>OY720443.1:11229550-11573414 GCA_963082915.1 Dolichopus griseipennis | reverse complement strand
TTTATGTTTGTTTTAACATTTAATTGGAGGAAAAATTAAATCAAATTTTTTTGAAAAATGAATAAATAATTAATTTGAGAGCAGGATTTTCAACAAGTTGCAACTTTTACAACTTAATTTAAAGTGCAGTAAAAAAAAAAATTTTTTTTTAAGACATGCAAATATCCAATTAATTATTATAATTTTTTTTTTTACATAATTTATTAAATATAATTTTATAACTGAAAGAATAAAATATATAAAGAAAAAAATTAACTAACTTTTCACACCTTAATAATTTACAAATTAAATACAAATAATTACACAGTTTGTTTTTTTTTTTTACATAATTAAAATATACATATAGTTACATATATATAGGTGGCTTTTTTGAATATAATTAAGAATAAAAAAAATTTTAAAATCGCTATTCAGTGTAACAAATATGTTTAAATCATGAAATTTTTATGTTTTTTAATTAAACATTATTATTATTTGTGAATTATGTATATATTAAATAATGCATATATACATTTCATAAATTTAATCAAAGATATTATCTATATACTTATACTTATAGTGTGCTAAACGATTAATAAAAAAATTTGATATGCAATTTATAGTATGTATATACATTTCAAGGTAAATTATATAAATACTCGTATATTTGGATTAATATGATTTTGTTATAAATTTACTATACTTTTCTCTCTAAATTATAATTTTTAATTTAATTAAAGAATTTTTAAATATTAATTAACAAATATAGATATTTTTTTTGAATATGAATTATGACTATAAGTTAAAGGTGATGACAATTTTTTAAACCAATAAACCCATTAAAGATAAGTTTTATAAAAATTTACATTTTTTAAAATTGGTGCAAGCTCTGAAAGGAGTTCAAGTTTTAGATATTTAGGTATGTAGTTTTAATAATTGTACTTTCCAAAATAGTACTGTAATTCTATATTTAAATATTTACTACTTTGTAAAATTGATTAATAATCTATTATATCTAAATAAATTTACAAAAAAATTTAATTTTACTTCGAAGGAGCTTAACTTGTATAATTATGAATATTGTATATTAATTACATGACTCTAGAAGTTTATTTAAACCTATAGGGAAATTAATAGTTGACAAATGTTTCAAATCATTAACTAGTACTTCTTTAAAAACAAAATTGAAAATAAATTTAATTATTTTAGAATCCGAATGCATTGTATCTATAGTCATTACTTTCTTACCTATTCAAATTAAAAAGATTACACTATGTAATCAATCATTATTACACATAAATAAAAAACAAATTTACTGAATTTTACTGTTCTAAAAACAAATGGTACATTTCAATTATAAGAATTATTACAACAAAATGTGATCCTACGATCTCAATATAAAATAAGGACATGATTTTTAAAAAAAAAGTATTTAGTTAGTTATGTTATGCCTTGAAACTTGATTTGATTTAAAAAACTTTAAATACATTTAATACTATACAAAGGACATTAAACATTTGCTTTCAGTTTATAATACACAATTCCTCAGATATATGTTGAATTTTTGATCTAACAAAACTTAACCTATATCTTAATTAAATACAGTGAAATATACTATGGGAATTGAATTTAATTTACTATTTCATTTTAGTTAAGTAATTACTATAGTATTTAAATTAAATAATCTATTTCAACATATTATCACCCCGGATAACCTTATTTTTGTTTACTAACAACGATTATAAGTCCTTTATTATATAGGATTTTCCTAAGACAATTTTCTTCATAAGACTGAAGAAACTATTCACTATATATAGATACGTTAAACTGGTTTAGTCTGTTTAATTGATATTTAACCAGACATTTTTTAAATAAAAACGCTATGTACTTTCCTTTTTATTATGTAATTGATTTTAACTCGATTATTCAAACTACATACTTTGAATTTAACTTATGCGTTAGATTATTTGTAATTTTTTAAGTCATTTTCCTTTTGACATTAATTTTGATTTTGACAACTGTCAAAGCTAAACAAGTTTTATAGTATGAACAAGATTTTAATTTTGTACTTCTTGTAAAACAGATCTAAGAACTTAAGAAGTTCATCCAATTAATTTAATAAAATAACTAGAACATTTTGACTAAATATCTAAAAAACAAACATTATGAATATTTCCGACGGACTGACACTACATTACTGACAACAAACTGTCAAAATATTTTGAACATTATGAATATTACAAACCATGATTAAAATAATATTATATATCAAAATAATTCGTTCAACCAGAGGGTGGTTATCATATATTACATCACTTATTTAAAAATATATATTGAGTATGCAATTTTTTTAAAAAAAACTGTTTTTTTTTATAGATCTTAATACGGTTATTATTGGTCTATTTCAATTATAAGTTATTCATATATCCATTAAAGCTAAGACAAATAATGCCAAATAATATTTAAAATCTATTAAAAACTTTGAAATAATTTTTATTTATGTATGCAGACATTATTCAACAATTTTTTCAATTGGAACCAACAACTTGATTTTAAGACTGAGTCACTTGTGCAGTTACAAAATATTACCAGGGAAATAATAATAAAAATAGTGGAAAAATTGCATAAGATCCGTTATTAGTTTTTTTCTTTCAATTATTAATAACACTAACTCTTAACTATTAGATACTCTTATATACGAGTAGTATGATTGAACAAGCTCATACTTAAAAAATTCAATAATTGTATGAAATTTGAAATAAGTAGGTATTGGAAAATAATTATTTATTAGGAAAAGCAAGTTAAAAACTTATATGAAAACTTTTGCTGAATTATAATTGCAAAAAAAAAAAAAGACTAATATATAAATTTTTTTTAAAAAATGACAGACGAAATATAGAAAAAAAAAATTAATGAAGAGTTAAAAATATTAAAAAAAAAAAAAAAAATGCCATTAAAATTAATAAAGCGAATACTCATTTGTATATATGAAAATGTATAATTATTTACATGAAGGCTGAATTTATGAGCAATTAATGTTTCATAAATAAAAGCATCTGTACAATATTTTGAATATATATATATATATATATATATATATATATATACATATATATCTAAAAATTCAAAAAAACTTAACATCATAATTATGTTCATATGGTAAAAATAAGATATTGATCACGAAAATCATTTGTTTTATGTTGTTTAATGTTAAAATAAATTTTTTTAATAATAAAATTTAATTTTTTTTTTTTTTTTTTTTTCAGATATTTAATTAATTATATTAATAAATAATTAATTATACTTATGAAATAAAAAAAAAAATTTGTTTTATTTTACAGAATGTGGGAAGTTTTATATTCGATGTTTGTTTACTTTATTGGCACTGGATTTAATTGATATTTACTATATGTGTAGACATTGAAAATTTTAAAATAATTAACATACAATAAATATGATAATAATTAACATTATTTTGATTTTTTAAATTAATTTTTATGAACGATTTTAAATAACAAACAAATTAATAATGATATTTTGAAATAAAAACAAAATGTTAATAAATATTAATTGAATTGATAAAAACAAATTTTGGAATTCAAGTTGTAAATTGATTTTATGGGGGAGTTTAAATATAAATTTGAAAATAAATCTGATGATTGAAATCAAATACAGTGCTTTACTAAATTGAAATCGAAATTTAATTTAGGATTCAGCGTCACTTTAAAATAGTTCGGAATAACTTATGCAGGTTACAAGTTAAAAGTCAACTCGACTCAGCTTATACCATTTGCCATTTGGTTCAAATTAATGACATAACCAATAATTATTTCTTAAACACCAATATTGTATCACACCGTTAATCAAAATTAATATTACAATATAAGCAAATAATTTAATTCAATAATATAACTCACAGGTACAGAAATACCTGATAATTTAAGTATATAAAATTTTTACAATATAAACAAAAATAGAATTGTATCCATTGAAAATTTAAGACGTTTCTTCATGTTATAAGGTCTAGCGCTATCTCATGTTTAAATTTTATTAAATGTCATGTTTAAATTGTAATTCATTAAGATCAATTCTAATAATAAGAATATATTATGTCTTGTCTGCTTCAATACGTACCTATGTAAGCACTTAATTGTCATTTAATATAAAATAACTTTTTCAATATTAATAAATTTAGTATAATTTATATTTCAATCCATAAAGCTCAATTAAATCAATTGAAAGTTAAATTAACAGTTGCAAATGTCTTAATTCAAGTTTTTTCTTAAAATTATTCGATTATATTTTACTAAGTACTTGTAGAAGTTACTTGTTATTGTAGAAGTGTATTGTCATTTAATTGTCATTTTTTATTTGAATACAATTATATAAAGTAATAACCTAGTTTACAGTAATAACTTTTTAAACACCACCATGACACTTGTCAAATCATATATATATATATATATGTATATAATATATCATAAGTCAATTTAGAAATTTAAAAAATAACTTCTGAATTGTACCACTTATATATATATATAAGCTTTATATTACCATTTAAGTTAATATCATAAAATTCAAATTCAAATTCAAATTTTTATTATTTAATTCAAATAAAATTTATATAAACTTTTCAATCAGATATCCTGTCCTGTTATTTTCATAGCTTTGTGTTTTTATTGTTGCAGTTGTTGCAAAGGAATCTCAATTTAAAAAAAAAAAAAAACATAAAAAACAAACAATAATAGCTGGAACAACAAGTTCTTATATATGTACATTCATCAACTTATAAATTTAATAATCCTACATGCAAAATCAAAATATTTTAACAAATAGAAAGGAAATAAATATCAATTCAAAGGCACCTAAAAAAAAAAACAACGTTTGCATATTTCAGCGATTTAAAAAAAAATTCAAAAAAAAACTTCAAAAAACCCAAGACCCACCAGACAATCAAAAGTAAAACGTTTTTTTTTTTATTTCTAAAAATTAAGTTGCAAATTCTATTGTGAACTGTTTTGCTTTTATATTTTGCATCCAAACAATAACCACAGAACAGCAATACAAAAAAAAACAACAACAAAATCAAACTACAAAAAACATACTTATTATTATAACTATAAGTACTTATCTATAAGTAATAAAAGTATAACAGTTTGTAATTCATAAATGCAGTCATGAAGTGTTAAATACCAAACCGCATTGTCTGACATTTTTTGTTGTTGTTGTTGTTGTTTTTGTTATTATTATTTTTTTTATTTATTTTCTTCCTTGTGCTTTTTATTTGGTTCCCACAACATGCTTTGTACGATAGACAACTATGGTCATTTATATGTTGTTATTTTGTGGCTTATGTTGTGGCTATTAAAAACAAAAAACATTGGTAACAGGAAAAATTAAAAAATAAAAAAAAAATGGTACACCACCTGGTTGCACCAATTTACAAAATAAATACAAAAAAAATAGAAAATCAAAATAGTATAACTCAATTTTAATAATCAGAATTGTTTTTAATTTCAGGATATTAATAATTTGGATATCAAATTGTATTAAAATGGTTTTGTTTTTTTTTTTTTTAAATCTTTTTACCGGTTACCGGTTACATGGTTACTTTTCAGAGTTTTTTTTTAAAAGAAGTTGAAATTCCTTGCATTTGCAAAGTTTTTTTTTATTTTTTGAAACAAATCAATTTTTTTGCAAATTATTTTGTTTATGTACAACCAATTTTGGCATATGAACAGTTCTAAAAATATTTGTGTAAGGTACCTACAATTTGATTACTTTTTTTTGATTACTTCTTTCGTTTCTGTTGTTATTGATTTTGTATAATTTGCATTAATCGATTTAGGATATGATATGATATGGATAAAATTTTGTTTACTTTAAATAAACACAAGGTGTCCAAAAAGCAAAGAACTTGTTAAGATATTAAGCCTAAAAAGTCATAGTACTCATTCAGTCGTTTCGTACTTATACTTAGTATTGTATTACTTCTTAAAAGAATCGTCTATGTGTTCCTAATGTATTCTTTTACTAAGTAATTTAAAGATTATCGAAAATGATGAACTTATGATTAACTCTAGCCAAATAAATTTGTTCCTTCATGATGTTCAACTTTTGGACATCCTGTACAATAGAATTATTTTATAGCCTAAAACTATTTTATATAGCCTAAAACATTTTAAAAAGACTCTTAAACTTAATTTTGATCGGAACCAGTCAATTTATAACGTATTAAAGGCATTATAAAAATTCAATCAAATCATTTAAGAATCTGATATACAGATTTGGTATATAGGATTAAGTTATAATATTTTTGAATAATTTCCTTGTAAATATGATATGTGAAAAATTCTTTTGAAATTTGTAACCATATCAAATGTTAAATAAATCAAATATTTGAAAGTTTCAAATTCAAAAAAAAAAGTTAATAGCTACTTTAGAAATACATACGTTCACTATATTATATATAGACAGTGTATATATAAAAATATTGGGAGCAGAGACAAAGCATTGACAAAAAAATGTTTGAGTTTATCATATTGTCCAAAATTCAACAACTACTTATGCGTTATGATTAAATCAAATATTGTACAAAACGGACGGTTTTTTGTTATATAGATCTTGTCTAAAGTTTAAACTCATATGTTATAGTTTTTTAATAACATGAAGTACAAGTAGTCGTATAATAAATCAAATGCATTTTTATACGCAACAAAAAAAAAAACAATCAAATTGCTTCAACATTCATACATTGTTACATATATTCATTCAAATAAAATATTTGGATGCAAACATTCCTCTGGTGCTATTTTGTAAAGTTTGAGTTAAAGTAATAAAATAAAATAAAATAAATGGGATTTTAAAATATCACTTAAAATTAAAACACCCATCTAACCTTATCTTAATTCGTAGATAGCCCCAGGCCTCTAAGCATGTAGAAGTGTCTTAGATTTTCAATAGATACAATTAAAATTTCGTTTTTCAGTTTTAGGGTACTTCTATATCTGTGAGTTATATTATTCAATCAAATTATTTTTTTGTTTAAGGAGTTAGAAGCAAAATAGGATAGAAGAGAAGAGTTAAGTGGTATATTAGAAACGAACTTATTTAAGATCTTTTTAAAACGTTGCATATTGTATAATGATCTATTTCTCTCAGAGGGGAACACATTGGATGGAAGCATATTTCATATTCTAGCAGTTCTCACAATAAATGAGTTTCCATAACCAGTTTTGAGCCACCTAGGAATTTCTATGTGTACAAGTGAGATCTTGAGACCTCCCTCGGGTTGCTTTGGAATTGTTTAAAGGAAGGCATTATTGATTTTCATTTAATAAAACAAGTGTTAATACCTACACGATATCTTTAAAAAATGAGTTAAAGCTCCGATATTACGACAAGTGCTAAGAGAAGTGAAAGTAGCATACCTATTAATTCTATTAATGACATAGAATCACTAATTATTAGTTATTGCAATAATTTGAATTCAATATGATGGAGTCCGATAAAAGATTTTTCACTTTTACTAGAATTGAAATCCAGACCCTTCCAATGAGAGGTCGTTTTCAAAAATTTGTTTTAGAAACTAATATAAAGAAACTTTTCATCTTATTTTGATCCATGGTACTTTGGGAATTGAAATTTTCCAAATTAACAGTCAAACTTAACTGTTACAATTTAAGATCTTACTACAAAACTTTTAACACCTAACAGGTTACTTTTGGTAATAAAAGTACTTTTTTTTGGAAATACTAATACTTATTTTTTTAAAACTCATTAATGAATCTACACCTGATTTATGAATGTTTTTTTTGATGTTTTTTTTTTACCTTTCAAATTATGAGCAAAACGCATAAAACATAAATTTTAATGTTTTGTCATGAATGTGTTGAAAAAAAAAAATAGACATTCATAAACTACTATTTGCTATATATCATTTAATTTAATTTATTAAATATAAGTAAACGAGCAATTTATAACAATTTTCAATTTTGTTTTTGTACTTTGTAATTCTAAAAATACACGTTAGGTTTCTTGAGAGGGAAAGCAACAGAATAAAAAAAACCGCAAATATAGACTAGAAATAATATTAAAAAAAATTATATATATATATAATGCAAGTTAAAGTTCATAAACATTCACGGTTTATTGCTAAGTTTTATTTTAATTCTAACCTTTAAAATATATTTTTTAAATTTTTTACCTCTCAAGAACGACTAGATCTATAGGTGCTCTTCAAACCATTTTTTCATTGTGGTGACTATGGTGAGTAATTTAATAATTGAAAAATTACTAAAATTTTTTTTTTTATTATATTTTGTGTAATACATCAACATGGAGAGGGGGTGAAATGAAGTCGAACGAATTAAAGCCCAATCGACTTTATTACCAAAAACAATAGAAATTAAGTTGAATTAGCAATTCTATCTAATTTCCAAAAAAAAATTTCGAAAAATGAAATAAATTAAATAAAGTCAAATCATGTCGACTTTCAAAATGTTGAGTCCCAAAAAGTTGACATCCAAAATTTCCGCTCCCATACATGTCAATTTGTTAATTTAATTGTTTCAATAATCTGTTTATTTCCTCTATTTCAAATTTCTGTACAATAAAAATAATTAGGAAGAATTTTAGAGTTGGATTCAAAATCAGGGATATAAGCTTTTTCCAGAATTTTTATATATGTGTATGTGACATCCTGAATTAGAAGGAATGTTAGAGTTGGATTCAAAATCGGGGTTATACGCTTTTTTTTAGAATATTTGTGGAGTCGATATTTTGAAAATCAACATGAACTCCGTATATCAGTCGCTTCAACTTTATTTCATTCTTTTTATTTTTAGAACATTTTTTTTAGAAATAAGATAGATATTGCTAGTTCGACTTTATTTCCATTGTTTTTAGTAATAAAGTCACTAAGACCTTATTTCGTTCGACTTTATTTCATCTCTCCAACAAATATAGTAACTATATATCTTCAGATATATTTTACAGGTGGATTTGGATATTTAAAAGTATATGTGATATTATATAAAAAATATTTAATCCAAACATGACGATTGTTTATTTATTAAATTTTTTTTTTAATGTTAAAGTTAACATACTTTAAATGGGCTCAAAAAAAATATTGTTAAATTACTGACATTTTTAAGCTCGTTAAATTTTATATAAATTATATAAATATTTTATATAATATATTTTTTTTATATATATCTATATATAAATTTTTATTATACTTTTTTAAATCCACCTTACGCAATTTTACTCTAAATATAGTGATAATATTTCAAGAATTGTTCTATTAAATTAAATTAAATTTTTTTTAGATTTCAGTAATTAATTAAAAAATTTGTAACAGAATAGAATTTAGTAAAAAAATGCGGATTTTTTTTGAAAAAAAAAATATGCAACATGTATATAGCGTCTATATTCGATTAACTAAAAATGAAAGTAAAGGTGAAAAAAGGTGTTATAATTACCTTCTAGACGTTAACAGAAGTTAGTGTGCAGGGTATTTCATTTTTTTTTTAACTAGATTTAGGCATACAGGACGTATTTAGAGTAAGACAACAAACTAATTCACCTCATATTATATAAAATTTATAAAAAAACTTTAACACATTTTTTAATCAATGCTGACTTCCTTTAAGGTTCTGTACTTCAACTTTTAGCTTTATTTTTAATATTTATCAACGATTTTTTATTCATGACTTCTAACAAAATGCATAGCTATACTTATGATACCACTCTTGCTAGTTCTTACCTATTTAAGGGAGCGGCTGACCTCATCTCAATGCTGGAAAAATTGGTTTGAACGGTAAATTACAACATCGTTAAGTAATGAACAAATGAAAATTTCAAAATTGCAAAAAATTATCTTTTAACAATTTAAGATTGGTGAGGCAAGAAAAGGGTAGGTTTTAAACACTTCAAAACCCGAAAATTTCCTGTTATCAACTAAGCGCAGCAATTCTGCACCTTGCATTTCTTTTGGAAATTTAAATATTAAAATATTCGAATCCTTACTTCTTTAACTCATTGAAATAAATGAAATACTCTTGTGGAATTATCTTATATTTGTGTACCCAAAAGTTCGACATCTCGGAAAATTTACTTTATACCTCTGCAAACCTCTGCCGCCTTCGTGTTGTTGTGGGTAAGCATTTGATTTATTAACCGATGGAGACCAGGTTCGATTTTCGTCCTATTGCATGGAAATTGCAATTAAAAAGAAAATTATTTTTCTTCACAAATCTCCATGGTGACCAAATATAATAATAAATATTAAAAAATTTTTAATTTAAGAAGCCCAAATACCTAATAAGCAAAGGACTATTTTAAAAACAGGCAATATTTATTATTGTTCTGGTACTAATAATAAATAAAAAAATGAAATCTGCAGATCTTCAAATAGTTACTGTATACATTTGAGAGATTTACTCAAGACTTGAATCGAGACTTAAATACCCATAAATTTACTGGGGCACCCAACACCCCTATTTTAATCTTTGGATAAGATACAAAATGAAAAGATGTTTGATGATTTATGATTGAATTAAAGGGTATTTCTGTTATATTACTTAAACAAATTATTTCTTTGTTTTTTCAAACAATTGAAACTTGAATTGACCGCTGCAAATAATATTGCATAAGAAATAGAATCAATAAGATAATATGCCATAATGCAAATTCCCTAATTTTTTCTAAAAATTGCCCAGACACATGGAATTGTTTTTAATTCTCACTCCATCTCTGTTATGAGTTATTTCAAAAGATAATTAACGTTCACTAATAAATGTTAAAAAAAAACAAATTGTCATTTTTTTTTTATTCTATTCTTAACAATTTTTTAACTCTCAATGAACTTGAATTACAAAAAAAAAAAAAACTTAATACAACATTATTTTTGGCTTTGTAATTAAATTTAATGTCTTCAGTTTTTTTTTTTAATATTAAAAATTCGAAACAAAAAACTGAAAAAAAAAAACTAAAACAAAAATAGAAATAATTTAATATAGAAAATAACCATTTTGAGACATTTTAACTCCTATGGATTTAAAAAAAAGTTAAGATTTGTAGTAATTTTTTTTTTCTATAATGTTCTGATCACTAGTTTTTTTTTTGGAACATAACTGGTTTAATTTGAAAAGTTTTTATTATGGCCTTTAAATATGAAAAGTTTTTATACAAAAAACTTTAATAAAAAAAACAACAAAAAAAAACATTACAAAATTAAAATTGGATAAAAAAAATTTATTAGTTTTTTTTTTAATATGGAAAACATTTTTAATTGTCTAAAAGCAAAAACTTTTAAAATTAAATTAAGTTTATAAAAATCTATTTTTTAACTTGAGGGAGTTTATTTGATTATAATAACTAATAAGTGTGCCCCGGATTACTTATTATATTTTTAAGAATTTTATTTGAATTTTATTTAATTAAATTAAAAAAATTGTTAGGTTAATTTTAAATATTTATCAAAGATTAATTGATTATTTTCATTAAGCCGCCCACAGACGACGCAATTGGTTGACAATCAAGTTGATATTTTAAAAAAATTTACAGTATTTAGAAAATTGTATGAAAATTTATTATTCCAATTTAATAACTAATGATATGATTTTAAACTAAAATTGTCTTAAAATAAGTTATAAAAGTTTTTATTAAGTTATTATATGAATGTAAGGTATTTTATGAAAGTATTTACAATTGATACTCTCGTTACGTAGACATCTTCAAAAAAAAAAAAAATTTTAACAACTTTTAACTTTTCTGCTGCGTTAACGCATTCAAATGTGAAATATTGAACACTTTCAAAACAAAAAATAAAGAAGTAGCTATTATCTCAAGGTAGGTATATTTATTTTAAACAATATTTAAAAATTTTAACATATAAAATTGAAGTACTTATGAAAAATTAGTTGAGAGAACTATTACCAGGAACCAGATGTCAAGAACTGTCATTTTATAATAACCAATGGTATGAACCAATTTAAAAAAAAAAAATTTAAATGCTATACAATTAACTCAACGTTTTATATCAAACTTATATCAATTATAATTTCTTCCTTATATTTGAAAATATTACAGAAACTGTCAGTATGCAAAATGTTTGCATAGGTATGCGGTTTAAAATTAAGTTCAATATTTAATTACTTGAATAGCCTTTAATAGACAATTACTTTCTTAATGGACTTGGATAAATATCAGTGCAATCAACATCAGGTTCCAAAAAAATCAATTTAATTGTAAACTTAAGTTGATTTGAAATATGCAAACAATATTGACAACAATTTTTAATATCTATGGAAATCTTTAGGTGTAGCTATTTACAACATTTTTAAAATTAAAATTTTTTCAAAGTAAAATTCAACTTGTTCCTGAAGAACATTAATATAAAAACGAAATTATTCAGAATTAATATTTTTCTATATTTCAATTTAATCATCAAATTATGGACAAAAACATTATAATAATAATATTTTAAATTAAGTTGCAAAGAATGCACATTTAAAATTTAATATGGAATTATAATTTTTTCATATTAAATTGAAATCAGTCCATATCAGTTTTATTATCGTATATATAATATCGTATTCAGTTAACGCCCAATTGCTATATTTTTATTCCTATATATATACTAATTTTGGTAATCTTTCTATCAAATAAATCACAATTAGTACATCATTTCATACTTAATGTATATTACGAATAGTATATTTATTTATTTTACCCATAATAAGAATCTCGTTCAATTTCGTCTCTAGTATATGGTTAATATTATAATGTATCGGCCCAACCCAACAATGAATAGATATAGCTTTTAAATTTTATATTATGCATATATATATATATAATATATATTAGTTACATATTCTTAAGATTCTCTTTTAAAGATAATCTTTTTAAAATGAAATTCTTCTTATATAGGCACTTGTTAGCATGTTACATTTTTTTTTTTAACTTTTACTTTATTTAACCTTTTTTTTTTAAAAGTATTACAAGATTGTTGCAGAAGATTAGTGTTGTATATAGTGTGTCTAAGGTGTTGAATATGTTAAAAAAAACACAAAATATAAATGATAGAAATGTGCATTTAAAGTAAGTTCAATTACTTAAGTTTCACGGAATATATATGTATATATATATATATATATATAATATAAAAATATCTCTTAAATTATGTTTTAATCCTAAAATAGTGTAACATTTATTTTACCTTTCCGCAATATAATCAATTTTTAAATTATGATTGTAATATCATAATTTCTATATTAGATATATTTTTTCTACATAGTATTGAAATATCTGCACATACTCAATTTAAAATGAATTCTTAATGGTAAAATATTAATATTTGCAAATAATTATGTATTTACAAAAAAAAAAAAACTTTAACGTTGAATTAGGAAAATATTATTTAATATATTCAATTTTAATGATAATAAGTTTATGATTATATTCCAAATAAGAAATTTAAACAATTTGTAACATCGCGTTTAATATTTTTTTAAAATCGAATCTATAGATTTATACCATTTTAAGTTATATTATATGGTGTTAAACTATATTTTTTTGTGTCACAATATCCCTATATACCTATTTTAGAATTTTTTTTTAATTTACTTAATAGATACTTATTTTATTATACACATACTAATATTACATAAAATGTACTTAAAAATTAAATAAGTATCTTTAGATGTTTTTCTATTTACTTTATTTGTAAAATATTCTAAAAATAAAAATAATATGCATGAGCATTTAAGATTTGCCTGTTTTTTTGCAGTTTTATTATGTTCATTGCTTTTTATAGCTCTCCTATATGGCACTTGTTACTGTTTTTTTTTTAAAGCGATCTGAATCTAATTTTTACTTTTTTTTTTTAATATAAAACACCAGACAACCAAACGGTGGTATATATACAAATTATTACCTTTATTATTATATGAACAAAGATCAAACACGCTTGTTTGATAATAAATTGTAATGCTTATAAAAATACATATATACTTAAGTAACATTTTTTATATACCGAACAGTTTAAGATAGATTGCGAGAACAAGATTAAATAGATTTTATTATATTATAAAAGTGTAGAAGTATAAGAACTTAAATGTCACAAAATCGCAATAAATATAATCGTGGATTACTGTTGGAAGATATAATGGTGTTACTGGTATTAATATATTCACAATATGTTTTGTGCGAATTTTTTTTATAATAACTATGATTATTAGTTTTGTTCAAGAAATTTATATTGAAAATTATGATACAATTGATTAATATCAATTTAATTATATTAAGTTTATTTCAATTAGTTTGTAGTAGATACATAGTTTATGTTAAAAATCAATAATCCCTCCAACTTGAAACTTGTTCATTATTTTTTAACCCTTATTGAAAGTTTTAGTCGAAAAATTCGATATTAAAGTCTAAAATTTGATTTTAAGCTTTCTTAGGACGTCGGGTGCTCTAAATGCAATTAAGTCATTCAATAATAAAATTATTAATTTATAATACCAGAAGAGTATCTATTATATAAGAGTGTATTCATATTAGTTTCAATTTAGACTAGGCGATTAATGTAAATACATATATATTTATACTAAAAAAAATTTAAAACTGCTTAAAAAGATTTAAATAGAATTACTTATTTTAAATAAAAGCTTTTTGTCAATATTTATCTTTAAATACGGCTATCAGAATATTATATATAATTGCATCAATCCAATTTTGTAATTTTGTAAAAAATTACATATAATTTTATACACTAACCATATTTAAATTTAAATGAAGACAAAACTATAAATAGTAATAGTTAAATAAAAATAAAATATTTTAAATTAAATGAAAGTATATGTAGGATATATACAAGTACTTATCCATAATAATTCGAAAATTTAAAGAAAAAGATATTTTCCAATAAATTGTTATGTTAAAACAAATATGATCGAATTGCTTGTAAGGAAGCTATATAATATTATATGGCTAAATATCAAGCGAAAAAAATTGTAATTTTAGATAAATAAGAGTAAACCAGCGCTAACAAAATTTAAAAGAGAATTTTCATCGTTAGATCAGACAAAGATATGTAAGATATAAAAAGTGATGATTATCTTAATCAAAAAAGTCTGAAGTTGCAATATCGTATAGGTATAAATATTAATTCAAAATATTGTTTTGATAATAAAATGGGGTTCCCTAAATATATAATATATACATATAAATCTAATATTTTGTTACAATTGATAAGACTGAATTGAAAAACGCATTCAAAAATTGTGAATCGGGTTAAATGAGTTTTCATCAATACAATACAGTTGATTACTTTAAATGTAATTATAAAGTCAAACTTAAAGAATAATTTAATTTTAATTCTTTATTAATACATAAAATAAAGCAAATAGAAAGAGTGACAAATTCATATAAACTTTTTTAGTATGAAATATTTTTGAGAAAAATAAACGTTGTTCAAGGTTTTGAATGTATTAGTGAACACTTATTCTATTTAGTAAATATTTTGTTTACTTAATGAATAAAGATTTATTTCCCCTTTAATATTATATACACACTTCCTCACATATCTATTTACTAAAAAATAAAATTTTTAAAATATACATACAATACACACAGTAACTTCTTTCACTCTAAAATTATATTAACACAACATATAAATAATTACATTAATGAATTAATTAATTAAATGTAATTAATAATTACCTTTTTCTAACACAGTAGTCATACGTAAATATTTAATTAAATATTCGTTTTTCGTTTTTAAGTTCTCCAGAAGGAATTATTTCGTTTAAAATAATTCCCTTTCTCTTCGTTTTTAATTCCTGTGATTAGTTTCGTGATTTTTTAAAGTATTTATATATCACCGATTAAACATAACTACACCTGAAATAAAATAAAAAAAATTAAAAATTAATAAAACTATTTTTTGAAAAAATAAAAAATAATAAAGAAATAATCATTAAACTAATATTAAATCAAACATAAAATTGAATATTAAAAAATTTAAATAATAAAAAATTTAAAAATAAAAAAAAGATTAAATTAATTAGTAAAAACACTAATTTAAAATAAATATAAATATTGTAACTATAAAATAACTATTAAAAGTATTTATAGACTTTTTTTGAACTGTATACAATTTGTATAAAGCCTATCATTTATGAACAAA
This sequence comes from Dolichopus griseipennis, assembly GCA_963082915.1. Taxonomy (NCBI): domain Eukaryota; kingdom Metazoa; phylum Arthropoda; class Insecta; order Diptera; family Dolichopodidae; genus Dolichopus; species Dolichopus griseipennis. Next base: position 11,557,243 of record OY720443.1, on the reverse strand, counting down.
TTTATAAGAAAAAGTCGTTTATAATAAATTTTATTTTCAATTTAACCCATTGCGATCCAGTTTTGCAACTTTCATAAAAAAATAATACATATGTATATATATATGTTGTATTGACACTAGACTAGGCGCTTGGTGGCTTTTACTTTATTAAAATCATTATTATTTGTCACTTTTACACAATTATTATAAGGCATTTTTATTTTAATGCGGCAGCAAAGGGGTTAACAATATTGAATGAAATTAATAACATAATATTTAAAAACAAACTTATTAGAAATGCACGCACGTGTGTCTGACCAATTTAAAGCGATTTTATAATTCCAAAATATTATACTTTTTTTATTTAATTTTTTTTTATATATTTTGAATATTTTTGCATAAAGTTTTTATTATTTATTATTTATCTAAATGATTTTTATGATTTATTTTGAATTTTAAACTTTGAAATCATTGGTAAATAATTGGTGTTTATATGATAAATTATCTAAAGATATAAGTACTAAAAACAAATGACCATCACTAGTACGAGCTATTAATTAATTTTATAATAATAACTTAAAAAATGGAAATTGGTTAAAATTGATTTCTTAGTATGATTGGGTTCTAAGCTATTCGACTTTATAATCTTCGAAGAGTTTAAATAGTCACATATATAGTAGGGTTTTCTCATTTGAATCTCTTCAGTATTTTACAACAATAGTTTTTAAATTTAATTTTGTTTTAAAAAGAAATGGCTTTGTTTGAACAATATAAAAATTAATTTAAATGTAAATTTATTAAATCTTTATAATCTTATCAGGTAGCAGTTTTTTCATATTATTTTAGTAATTAAAATTTATAGCAATCAATTCTTATTTTTTTTGCTTATATAAATAGTTTTTTTTATTATTTACAGCTAAAACCTATAAATAACAATTTTTTTTTTTGAGAAAATTGGTTTTTAAAAATTCAAAAAAAAAAAAATCTAAAATTCAAAAAAAAATTTCATTGATAAAGATCACATATTAAATTTTAAATATCTCTTAAATGAAATGCTTTAGAAAATTTAATTAACAATAGCAAAAGTCAAAAAAATTTAAATTCTTTTATTATTAATTTTTTTTTTTAATAACTAACACCTTATATAAAAGAATATAATAAAAATGATTAGAAAATAAAATATAAAAGCTGTTAAATATATATTTTTTTTTAAATTTTATATATTTAAAAATTAATATTAGTTCTTTTGTTATTATATATTTTTAATCTACTTTGTTTTTATTTTCTATTTTTTTTTTAGTTTTTTGATAGATTTATAAATTTAAACTATTTTTTTTTTAATATTCTATTGTGAATATGTCACGATCAATTTTATAAAATTTAAGTAATCTGTTTCTTTTTTTTATTTTAAATTTATTTAATTACAAATTAACATTTTTTAATATAATGTTAAAATTTTTAACTCATTTAGAACCAAAGTTTTGTAAAATTGACACTCAAATTTACTAGTGAATTGGTAGGAACAATTTGCTAGCGATTTATGAGTATTCATAACTATCGATTACAAATACTCTGGTTGTTGTCTGTACTAAATATTTGTTCAACCCTAGGGTGTATGTATGAATTACATATTATATTTTATTATTTGTATTTAATATCATTCAATCTATTGTGAATTAAGTCCGGAAATAAGTAACATGAGTACTACAAAAATCTAAGGTTAAAGTACCAAAGTACTTGATGCTTAAATAAATACTGATTAATAGTTTCTGATAATTTACTTTTAATTGAATACAAATACTAAGTACTGAGTGGTTTTGTATTTAGTACTGTATTTAGTACTTGGGTACTTGAACTTAAATATTAATACTTGGGTACTTGGTACTTAATTCTGTTTGCACCACAATAATTTTATATTTGAATCTAATAATACATTATAGCCCTCAAAGGGTTAATATATATGTAAATATTAATTTTGTTATTTACTAGGTCAAAAAGGTTAGAAATTTCACGGCTTACAGTCTTTCGTATAAAATTAAAAAAATTAAGTATTAAAACTTAAGATAAAAATAAATGTATACATCTTATATATATATATATTGATGATATTATATTGATAATTAAAAAATTAAATATTTTTATGATATAAATATTTAAACAGTTATGTTTCTTTAATGTTAATTTTTTAAATTATTTTAATTCCAGTTTATTCACATCAAATTCAATTCAAAAGTAAAGTTGTAAACAAAAATAAGACTTACAAACTAATTTACAGTAATCATTTTTTCAAAATATTTTCAAGTATTCATATATTCTAATCAAAATCTAGACCTAACGGATTCAAAATTAAAAGTAAAGGTAATGATTACTTTAATGAATTAAAAATTAAAAATAAAGGTATAGTGATTACTTTTTAATTTGGGATTCTTTGTCTTATTTTCTTCCGGTTTAAAATTGTACCAAGTACCTAGTTACTTATATTTTATATAATTTTTGAGTACATTAAGAAAAGAGTGCTAAAAATTCTGCTAAAAGTACTAAATTTGAATTTTTATATTTGTACTTTACAAATTTTTTTTTATTTTAATATAGACTTTGACAATTCCACCGTGTATTAAATTTTTATTGAAGTTTTCCAACTTTTATCTTTAATATGGAAACTTAAATAAATTATATATTAAATTAAAAATATATTAATAGTTTTTTTTATTTTAATTTTTACTAAAAATGGTTTATTTCAAGGATTTAAAAAAAAAACAAAAGCTAATTAGATATTAAAAATGTCTAGTTCAAAAAACAAATAACTTCCTTTTTTAAATATTTGAAAATTTTTTCAAAATAAATAAAAAAAAATATTTTATCCGTATTTGTACTTGAAACCTTCATTTTAAAATTCAATTACATAATTATAATTGATTGATTTGTACAATAGTAATGTCAATGTTTTATACATTTAAAATTTAACATTTTTGTAAGTTTCAAAAAAAAAAAATTTAAAGTTTTAATATTGATTGACAAGTACATATACATAATATATATATATAAAAACTATGGGTATTCCTAAATAGTTTTACGCGTCGTTTTAAAATTATCTATTTTTTAACACTTTAGTTATAGTTATGTACAAATATTTTTAATAAAAACTTATTAAAAAGCTTAGTTTTTTCTTAATTTAATAAAATAATTGAAAATATTCAGGATTTATTAGTAAAAAATTTTAATTTTTTAAGTCCAAGGATTTTTTACCAAATATTGAAGTTTCAACAAAAAAAATCTTTTAAATTATATACGAGTACAATGAAAATCGTTATTATTATATTAGGTACATACTATTAAAACAACATTGGAAACAGCTTGGCTTATTAAATAATTAATATATACATATATGTGTTCATATGTATATATATAAAAAAAATCAATATAACTAATTACATCAAAATAATAAAAAAAAAAAATTAGTTAAACATAAATTGATTTTTAATAACTATATGTAAGCTATGATTACTTTTTATCTGTTACAAGTAAAATTGCACAAGCAAAAGCTAATCAAATTTTTTTTTTTTAAATAACAAACAAACAATAGATAAACTATTTAATAACACCATATCTATTAATTGTGTAAGAAAACATTATAATAATAATTTATCTTTGAATAAAAATCACATATACTTAATATATAGTAAAGTAACTAAACACAATGTACAAGTACTTGTATGTACACAAGTATTTGATTGTATGTAAGTGTTTTGCTTCTTGAAGGCTTCAGGGTTTTTAAAAAAAAAATTTTCAATGCTTTTTTGTTTTATTATTTTTCCAAAACATGTTAAAATGTCAAGAGTAAATTGTTATTAAAAGATGGGTCAAAAGGTTTTTTGTTTTTTTTTTTTTGGTAGCATTAAAAATTTATAAAATAATTATTATAAAAAAAAATTGGAAGTTTTGCGGCAATTTACAATTAATAGACAACACAACACAACACACAATACAATTTTAATATACAATATCGTATACAAAAATGCGGTAAAATCTAAAATTTTAACTATAAAAGGCGTTACTATGGAAATATTTTTTTTTTTTTTTAACTTCGCTGTCATCTTTTGAAAAAAAAAAAAAATTATTAGATATGCATTTAAAGTTTATTAAAAATAGATATACTATGAAAAGCTAATAAATTGATTGATGAAATCTTAAAAAGATAATGATTTTAAATGATGTTTTATATTTTATTGACATTTTTATTGTTTAAATTTTTCAAAACATAATAATAATAGTACTTAATATTTTGATTGTGAAGCCACCTGTTGCTAAAGGTTATAGGTTATTAAATTTAATATATATTAATAGCTATATATTTTTTATTTGCAAAATTGATTGAAATTTAATTAAAAAAAAAAAAGTTTATTTTGAAAAAATGTAATTAATTAATGTTCATTTGTCATTTATAACTATTTCATTATCATTATTAGATTTTATTACATGTGTGGCTAATTGAAGAAAAAAAAGGTTTACCATACCTGATTTTGATTTAATTTGACAGTTAATTACATAGAGAAGTTAGTATGTGGGATAGAAAAAGACATTTAAATTGTTGTCAAATATTTTGAATATTAAAAGTGTATAAAATTTTGTTAAATTGAAAAGTCTCGGGTTCAAATCCTTGTCGGATCATATCTAATAAAAAAATATAATGTATATTACAATAATTTAATAAGAAGTCCAAATGTCAAAATAGGAAAAGGATTAATATTATCAGGCTATTAACTATTGTCTTGTACTACAAATAAATAAATAAAATTTTGGCAGAATGACATATTAGTATTTAGAATATGTTTAGATGTATGATTAGAGTTTATGTAGGGTAAGTACAAGGTTCCCAAGCTCTAGGAACGGATTCTATTATTACGTTAATATATTTTGAACATCTGACCAATAGCGTAATGGTTAAGATGCCACCTTTTTTGTGAACTATCTCGGTTTCAAACCCCGGTCACATCTAATTAAAAAAATGTCGTAAAATTATATAATTATATATATCGTAGGATAATAATTGGATTTAGTTAAAAACATATAAATAACTCTTGTGGAAGATAAAAGATGGCGCACAAATGAAGATTTGTGCATTCATAATCTTACACATTAGCTACAGCCGAGTATGCAACAGCTTTGTGAATATAACGCTTAAAGAAACTGAAGCCTATTCTAAATATACGTAGTGAATGCCCTATACTACTTAAAGGAGTGGAAAAGGAATAAAAAAAACATGTTTCAATAGAGAGAGATGGTTGATCTGATCTGAAATTTGACGAATTAGAGGAGAGTTGGAATAAATGTATTTATGGAAGTTGGAAACGAACATAAATATATTTTAGTTGAAACTTGTAGAATGAACCCGTTTTATTAGAGAGAATAATATTAGATGGAACCATATTTCCGATATACAGTGTAAGATTCAGATTGATTGACTTAAAACCTCCTTAGGATTATTTAAAGTAAAAATTATTGAATTCATAATTTATTAGAAGAAGCATTAAATACTTGATCAATAATTATCCAACACTGTACTTTTGAATCAAAATATTAAACTTTATAAACAAAGCTCCCACAAAACTTTGGGGTTTGTATATATAGTTCTCACATTTTTCAACTTTCCCCGATTTACGTATGGTACGTATAGGAGCTGGTTAATGAGTTATTTTCATTGAGAGGTCTGAAAGGAACTGCACTTTAGTACAAGTTGTTCCAATATAGTACATACAAATTTTTCTTAGTTGACAGTTACCTTCATTTTACTTCAAAACTATAATTTTAAAAACAAACTAAAGTAGCATTAGTAATTTATCATTTTTTAAGTTTTTTATTTCTAGCCTCAAAGATTTTTTCTTTTTTTTTCAAATGGTTTCAATGAACTTTCGCCATTAATCAAATATTTACTATTTTAAATATAAATATTAGTTAAAAAACAAAAAAAAATATATTCAAATATTACAACTTAAAATTTATACAAATTTTAACTTTTTTAGACGTGCATATTATAATTTTAAATTTCAAAAAAAAAAGGGGAGTTTTACATAATAGAATATTCCGCCCAAAATCAATTAATCAAATTTCAAATAAAAAAACAAAAAGCTAAAACCGTTTTTTTAGTCCAAAAATACAATAAAATTAAAAATATAATTTTAAAAACTGAAACAAAACATATTAATTACTCATATGTTAAAAACATATATTAAAAAAAAATTAACTAAAAATTTATTAATATTCTACAAAATTTATTCAGAATTAGCATAATTAATGTTTTAAAAATTTAAGGTTTAAATTCTATAGATTGAATGTTGCTAATTCCCCCCGATTTCTTATTAAAAAATTTTTAAAAAGTAGGCCTAAGTTTCATAATCTTTATTTTAAATATATATATATAATATATATATATAATTCATTTCAAGAGGTATCTTAAAAATATCTAATCAAAAGCTTTAAAATATTTCAAGATAAAAAACAACACCAAATCTTCAAAGTGAATTATTAACGTAAAAAAAAATATTTCCCACTTGACTTAAAAACCCCTGTGGTCATTAATATACATTTTTCCTATACAGTTCTCTTCCGTAATTCAATTTCAAACAGATCAAATTTAACTTCAAACCAAATAAAAAAAAAGGTTTTAAAAAAAAAATTTTTTAAACACCTTAAAATTTTAATTTAAGTTTTTTAAAATTTTTTTCACCTAAAAGCATTGGGTTTGGTTTTTCTGAAATCTATGAAGTTAAACATTGACTATACTTTAACTAACTTTACAATTGATTACAAAACTCCAAAATTAAATATCCTATACTTACTATTAAAACACTAATTTAGAATTCTTGGACTTTTTTTTTTTTTTTAAATAACTTAATAATCCCAAAAAAATTACATCTACTCCCTCCCCGCTTAAAATAAACATGATGATGACTGTTTTTTTTTTTTTTTTTTTTTTTTGTTTAATACAAATTGACTAAATTTGCTTACAGATTAATTTCGGTCTGATCTTTTAAAAAAATTGATTTACTAAACTTTTATACTTATACTCAATAATCTACAAACTAATTTTTTTTTGTCTTTAATTTTGATTATTTTTTTTACCCTTTTTTTTTTTTGTGTTAAATTAATTTCAAGTTTATAATAATTTTGTTTTAATTTTTAATATTTTATACAGGGTGTCCGTAATTGGTATGAAGAAGCATGAGCTTATGTGAGATCACATAGAAAATTATAAAAAACTTTTTTGAAAGTGGATCGTTCGTCTAAGAACGTACGCTTGTGAGCCAGTAAGGCAGTCAGGAGGTTTTTGCTTCAATAAGTCAAAACATAAACATGAAATGAAAAGACATGTGAATACCGGAGCATAGTAATTACAAACAACATAAAAAGTCACAACAGAGATAGTGTAATATAATCATTGTATCATATCTAGAATTTTGTTGCCCTCCTACAGTAAAAGAAGATCAAATCACGTATCAAAGGCTACTAGCCAGTAAGCACCTGTGCAGTCTAATTCGGAATCTCTTATAACATCTTCTGCAGGATTTAAAAGAAGAAATCGAAAGCACACATATCCAGCACTTTTTTATTCAGAGGTCCGGTTCTAACCAAACCTAGACTTCTCTAACTCGGTCAACTGTTCTTCCACAACCTTAAGGAGCTCCCTAAACACAAAATTAAAAAATAAATTTCGTATCTAAACTTATTGGGTTTGATATATAAAACCAAAAACAAAAACACAGCTCACATGAGTACAGTGGGAGTAAAGTTGCGCTATATAGTACTAATTTAGATCTTGATCTAGGATCGTTATTTCATGCGATACCTACGCACTTTATCTACTACGCTTTTTCTCAAATAGAACACAAAAAAAAAAAATTATATTTATAGGGAGTTTCAAAAAATAATATCCGATATAACGGTTTCTGTTTGACATCGAACTTTTGTAACAAACTCGCTCGTCACTTTTCTCAAAATAAAATTGCTTTGGATAGTTTCCATTTGCTAAGATATTTCTGTATCAACTGCGCTGCAACACCCTGTATATTATTTCATTTTTAATTATGTTTTATGCGGCTTAAATTCATTTAATAGATATTTTGTAAAATTCATTTCCCCCAACGCATATTCATATACGCATATTATCGTTATCTTGTGGTCATTCACAAAAAAAAATTTAATTCTAATATCTTAAGATATTTTTAGATAAAGTGTAGAAGATCAAAAAAACACAAAACAACCAAAATAAAAAAAAAACCTTAAACAAGAACAAAATAATAAAAAAAAACAAAAACCAATGAAAATGAAGATTCAAACATACCAAAAACAAAAAAAAAAAAGACAATTTAACTTTTTTTCTATATATACTTGCATTTGAAATAGAAAGCCACCCAAGTAGCAATCAATCACTCATTATGTTAACTCTCTAAGCATATAACGCACATGCTTAGTTTATTTATGCTGTTTATGCTGTAAGGCTACAAATATAAAAACAAAAACAACAATAACATATATAAACTCTTTAAAGTTAGTTATTTATTTTTTTGTTACAACAAAGTTTCTCATATGCATCAAATTTACTAGATATATGAACACATATTGAACATATGTAAAAGTACATATAAATCTCATGTAATTACTTGAAATTTTTTTTTTTCATTTTTTAAATGATTTTTATCTAATAGATACACATATAAGAATGTTGTTATTTATTTGTAAGTGTGAATGAAGGTGGGATAGAAAATTGTTTTTAGATATTAAAAAAAATCTAGAAGAGAAACAATTATGTATAAGAATACATAAAAAAAAGAATTAATTTAATTTTCTTTTATTTTTTTTTTTTAAATCTTCTTTATATGCAAAGAATTAAAAATTAAAAAAATATCCAATAAGATATATTTAATGTATCTAATTCAATGATTTATTATACATTTTGAATGATTAAAAGCTTAAAATTAAACGTTGATGGTGGTATTTAAAAATATTAAAAAAAATAAATGAAATATTTCATTACAGTCATATAATTTGATTGCATATTTATAGGCAAAAATGTTTAAAAATTTATTCAATTGAAGATATTAAATGACTTTACTTTAATATTTTTAATTTGATTTTTAAAATAAAATTTTTTTAAATATAATACTAAACCCTCCATATCCCCATATCTTTGGCGATTTGAAAATTTATTCAAAAGAAAACAAAAAAATTATGGTTTGTGGTACTTGGGAATGATAAGTTGATCCTTGTTTTCAAAGTAAAATTATTACGATAAATTGGTATTCAATTCCACGCATGCTCAACACTGACCTTTTCTGAAATTAGTAGAATACACAAGTTTAAATTATAAAGACATGTTCAAACAACGCTTTATTAAAGTTTTAGTTTAGAGTTTTAAAAAGCTCAAATTTCGACTCAACTCAGATTTAGCAGATTTAAGTGCGAACTAATTCATCATTTTATTGACTAAAAATGAGTAAGCGATGAATCGAGTTTTTCAAATTAGTCCGCTATATTTACAACCCTGCTAATTTTACGTAATTTTTTCTTCATTATATAAGCGTTCTAGCGCTTCTTCTAGTTCATATAAGATCTTCTTTTATTTAAATAAAATCCAACCAATAATTCAAAACACCCTTGAAGGTCCAAAATACCAAATTGTATTCATAAACTTACTAGAAACACAATAGATTAGTATTGTAGAGAATACAGAAAAATGTTTAAAAATTAAATTAATTAAACCTACTTTAAAAGTACTTTAATATTTCAAAACTTTTCAGTAGTCCTCCGTAAAAACTTGCACTTCAAATTATTGAAAATAGACAGAAAAATAAAAAACTGTTTTTTTTCATCGTTAATCTCTTTTTTTCATTTTGTTTTTTATTTAAACCGCCTGTTTTTTGTAACACCAATTACACTAATGCAAATTACTAACATTTTTAATTTTCTCATAAAGTTATCCCAATACTCTATGGTACCTGTATATCTAATAGATTAATAGGTAATTCATATATATATACAAAAAACAACAAACTGGAATATTAAAAATTAAATTATATTTTTGCCAGGCTAGATAGGATTGAATAAATTTTATTGCTAATTGATTTTCATAAAAAAAATTAAAAAATTAAGAGTTTCATAAATTTGTTTTGGAAGTAATAATTTATAATTTAGTAAGTAAGTACTTAGAAAGTTTAGTTTCATTTCAATTTAGGATACTTAAAAAGTTTAATTTGGTTTTGCTTGCTCAAAGAAGGGCATACCTTATTCTTGTACAAATATTTATGCAAAGTTTATTGCCAATCAAAGGTCTTTATATTCTATTCCAATTCAAATCACTCTAATATATTTCAAGATCTTTTGTCATTAAATATTGGAAGTTTTATACGGTTTAGAAGGCTGAGGTTAGTACCCATTTTATACTTATGGAACTTAGCGCTCATCTGAAGGATCAATTATTCCAGTTGATTAAATATTTCTATTTTGAATCTCAATAATTATACTTTTAATACTAGAATCAAAGTATATCAGTTCAAATTCAGTGATACATTCATTGCGAATTGTTATGTATATATGTATATATATATATATACACTATACATTTAATAAAGTAAGCTCGATGCTGTACTGGGTAAACATTTGGCTTACTAACCGTGGAGGTCCGGGTTAAATTCCCGGAAAGGTCAAATCCTCATGGTGACCAGATATAATATAAAATTTAGCTTTATAAATTTTAACCCTAATATCCGTCTATATTCCACTTAACTCTGTAAGTAACTTACAAAGGCTTTTAATCATTTCAACGTCGACTTAAAATATACAAAAGTATAAAGACACAAAAACAAATCTGAGATGATGAACTCTCTCTAAATGTCAAAATATTCAAAATGTCACCGAGTATTCCATAATGTTTATCTTAAAGATTCTTTAAAATATTTTAAGTTCTTTTGTTTTTTTTTTATTATTTTCTTGTTTATAAAACATTTTAAAAGCAGCACCTTTTAAAGTTAATCCAGATTAAATTTCTAATATTTTCAAAATATAATAAACCAGACAAAAAAAAAAAAAAGATCAGATAGTGATCGTTACAGTTCATTAGAGAAACCATAAAAATTTACATACTTAAGTATGAAAATAAAAAAACAAAAATAACAAGAGAACTTTAAAATACAAAGTAATTTTAAAATGAATGCGTATATAGCGGGAGGAATATCTGACTAATTATTAAGGCTTCATTGTTATAAAAAAAAAATATAATGAAGAAGAACTGGAACTATAAAAAATTTTTTTTTTTTACATTTGACACGGTTATTATATTTAGGTGAATATTGAATAATGTTTTAAAAAGTCATATAGAATAGAAAGAAAGAAGACAGAAAAAAAAACAAATCTGAATAAAATTTGACGTACCAGATAAAAGATGTATGTATAAGATAGTGTTATTGTATATTGAATGAATGAGCATTTCAATCAATTTTGAAAAATATTTTAATAGATTCTGAAAAAACTAATCAAATTTAACGTGAATTTTATTTTAATTCTTTTTCACTGTCTATATATATTTTTGTTTATAATAAATATTGGGTTGATTCTCAATGAAAGTAAAGGCGCACTTACAGTACGATACGGTATGATACTAAGCGTTTTAACGTAATTTTTAATGTACTGGGTGGTCCTAACATTCAAATTAAAGATTCCAATTTAATAGTTAAAACAAGAATGTTCTCTTACTAGAAGAATGAATTACTTGACATTTACTTGACATTTGTCTACACCTGTCACTATTTCGTTTCAAATGTCAGTTTATTTACATATTCTTTAATTCAATTTTGTTAAAATTTATGGCATACTCTTACGCTAATATTAAAAAATCGGGGGGAATTAACTGAAGTGATCCTCCATTGTAGTATTTTGATGGGTTTAATCTATCTGTCACTTAATTTTGGCAAACTTTAAATTTTGACATATCTATCACTTATTTTTCACAGTTTACTGAAGATTTTGATACGGCCTTTTTGAAAATTGTGTGAGAACTAAAATTACCATAGATGTTTTAAAGTAAATAATTAAAAGAATTGGGTATTTACTAGCCCTGAAGAAGTCTGCATGTCGTAGACGAAATATACTGGTATTTGTAAAAATAAATAATTTTAGTGAAATTAAAAGGAAACCACTCGTTTTTATTACTTTGATATATACATTTTACTCAAACGCTCAATAACATATTAAATATTTTTAAATATGTATTTCTGTTAAATACTCGTGTTAGTGTTTAAATCTAAATGTCATATAAAATGACAGCTAAATTAAACGATCTTTAATATCGATGATAATCATCCCACTCAGATTCTTTTAACTTTAACTCTGTTTTGGAATTTAGTTGGATTCATATACGATATCCAAAATGCAAAGTTATCAAATGTACAATTATTCTAGTCAAATATCAATGTAAATTCACCATAAACCATGTTTTTAAGAATTTATTTACTTAAATTCTTTCTTGAGTTCAGTTTAGTGTTTTTTTTTTTATTTTTATATTTATTTATAAATTATTAAATAAATAAAAATTTTTTTTAGTGAGAAGATTTCACCTACAATTTATTATGATGGCGACGATCTTTTGGACCATTACTTTTAACTATATATATATATATATATATATATATATATAACTGTATATAAAAATACTTATAAATAGAAAATTTCAATACAATTTTTTGTTTTGTTATTTTTTTGAAAAATTGAATATGAATTGGTGTTCTATTAGTTGTTAGTTTTTGAAGATCAATCGTTCATTCAATCAAATAAATTTATACCAATTAATCAATTTTTGTTTCCCAATGTTTGTTTGACTTGTATATAAATGTTTCATATTTATTTTTTTGTATGTTTACGTCTTTATAAATTTCTTTTTATCGCGTACAATAAAATAAAAAACAACTTCTTTTAGAAAATATTTCAGACGTTTACATTTGAAATACAAAATAAAAAAAAAAACAAACGAATCACTGATTCATGTAAATTTTACTTTTCAAACTATAACCAATCGGCAAAAAAAATTTCTGAACCATACTTTGGTATAAAATATAGAATATTAGTTTTTTTTTATTTATACCTTTATTTCATTACTGAAAAAATTTGTTGTTGTTGTTATTTTTATTTATATGGTATTGTAGCCCAGTAAGGGGTAATTGATTTCAATGTTAATTTTTTTTTTTGTTTTTTTTGATGATTATTATTTATATTTTTCCACCATTGGCTCATCAAAAGGTCAAAATGTTTCACGCTTATAATATAACATTGAAATTAATTGGAGTTATTAGCTAATTTGACAGCATTTATAAAAATAATAATTTTTTTTTTTTTTTTAATTTTTTATAATATAAAATTTACAAATATATATAGGTAATACTTATGTATGTATTATATATATACAAACAAAGAAAATATTTAAAAAATGTAAACATTATAAACTATAGTGATTAAAAAAAAAAAAAAAAAAAACAAATCAAAAAAAAAATTAAAAAAAAAAAACAGTTATCAAAATATAAATATGACAGATAATAATTTATTATTTAAAGTAATTTTTATATGTATATTCTGCTGTTCAATATTTTATTAGAAGCTTTAATTTGTGTATACATATGAACGTTTGTCACTTTAATGATATTGCGTGTATTTTTTATAAAAATAATTTAAAACATATTATTTAACTACTGATAACAGGTGGATTGCGTTATTTTTTTTAAATTAAATAAATTTAATAGAATTTGAATGGTAATGGATTTTTAATCAAATATTTTAAGATAATAATTTGATAATAAAATGTCCAAAGTTTACACTGCTTCAATTATTTATTATTTTGTAATAATTGGTTACATTTATAAATTGTGTAATCATTGATCATATAACGGAATATATATTAATTTAATTAATAATAAAATGTTATATTTGTGGTGACTTCAATTAAATTTAGATAACGTTTAGAAAATTAGTTTCGAAAAACAACATAAGCCTCTAATACTAAAATTTAGAATATATAGCGAAAAGTAATTAATTTAATAACTACTCAGTGCAAATTCTTAACTGTAATAAATAAATAAATATATAATATTACCCCTCCTAACTATAATAGTCATATGATGTCATATGAACTTTTGTTAATATTCAAAATGATTACATATTATACACAAAATCATAACCCTAACTATAATAGTCATACATAACCAATTATAGGCATAAAATGTCAAACATAAACATGAAATTATTAAAAATTTATGTATTTACCTTTTTATGTTTGATACTGAAATTTTTAAAATCTTTTTAATTTTAGTATTAGTTACTTTTAATTGTTTTTCAAGTTAGTTTGCTTGAATGTATGATATTATAGCGTACATATCATACGCTTCGTTCGTATTCCTATGACTTGACGAATGATTTCTTAATAATAACGAATGATGGTTATGACTATTATAGTTAGTAATATGAAATGTCATACAATACAATTGTACCAAATCATATAGTAAGACTAATATAGTTAGTGGTATTACGTGTGATTGTAAACCATATGAATAGGTAGAATTAAGAAATTTTTATTTGGGTAAAGTAAGTTAAGATAGTCAGATAAGAACATTACAAGAATAATGTTCAATATTGATTTAAAAATAGCATTGAATGATCATTTTTAATTTTATAAAATAATGAAGTTAAAACGCTTCGATTGGTGACCCCGACGTGATTTTAACAGTTATAATTTAAGATTAATTCATGTGACACAATTGACACACGATTAGCAAATGCATTTGAAAAACTCTGACTAGATTTTTTGTCTGTGTAGCTCCTACTTAATTAAATTTCAATTTGTACTTTCATATTGAGGTTATGTTCAATTGAAAAATTATTTATTAATCTTCTAAGAGATTACTAAAAATATTAATTAAGTTCAATTACTTAATTACATATTTAATAAATTTTTATTATACATTTCACATTAAGGAGCTAAGTTTCTTCAACTTAAAAAAAAAATTATAGTGATTAAAAAATTTAAATTTTTTGTCAAATAATCAATTCTACTAGAAAATCCTACCTCAGCGACAATCTTCGTTTAATGACACATTTTTTTTGTAAATGGATTCTAAATTCCATATTAAATATACAAAAATTAATTTTTCAAATGTATCCTAATTACAAACAATTTTTATTAGAATTTTAAAATTTTCACATAACACATTCTCAATGCCTTTTTTTACAACAAAATCCTTAAATGATTAAAAGTGTCATAAAGAAACTTTTTTATGTCTAATATATTCTTGAATATTTATGCATATATTCTAATAATAAAAATCAATTTACAATAATTATTTAAATAAAAATGACATATTTATTATTCATTTAAATTTACAATATATTTTTTTTTATCTAATACCTTTTCAATAACATTGTAATTTCTATTAATCCCCATCACATCAAACATAATAATAATAAAAAATTAATATATACAATAATGGATAAAAAAGTTGGTTTTTTTCGGAGATGTAACTTACCAAACTCAAGATAAAAAGGAATCTTCATCTTCTCTTTCTTCCTCAGAAGGCAAAAAAATTAGAATATAGATTATTAGATATATGAGACAGTAACCAGAAGTTCTTTTAGATTTGACATTAAAAATGACACGTGAATTTTACATGTTTTTTCATATGTCCATTATTATGTTCACATAAACAGGGTGTCTAACTTTAAAAAGTCCAACAGAAAAGAAAATATGATAAGAATAACAGTTAAAGTGCCAGATTACTAATCAAAAACTATCATAAGTAATTAAAAGAAATCATAAGTAAGTAAAAGCAAAATGCAACAGAATCGAATTGTTTAAAATTTTTAAATAAGTTGAAGGTTAGATGAGTCAAATACAACTATAAATAGAGCCATAAAAGACGTTTCTAAACGTGAAGAAAAAAAAAAAGAAAAC
This sequence comes from Dolichopus griseipennis, assembly GCA_963082915.1. NCBI lineage: Eukaryota > Metazoa > Arthropoda > Insecta > Diptera > Dolichopodidae > Dolichopus > Dolichopus griseipennis. Next base: position 11,541,282 of record OY720443.1, on the reverse strand, counting down.
CGAATGTAATAATACCGCCCATATTTTATATAAATATATAAGTTAAGTTTCATTTCTTTTTATATATAGGCAATATTTTTTAAATCTGAGCATGCTCTAAACAGAAAAAGCTCAGAGCGCTCAGATTAAATAAAAAAAACACAGTTTGAAATAACTGTCATTTTTATTTTAGTTACGTTTTAATTATCAATAAATTAAATTAAAAATGGATAACTTAAAAAAAAATATATATATATTGACTTTTATTTTACAAGTATAATTTTAAACGAACGTAAAAATATTTTTGTATTTTATTTTGCTTAGGGGTTGTTCGAAATATTTGAACTGAGCACGTGGAGCAAGCTCTGAGCGCGCTCTGATTTAAAAAAAAAAACACGAATCACAAGCACTGAGCGCTCAGAATTAAAAAAACTATGCTCAGATTAAAAAAAATAAACGCTTTATATAAAACAAAATTTACATGCCAAATGTACAGTAACGACTAATTAAAGTCAGGTGACATGGCATCATAAGACAATTAGTTTTATTTTGCACTTTATCGAGATATCCCAGCGCCAATTGAAGAATGCCCAACACCTTGAAAATTGTTAAGTGAACTGAAGTCTTTGGTTTAAATTCTCTAACAGCATATTGTCACTCAATTTCAACTGCTGGACACTTTGTTAGTACAAAAAAGTTCTTTAATAAATTAATACTATAATTTTTTTAAAAATTGATTTTTTTTTAATAAATGAACATCTTTAGTTGTAAATACATTGTTAAACAACTTATAAAGATAAGTTATCTTCTTCTTCTTAAACCATTCATAATTATTTATCTGAATATACCTTTAGATTTACTGAGACATAGTCGCTTTTTTTTTGTGGTTTATTGCTACTTTTTAAATTTTTTTTTTTTTTTTGTAAATTAAAACTTCCATAAGGTTTCAATTGTACAAAAAAAAAAAAAAATAAATAAAGATTTAACATAAAATCATTATAAGTATATATATGTAATAGATATATTATAATAATATTATTTAAAATTATGATAAATAAATTCAGTACCAAACAACGTACATTTTTACTGACAGATATATCTTTTCAATCTTTTAAATGAATTTTGTTTTTTTTTTCCTACTCTGGGATGCAATCTACGAATCCACCTTTTTAAACAATTTTCTTAAACAATTTGAAAGAATGCTTAAATATGAGTAATCTTATACAAGATGGGTGTTATTTTTTTTTTTTTTTTTAAAGTAAACTTGATCTCATGAACTGTAATCAATATTATTTATAACTTTGACATGATAATAAGTATAGAAGAAATCAGTATTTAACATTCATATGTAGGTACCTACTATATTATTAAATTAAGAAGTCCTTATACTTACAATATAGAAGCTTAAGAATGAAAGAAATTTATTAACTAATATTGGAAAAATATAAAAAATACTTATTGTTATTTTATTATTAACTATCTATTTAAAAGTATCTATATATGAGTTCTTATTCTGAAAAATTATTAGTTAACGATTATTGAAAGTTATTTTAAATAAAATTTTTACTTAGTTGCTAGAAATAAAATCCATATTGAAAATAATTTAAATGTTTAAGACTACTATGTTGTAACTTTTTATTGAGATATGCTTAAGTAATTTAAATTTATTTAAAACTATAAATGTAAAGGATATAGATAGTGTTGTAGATACAATGATATACAAAATTGTCTATACTATATTTATAGTTAAACTTTCCTTACTAGAAATTCCGGTATCCGGCTAGTTTATCGCAATAATAAATTCACAGCAAAGTTCATCGCAAGCAATTCATCGTAAGCCAATTCATCGCAAGCAATTCATCGCAAGGAAATATTCATCGCGAAGTTTATTGCGATGAATATCCGATACCTAATGTAATATTGTTTTTGTTTTTTCATTTTTTATTGTACACAAACACAATAAATTTCGTTATGTTTAATTTATCATTATTTGAATATTTAACTCAATTTATTATTATTTAATTATTTAATTCTGGTAGCCGAAACAATCCCGCGATCATTTATTAATATTAATATAGTAATAAAGTTTTTAATTATTGACATCATAATTTATCATATAATTTATTAAAAAATATTAATAATTTAGAACGTTGTAATAAATAAATTATTTATTATATAATTTATCATTACTTCAATATTTAACTCAATTTATTATTATTTAATTATTTAACTCTGGTATCCAGAACAATCGCGCGATTGTTCTGGCTACCAGAGTTAAATAATTAAATAATAATAAATTGCTTACGATGAATTGCTTGCGATGAATTGCTTACGATGAATTGCTTGCGATGAATTGCTTGCGATGAATTGCTTGCGATGAATTGCTTGCGATGAACTCCATCGCGATGAAATGCTTGCGATAAACGAGCCTAGAATCGAAATTCCCTGATTTGTTAAATAAAATTTTTCTCAGGTCTGAGTGCATTTTAATTCGGGTTAAAATAAGTTAACATATCTATTTAATATTTGAATTTTGAATTAGAAATGATTAAGTAAGTACTTATAATTGTTATAAATGCAAAAGTCACATAAACGTCAAAAATTAAACCTAACTAATACACGATAAAATTCAAATAGTCAAATTTGACAGAAGTTTACAGACAATTGTGAATGAAGGAAGTTTTTATTCGATTGTGAATTTTAATTTCTTTTCAGAAATTCAGTGTTACCACACTATTATTATAATCATTGGATAAAGTTTGGAAAAAATATTAAAAAAATTATTCTAATTTAATTTTGAAGTTCGAACATTGCAAAAAATTTTAAACTGCAAATTTGTTTAATAAAAATAAATATTCAAAATTTATAAAATATACATATATTTATAAATTTTATTAAATACCATATACATATACTTAGTACACTCATGAAATAATAATTTAGTTGACATACTTATTTGTTCCTATTATTTTAATATTGGTGGTTGAGTAAAACATATGTTGTAATAGACAATTTGTGGTATGGTCTACTACAGCATATGCACTAATAGTTATGCGTTTCAGTAACATATGTTCTGTCAAATTTATGATATTGCAAAATATTCGAAAAAAAAGACAAACAACTATGTACTGTTAAAAATATTTGATTTAGGGACACATGTTTTTACAGTACAGTACTTTGTAAGGTCTGTAACTGACCATATTATTAAGCTTTTGTTAAAAACATCATTCAGATGAATTTGTAAATGTACTACTTTGATTTCAAATGTTTTTCGGAATAAGTGACCACTATGGATCATAACGGAATTTGCAACAGTTAAAATAGAATTAAATTCATAAAGTTTTGTGGGGGTCGCATTTAGCGCGTACGGTATTAAGGGGTTAAAATTGTCATTGAAAAAAAAGTATTTACGTGCTCATATGTAAATATCTCCAGAATTAGAACAGATATCTAACTACTGTAAATATCAACAAGTAGGTCTGATAGCGGCCTTCAAAATTTTTACATATACTATTTTGATACAGGTTGTTTCATTTGAGCGCAGGGTTTATTTTGATAAATCAAATTTACATTATAGAATACTAGAATATAATTTATATACGGATATTACCCTTTATTTTCTAATTTTGGATGAGCCAAAAATTAATTTAGTTTTACTTTAATCGATAAATATTTTTAGAAAATATCTAAGTACTTTAAATTTATAAAAATTAAATTTTTGCTGAACACACACACAATATTTTTCGAATTGAAACAATAAATTTAATAGTGAGAAAAACTAAAAATAAAAGCATTGTTAAATCAGTAAACCATCAAATATTTATTATTTATGTTACAAATACTACATAATATTTAATATAAAAGTTAAAAAAAATATATGAAAAAAAAAACTATACAATATTTGAAATATTAAAACTATCTTGGTGAACGTTTAATAGAGTCGTATTTTACCCATATATCTAAAATTACATACTATTGATTTTAATATAAGAAAATCTCTACTTAATATTGTATCTTAAACTTAAAATTTAAAAAAGTAGATACTTAGATACAATTTATTTACATGGTGTAGCGAATATAAGTGTTAAAAAATTGATGTGAATAAAATTATTAAGTAAAAAATCCAAAAACAACATAAAATAGCACTTTTATTATTTTTAATAGGCGGGTGGATTGATTTATATCTTATGTACGCTTTTGTATGTTTTAAGTTTAAAAAAATGTAAAATTTATAGTTTTAAGCTTTTGTTAAAATGTATGGATAAATTAAATTTCGAATAACTAAACGAAGATAGACGTATTCTGAGATCACGAGAGTTAGAACTTTTTATTTAATTGTTACTATTAGGTACTATTTAATTTTTTAAGATTTTGTTTATGTACGTTTGCCGAAAAAGGAGAAATATATACAATAAAACAGGGTGATTGGTTTAAGTGTTTAATTAAGCATGTATAAAATCCAACCCTTATATGATAGCGAAACTTGGCTGGCAAACACAAAATACGAAGGAAAACTGCAAGTGTTCGTAACAAATGTCTTCAAATTATATGCAAAATACACTATGGCTAAAAAGAATAAATAATGAAGATCTTTGGAAAGCTACTGATCATGATCTAATAGCCATAGTTATCAAGCAAAGAAAGTACACATAGATAGGTCAAATTCTTAGAAGATCCTCAGATTGCATAGTAAGATAGACATTGGAATGGAACCCTCAGGGAATGAGAAATTTCGACCTAAGATCTAAAAATACATGTCGCAGATCAATTGAGGATAAATAGCATAAATGAACAAAACATGGTCACAATCGAAAGGTATTGCACTAAATAGAAGTAGGTGGAAAGGTTTTGGGGAGCACAAGTGTTTAGTTTACCAAAAAGAAAGTTTAACTTACAATTACCACCTAACGATTTATTCGAATATTACTGAGTCACAAAAGGTATTTATACTTAATGCGGCTAACCACCAACACTCAATATTATAAATTTAGAAAATATTTAATAATTTAAATATTATACTGCATTTCATAAACAACTTGATTTAAAACAACAAGCTGTACAATAAAAAAAAAAACTGCATGAAATTTATGAATTCAACCTGTCGTATAGAAAAGGTACAAATAAAACAACAAAAACGCACACACTTGTAAGATGATAGATACTTTACCTAGTTTATAAATATCTATCTATCGCGGTATATTCATTCTTGAGGTTCAGATATTTTTCTTATATTTTATTATTATTTTATTTTTTTTTTATTTATTTGCATCTTTATACAATAAAGTATAATTTAATGTTTTGTTATATTTGATTTGTGGTCAAAACTTTTGAATATAACGTGCGATTCTAGCCTCATTTTATTAAATTTTTTTTTTTTTTCTTCACTGGTTTATAAGTTATCTCACTTTCATTACTCATTTAGTTTTTAACTGGTATTACTCTATACAAGAATATTTAAGTTGTACATATTAAAACATATATATATATATAGTTTGTTGTACCAAACTGCCGTTCAAGAACAATGTGATACCACAAAAAGACACTGTATCTTAAGATATTGGGTATAAGCAAAGAGCAAAGTATATTATATGATACTTTATTTCCCTTTTAAACTTTATTAATCTGATGTTATAAGTTATATTTGAATAACCGTGAGTATATTATATTTATAGATTTTGAGTATATTTTAAATATTATTTTTATTGTAAGTTAACTCAGATACTTTTTAGAGTCGTTTTCTTTTTCTTCTTCTTCTTCTTCAAAAAAAAACACTTTTCAAATAATAAATGGGATTTTTTAAAACTATTTGTTGTATATTTCATTTCTATTTTATTTTAGTGAAGAATTTTTTGGAGAAAGAAAGTGTAAAAAGAACAGTTAAATTTTTTTTTATAAAGTATTCAATTTATGTGTCTATCAAAATATGTATTTTAATACATTTGTGAGAACAGGTGATTAAATGAAAATATGTATCATAAATTTAATAAAAAAATCTTAAGATATTTTTTTTGTAAAAAAAAACTTAAGATAGACTTAAAAACCTAAATAAAACCTAAATAAAAAAAGAAAAAAAAAAATGTTTGTTATTTTTTAAGTCACTTTGTTACCGTTATTATATAAATATTATTTTTGTGAAAAATCAAGTGTAAAAATACTTTTTAAGAGAAACTAAGTCTATGGAGTTGAATGATTGAATATTGAAGTTAAACAATTTATTTAAATTAATAAAATACTGTTATGTTATTTGTTAATTACTTAAGTATATTATGGGAAGTAATTCATTCATAAAGACCTTTTTTTATTTGATTAAATAGAATCAAAGTCCATATATAAAACAGGCCATGCTATGATTTAGTTTAAAATTTTTGTCGTTGGATAAAACAGATTATTTTAAATTGGACTTAGATTAGAAACTTAATATCTAATTTGTTAAGTATATGCATATTATAATAGATTTTATACATATTATAATAGATTTTAAACTTAAAGATCGAACAATTTATTTGTTTGAATAAATAGAATCAATGTCTATATAAAATACAGGCCGTGCCATCTCTTAAATTTTAAAACAAGAGAATTAGATTAACAAATGTATATATAATGAGTCAAAATATTTAATTGAAGTTTTGTAGTATTGGGGATGTTTTATATATCACCTAGTAGCTTTGATTCTATGTACTTGTCCTTTAGTGTAGCACAGATCCGGCTCTACATGTGGCTTTAAAATAATTAAATTTAATTTTAAGGTTTTAATTAAAGACTTATTTTTTATTTTGAATTGATATGATACATATAGATAGATATTCATTTTATTAGAAGACCTAACTTAATTTCTTAAGACCTGAGTTAATTAGCATTTTCAAATTATTATTTAGAATAATATTATAAATTTCATCCACGCGATTAGTTGATTTACCGATCAATTACGTATAAATTTTTTATTTATTTAATATAAAATGTAATGCCTAATTACAACTTAAATGATCCATTTGCCTTGGAATTGAAACCTATCCTCCAATAAAGCCCTTTTTATGCTAGTTGAATCGAATTATTTCGATTCTAAATTCATTCAATACTTCAATTTCTTATATAGCTCTCTAAAATATTTTCAATATAGATTCACATATATTTAAATCGCTGTCTAAAAAAAGTTTCAATGTACATTCTAATCTTTATTAACTAGTTACTCCATGCTATTTATAATCTCTACACCTTATCCAATATAATAAAAGATCAAGGTCAAAGATAGAGGGTGGTAACTAGTTTTTAAAACATAAATTTTCAAATTTAACAAAACCCAAAGGAAAAAAAAAAAACAAAAAAAAAACTTATTTAAAAATTATAAATGAGGTGCATACATTGAACAATACATGGTCAACTCAAATTAACATTGTTTAATTTAACTGAGGCACAAAAAAAAAACTGAACATGGACCAAAATCAAAATACAATATGTAAGACACAAAATAAAAAACAAAAAGCTACAACAATATCCATAAACATTGTTTAATATTAAAAGGTGAACGTTGGACAGGTGAATTATCAAATTATTGTTATTTTTTTTTTTGTGTTCATTGTATTCCGTAAGATCAATCAATCACTGTTTTTTATATCAGTTTGTTATTTTAATTTGGTTTCTTTTTTTTGGTACTTTTAATTTTATTTATAAGAAACATAGGTTTCAAAATATGTTACCACTCTTTTATTGTCGTTTTTTTTCTATTGTTATTTCTGGTGTTACTTGTTATTTAAAATTATAAACATTTTTTTTTTTTTTTTTTTTTTCAAATTAACTTAACCCATATAGACCATTATTTGTTTTAGGGGGGGTCCATTATGGTAATTTTGTAAAATTGAACAAAATGTTAAAACTTAAAAAGCCAAAAGAAAAGAATAGAATTTTTTAGGTTACATTTGGGGAGCTGTATATATATATATACAGATTTACCTATTACCTATATCTTAATGTAATTGTTTGTACCTTTTAAAAAATAACAAATGAAAATATACAAGATACTTACAAGTTACAAGTAAAGAACAAGTGAAGTAGGAGGCGGATAGAAAACATAATTTTGAACATAAGAAATGAAACAAAAAACTGCAGGAGGTTCTTTTGGTAAGCAAAAAAAAAAAAAACAAAAAAAAAATGAAAATATAAAACACATAAATTAAAATTTTATAATGATTTTGTAAAGTTATGTAGACATAGTTTGGGATTTTTTTTTTTCAATATATTTTTGAAATTTAAAGCTATAGAAAATTCGTTTCACACCAATATAAATTTTGTAATAAAATTGGGGGATTAAGTTATTGAATCAAAGTTTTAAAAGTATATTTAATAAATTATTAAAAAGTCAAAATATCGAATTTAATAAAATTTTTTGTAATCAAAGTAGGTGATATTCACAATCTAATGTTATAAGTTAAAAGATTACCCTTCCGTTATAAGAGGAAAATTAATTACTTAAGTACTTCCTTAAATTAGCTTCAGAATTATTTGAAGTTAGTTCCAGCTCTTAAAAAACCGAAAGATATGATTACAATTTTTATTAATGGTTTTTTAAAAATATAGGGTGGAGCAAAACGACCATAAAAATAAAATAATTATATATTTTTTTTAATTCAGAGTTTTGTTAAGAAAACTTAGGGAATTGGAAATGAAACTGTACACAACAGAACAGCGATCAAAATTACGAAAAGTTATGGAAAATGTACTGAAAAGAGCACGAATATGCAAAGCCGAAAATGGTTACCAGCAAAAAATATCCCCACTTAATATACTGTATAAAAAAAAAATAATAATAATTAACCATTAAATAAAAAAGCTATTAAACATTCAAACCATATCGGTCGTTTTGCGCCACCTTGTACTTACATGTAAGTTTTAATAAAATTTACGAATTTATAAAAATATTTTGCAAATTTTGCATTGAAAATTTGATTAAATAATCTCTAGATGTATTTATAAGAAGGTAAATATAATAAAGTTGTTATCATTAACATATGTAAGTAAATGGACTATAACTGCCTAGATAAACTTCTTATTTAAACTTCACGTGATTCCTATATTAACTTGTTCTATAAGAAATTTTCCACAAATCTTCTGTGATTTATAAGATTAAATCAAAATGGTTAATTCCGAAAGGCGAAATAAAGTTTTTTTTTTAGAAATCGTGGACTACGTGCGCTGAATTATTACATTGCTTAGACAACAACTCCAGATTTAAACCTCAATTGACTCTTATACTTATTTCATAAGGGAAATTTTCCAAAATTGATCTGTAAGTTATAAAAATAAATCAAAAAGTTTTTAGTTCTGGAAAAACTCTTCGAACTAATGTTTTTTGTTTAGGAAATTCGTCCTCTTCCTCATTTTTGATCTTGAACTTGTTTGTTCTTGAATTAAGTTTATCAATTCTTATGATAATTATTTATAATTTATATTACAGAAACCTATGGATAAAAGGAATATAATTTGACACTTTGTAATTTTCTGTACAGTTTTTAAACTTTTATATTTAAGTAAGTATACATTAATAATTCTAATTTTCACGTTTCATTTATATAAAATGTCTATTATCAAATAAATGTTAAAAATTTTTTTATTTAAAATCAGATCGTATTAAAATGCGTGATGACAAAAACATTGTGTTTGTTTTTTGTTTACATCTAATGACGTTTATGAGGAAAATTTACTAGATAATATATGTATCTATATACATACGAGTATTAATAGTAAAGTTGTATATATTTTGAATTTAATATATAAAAGTTTTCTAAAGTTATTGTATATATACATATATTATAATATATATATAGACAATAAATTGTCTGTCCTATAAAACTCGTAAATAGAAAAAAAATTTCAAATTGAATTGAAACAAAAAAACATATATATATATATATATATATATATATATATATTTAAACTTAAAAGGTCATTCATTGTCAACATACAATCTATATTTGAATCAATGTATACCTCAGTGACATAAATACATATACATCAGTGACATAAAGGTATATAGAGGGTTGGAATGAACAAAATATATATATATATATATATATATATATATTTGTGTCTTATGGGAATTTCAAGTTTAATTTTTTTTAGTTGCATAAATAAATTTAAAAAATTAAAACTGAAGCTGCATGGAGTATAAGTTCTTTGCCATATAACTGATATATATATATATTCTAATAAATATACATATATTATGTGTATATATATATAAAAATATATATAAAATTTTTATTGTACAAATCACTATTTTTATTTTGATTAAATCAAATATATTTCAGCACCACAATATTTTATATTCAGTATAAGTATGTTTATATATGTGTATATAGGTTTGTATTTTTTTTTGACATTTTTACCTTTTTATATTTTTATTCACCTGTTGTGCTTTATTTGTTTTTCTTTCATTTGTCTTTTAAGTTTTTTTTTTTAAAGTTTTTTATCTAAGGCTTTTATTTTTTTTTTAAATTTAATTTATTAGGATTAAAGTTTATATATATACATAAGTATGTACATATATTTTGTATTTTGTATTTTAATAAACTTTTATTTTGTTTAGATTTATTGTAATAAATCTTAACAAATTGATTCATATTAGAGCAATATATACTTATACAGAATGGAATATTGATTGGACATTGAATTTATAAAATATTACAACACAAAATTAAAATAAAAAATTAAACAGATTGTGTTTAATTTGGCACGATCAGTGTTTTTTTTTTTGTGATTAAAGATTGAAAAGTTTTTATGTGAGAAAGCATAGAATAATAAAATATAATAATTGGTTAAAGTGTAATTCATTCTTTTAATTGAAAATTAAAATCTATTATTAGAAATGATACAAGATTTTAGTTTAAATTAAGGTTTTTTAGTTAATAATATTTGTTAAATTTAATTATTTGCTGTAATACTCATATAGCAGTTCAATCTCATATACTCTAGAAGCTTTTCGAACTAGAACTCTTAAATGTGAGTATAGGAACTTTTCAAAAAATCGCATCGTCATATTGTGAAATACATTAGTACCATGAGTTAGTACTCCATAATCCCAGAATCCCATATTCTTCACCTAATAATAATCATTTCACATCCTTATCCTCGAAACCAAGCTGCACATTCGTATTAAATCTATTCTAAATCACACTATCTATTCTTAAGTTTAGTTCAAAAATGGGTAGTGGTTTTGGTGTGTTAAAATCGCATACTAACTATTGGAACTGTGAACAGCTTCCATAGGTGGCTTCTGAAGTTTTTCATGTCATTCTTTAAAAAAAAAATTCTGCAATTTACATTTAAGCCTTGATTTATATTTTGTGTACCTTCCCATACTTCTCAGTTATTATTCTACGCAAACCATCTGGGTGATTATCCCATTTTTTTTTTTGGCTACGAGGAGAGAAGCAAAAAACTTTCTTTCTAATTGGTTGTTATTTTTAATAGAGATTCGTAAAGAATCCGATTAATTTGCAATATGGATAATATGAAATACAAAAGGTTCTGTAAACTGCATTCTGAGTCCTACAAATTATTTCAAAAGTAGCATTTACTCTTCCTGAAAGTAAGTATATACAGTTTAGGAGAAGTTGATTTACTAATATACATTGGCAAATACAATTAAAATGATCTTTAAGAATTAGTTAAAAATTTATTTACAGATCAATTTAGTTAAAAAATTTGAATGTTACATTCATATATCTTATTCTGCAACACAATTAACATATAGGATATGTTAAGAACTTGCACCTTTTTTTCTGATTAAATATTATGGCTTCAGTTCATATTAATAATGCAAATCCTGTATTGGTTTTATGAACTCAATATTTTCTAATATAAGTGTATTAAAAAACTATATAGAATCACCTTGATTCAGTCTATCCATAATTCCACATACACTAATAATTGAAGAGTCTAATAAATAAAGGTGTTAAGATACAAAATTAAAATTGAGTCTGTAAACTACCAAAACACCAAAACACTCAATGTAACATAACACCCTTAAAGTTTCTATATTTCGAAAACTATTCAATTTAAGCAAATTCGGGTTTTCACATGTGAAAGATCGGTTCATAACATGTTTATTTACGTAATAAAACTGGATTATATCAAAATGTATCATAACACCTTTTCATACTTAACTCTTCAATTTATGTTTAATTAAATTAATTTGACTAAATAATTTCTAAAATACTTCAATTTAATACCTTCGTATGAGTTATTAAATATTAAAAATATGCAATTACATAAAAAGAAGAATAACTATACACTGAATGTAATAAAATAAAAATCTTTTTATAAAAAAAAAATCTAATAGATACTTTTTTGATAAGATACACAAAAAATTGTGTGGGAAGTATCGAGAAAGGATATGAATTTAATAATACATGTAATATAACATTTAATATAAACATATCCATTTCTTTTAGGTTTGGTATATATTTTGTACATTAAAATTTATATGTATATATATATATGGACAAAATTAAAAAAACAAATATTAAAATTATATATGATTGCATTTTACTTACTTACTACTTGCGGTTAGAAAAAGAATAAAATAAAAAACTTAGCATATATAGGATTGAAACCCTGAAAAAATATTATTGTAATATTCTTCCAATCAACAAACTGTTCATTTTTTTTTTATTTTACAGCGCAATGCAACTCTATAATCATCAACATCATCATAATCATCATCATCAGTACCTACTACCTACCAATATCATCGTCAACCCTGATCAATGATCTTTAACAAGTAATCTTCATTTGTTTTCATTCTATTCTTTTGGTCTCGTTTTTATTTTCAAAAAAAAAAAAATCAAAATTGGTTGCATGTTAAAACATCCCGCATAAAATTACAGTGGACGAATTTTTTTTTTTTACCTTTATTATTATTTGTAACCATCAAGTTACTAGTATATCTGATAAAACAACAACTAAAACTTAAAAACAATTTTTAAAATTAAAATTATGATTACCATCAATATATATTCAAACAAATTCACATCTAGACTCTAGCTTTAAAAAATAAAACCAGGGGGGGAAAACTTTACAAAAAAAAAAAAAATTAAAGAAACCAGACCAGACCAAACAAACCTTTTAAAAAAACAGAACAGAAGATCAAAATAAAAATGATCCATAATATTGTACTGTAAGCAACGTGTGTAATAATGGGGATAATGGTATAGAAATATTGACCAATATTGAAAAAATACCCTTGGGATACTTAAATGAAAATTATAATATATGTGTACAGTATGTATATATATATATGTATGTATGTTTATTTATATAAAAAAAAAATATGTAATTCTGTACAATAATAATAATAATAATAATATGATCCTGAAGCAAAATGAAGTAAACCAAAAAAACAACAACAACAATAAAAAATAATAATAAAAACAAAATTTCATTGAAATAGAGAACAGGTATCAACGCAAATGTTACAGGTATGAAACGCCGACGCCTTTCAGGATATGAAGTTGTTGCATATTATTACCTTTATATATATATATATATATATACATATATGGTACATTTTTATTATTTTGTTTTATACTTACTATCTTACATTACATTCATGTATAAATGTATGTAAATTAAGTGATGCATAGGAAACTGAAGTTAAGAAAAAAAAAAACAATAAAAACAAAGCGGAAAAAGAAAAACAACAACAACAACAACAAAAAATAAAAGAATTATTGCGTCGCGTTTTTTAAATTTTTTTTATAATATGTTTTGGTCTCCTGAAGAAGCACGTAAATGGACTTGTTTCATAACTTCTTCTTTTTTGTATTGTTTTTGTGTTGTTGTTTTTTTTTGGCCCAATAAAAAAAAGAAAAAAAAAACAACAAAAAAAAAAATGTGGTGAAAAAAAAGAACAACAATCAAATAATAATAAAAATTGAAAACAGAGAGTTACAAGGAGTTGTTACTTTTATAACTTATATATTATAAACATTTCTTACTTTTGATATTTCAAATATGTATAAATTTATTTATTAGTTGTTATTGTTGTTGTTTTTTTTTTACCTCATGTTCTGGGGTTTATTTTTGTTGTTGTTGTTATTGTAACTTCTCCTGTACATATTTTTTTTCGGATCACTTTTCAGCAGAATGCATTTTAATTTTTAATTCTGTTGGATCTCTCTCTCTCTCTTTCTCTATCTGTTCTTCTATAGATGTAATTGTTTTTATTCATCGATTTGAATCTCCTATGTTTTCATCTCCTATATATAGACCTTGCAAATCTTTACATATTTTATATACTTAACTATATGTATATATTTTGTGCATATAAATAATAGATATATGTATATGAAGTATTAAAATAATGCGTAAGTGTAATTATTGTAATTTCGGGTTAATAATAACTAAACAATAACAGGTTTCTTTATTGTTGTTGTTGTTATTTTTAGAATTTTTTCTTTTTTGATTTACCTGTCCAATCAATTTAAATATACATATATACCTATATAATATATAGATAATTGTATATATATATTTTCGAAAGTGGGAGTCATTGTGGTAATATTTAAAAGGTCAGATAATATGTAATATACATATAATAATACATATATTATTTTTAATTTATATATATATATATATATTGGTCGAAAATATGTGGAATGATGGTACCTAGGTTTCGTTTTTTAAAAAATGTAAAGTAATTTTTTTCAAATGAACAGAATTAAAACCATGTGAAGGAGTTTTGAAGGGAGGAGAAGAACAAGAGATACAGAAGAGAATCAATGAAATTGAAAATTATTAAACACTATAATAGTATAGTGTTTGAAAATATAGCTTCTTGTTCTGGATGCACATATTATCTTGTGTTATGTAGATATGTTACAGAATTTAAGACAGATAGTAAATTTTTTGATGTATCGATTGTGGCTGCTGTATTTTTTTTTTAATTTTTTTTTTTTTTTATTTTAATTTTTTATTTAAAGGATGTTCAATCAAATGTAGTACGTGTACATAGTGTATCTACAGATATAGGATTATCAAGCTTAGAAGTTACTTACTACTATATGGTTTGGGTAACAAAGTATTTATTAAATAACAAAAAAAAAAAAAACAATAAGCAAAGGGAAGGGATGTTTATCGATTTTAAAACGATAATGGAAAATTATAGATGTGAGTTTTTTTAAGAATTAAAAAAAGAGACTAAAGAAAAATATTAATGTTAAATATAAATGTTGGTTGTTATTTTTAATTTTTTTTTTTTTTTTTTTTTTGTGAATATATAGTTACTAATGTTGAACACTTGATATTGATTGCATTGGTTGTTTAATTTTAAAATAACAATAAAAAATAAAAAAAAAACCATTTACATGAGTATAAAATAATTTTTTGAACAAAGTATTTCAGGATTCCATAGTTATGTTTTTTAAAAATTTGCAAGTTAAGTTTAAAAAAAATTTCTTAACTTTATATTATTATTATGTTTGGTTGTTCTTTATTCAAATTAGATTTTCTTTTTATTCGCATACTATTATTATTATTTTATATAAAAACTTTAATTTAATATTTTGTTTTATAAGATTAATAATAATAGTGGGATGGTTAACATTTTGAACATATATCTTTGCGAATAATTTGGTTTTTTTGTTTTTCAAAATTGGTTTTAATTTAAAAATAAAATGATATTTTAAGAAAAGGAAATTGATGCAGAGAATTATTGATTAAGTTAACGAATAAGTTATGTAAAAGAATGATAAAGAAAAAAAAAATTGACATAAGCCTTCAATTAAGTAAACAGTGCATATGGTAACTAAATAAATGTAAACCAATGTATCTGGTTTGGTTGTTAATAATCAAATTTTATAATACGAACTTAGACAGATTTCAAATAGAGTTCCTTTATTAAAAAGATAAATAATAAAATTAGATTTGAACACAGAGAGCTAATTTCAATTTCAAGTTCTAACCTCAATTTGTGCATAAAATAAAGTTAAGAACACTGACGTTTAATGTTAATATAATTATATTTGTTGGGAATCTAATATATGATATTTCATCTAATCAAATTCAATATTAATATAACTTAATTTATTAATTATATTAAATAAGAATATTGTTGTATTAAACATATTTTCAAACACGTATTATCATTCATAACAGTTTGAGAAATATTGATTATGAACTAATGAAGTTGTGATTTGTCATTTTGTGTAATTCAAATTTAAAGCATAAATTAGTACAAGTTCAAAACAAAAGGATGTTAAATTATTTGAAATAATTTTAAAATACAATTAAATTTTGTATTGGATTACTGAACACAAAAACTATTATAAAAAAAATAGAACCGATGACTTCCCAGTTGATTAGAGCCTGTAGATTAGTTATATCAGATAAATATATTCTGTAATTCACTTAATTAATTTACCATTCAACTATAGTTTTTTATTTTTTAGGTTGGAATACAAAATATTAAAAAAGGACTAAACTAACAATATTTAATTCGTGCGTAAAATCAACATTAACATATGGGTATGAATAATGGTTGCTTACTAATTTCATTAAGAATAAATTACAAGTTTTCATAAATAAATATCTCAAAATAATATGCCGAATATTCAGGCAGAATAAAATAAAAATGCAGACTTGTGGGCACTAACAAACACAGAGCCAATAACGAAGCAAATCACAAGCAAGAAATAGAGGTGAAATGATAATACACTAAAGAAAAATGAGAAATGCTTACCCGCAAATCATCTAAGCGGATCCACGTTAAGACGTAGACCCAGAACAACATGGAGAGAACAGTGCTGGATGAATTAAGTAGACAGGAAATATCGTGGAATGAAATAGTTGAAAAATTTATGAATATAAATGAAAAGGGACTTCAAGTTGAAGCTACCTGCTTCTAATTTGAGTAACAGAAAAAATCCCTCAAAACTCGCTGTATTTTAGTTCTTTATTAAAAATAAAACTTTAATTTAAGTTAAACATCTTGCATTCAGAAAAATTCTTTTTAAAATGTCAAAAAATGACACGATAAATTAGAAAATCAAACATAATTTTTCCTAAATCGAGTTTAACGTAACATTAAAACTACTGTAAGTGCTACCATAAAAAAAAACAAGAAACAAAAATCAAAATTATAATTTCAGTGTTTTTTATTACAAATTTTTTTTTTTTAATTTTGCTGATTAATTTTCATCTTAAAAAATTCCTATTATTATTAAATTTAACCGTGCTAAAATTATAAAAAAAAAAAACAAGACCTTAATTATTTTACGAACGTGTCATAATTATTACACTTGTAATTGAATTTTATCTATCTATAATATCGTGAAACTCAGTATAACAAACAACACCATATATAGTGAACCAGTTATGACTATTCTGTCAAAATTATATTAAAAATTACAAAAAAAAAAATTTAATAAATACACAAACATAAATTAATAAATAAAGTTGTACATCATACTTTAGGATACATATTCATTTAGTATTAGATATTCAATGCCATTTAAAAATTGAAAAAATTTATAGAAATTGTATAAAAGTTGGTAAAGTGATACCTAATATGTTATTTAGAATAAAATACACATTTGTCAAATAAATAAAATCATATTTAATATATATATATATATCTCTAATTAATAGTCGTCACTGTGACGGATTTTTTGAAAGTGCCAACAAATTTTATACCAAATAAACCACACTAATTCTAATTAAGTATTCGTGTATTAAAAAGTTGTTAGATTCTTTTCTTCAGATACAATATAATATTTCATGACTTATTACTTTAAAAAAATATTAAATATGAAAAAATATAAAAAAAAACTTTTAACACACCAGAGGAAAAAAAAAACCAACACTTCATCGTGGTAGGTCTTTTAAAACTCAAATCTAAAAAAACAAAAAAAATAAAACATGATCATATAGGTAAAACGCCAGCAAGAACAAATATTAAAAAAAAAAAAAAACATTAGAATTAACCTCAAAAAATTTCGACCTATGTTTATATTTATCACTTTTGTGTACATATAAGTATTTAATATGCTACCATTACTACAAGATATTTTAAAAATTTTATCAAGTCTACTTTAAAATCTTCCAAATTTATAGCTCACAATTCATTTTATAATATTAACAGAAGCAAGAAGGTGCAAATTAAAAGCAATAACAAACCTCCCTCAATTTATTTAATTGTTTATATAAACTATTAAAAATACTACATACGATGCTACTTTTTCAGTTCAGTCATGAATTTTGTTTTTGTATTTTTAATGTTTATTTTATAGAACCAGGTTTAAAAGAATTTTTTTTTTTTAGTAAATTGTAGCTTTAATATGTTTTATAATACAGCAATTTAATTATCACATTTTTATAATTAATATAAAAACTAAGATTCTTAGAAGTTATTTATTTTATTTTAGTTAAAAAATTTTTTTTAATTGAGTTTTTTTTTTATTGTAATTTTGGTTTTTTGTGTTATGATAGATGTTTGCATACGTGTATTACTGCTAATTAGTGTAAGAAGTTAGTTATGAAGTTAAAAAATTTTACGTAGTTTTAAAATTCTTTTGAAATTGAAAGTTGATTTTTGAGTAATGAAATGAATAATTGTCTTAAATTAGATATAAGTATTTTATTTGAAATATACTTAGTTAAAGATTGGACCTAACTTAAGTTGGGGTAAACACTTAAATTTTTAAAATATGTGCAAATATCTAGAAAAAGGAATTGCAATCTTAAATGCTAAGAATAATATAAAGACAAAGGAACTAATGAACATTAGTGTCGCGAAACGACAAAAAATTGAGTCGCCACTGGCTATTGTGTGACCAATAAGCTGATTAATATATATTATGATGATGATGTTGATGATGATGATGTTGATGATGATGATGTTGATGATGATGATGAAGATGATGATGATGAAGATGATGATGATGATGATGATGATGATGATATGCTTGTAAATTGGCTAATTTAAATGGAATAGTGGGTTTTTTAATGATAATTACCTTTATTAAAACTTCAGCCTTCATCCCTAAAAACGCATTTTCGAAATCAATTGATTCATTATGAAGTCAATAAATTAATTTAATCCCGAATTGAAATTAATCGGGATTAAATGCGTTAAAACACACCTATGAGAATTTAGTCAGTATTTAAAAATATGGACTAAAAATCTACGATTACAATCAACTAAACATTTTGGTATTTTTCTATAATTTAATTCATCTGTTTTTTGTTCAAATCCTTGTCGGATCTTATTTAATAAACAAATATAGTGTATATTACAATAACTTAATATTTAAGTCCAAATGTTAAATCGGCAAAGGATTAATATTATCAGGCAATATATGCTATTGTCTGGTACTACAAATAAATAAATTAAAATTGAAGTTCTCAAATTAAATGTAAAATAATTCTTCAATTATCTCAAAACACTATTTGTTTACATTATCTAATTTCGAATGTAGATATGATTTATTTGGTATACAATTTTACTAAAACTTGTTATAATAATCTTATGTATCTTCGCGCTTCTTCAATGAACTAGTTGATATTGAAAAATATTCGAAAATCTCTAGTTTTTATTTTATTACCATATGAACTTCTAAAAAGGAAACCATATTTTTGTTTTAATTTTTTTTAATATTAATAAACCTTATATTCTCATTGCAATCATATTTTGCTTTAATTTATTTAACCGAATTATTAAGAAATTCCTCGCGTTGTTTTTCCCCTGAATATTTTTTAAAATAAAAAATAAGTCCGCTACAGTTCATATTATATAGGAGTTAATAAATAAACAACCATATTCTTATTTTTTATTATTCATTCTTACTTTTCATCATTATAATAATGGTAATTTAATTTTTATCAAGTCTATAACTTTATTATATTATTTTTTTGTGAAAAAAAACTTTAATGAAAACAAAAAGTAAAAAATAAAAATTTAATATTAAAAATCTGAAAATATATAAACTTGAAATTAAAGTATAGTAATAATAATTTATAATCTCATGATAATTACATTCCTTCTACTAACTTCATATTTTTACTTTTCATGAATTTTCATTCATTTCAATTCATTTATGGATAGAGTTGATAGTATAGTTTCACTACTTACTACTTTCTTTCTCTGCTTTTTTTTTTTAAACCCAAATATTAGTTACAATCATATTATAAAAAAAAAAAAAACTCTTGATAACTATTATAAAAGAATAACAATAACAACAACAGCAGCATCCACTGCTGTTGTACCACTAATTTAGTTTTCTAGGTAACATATTATTTGTCGCTGTTTTATTATAAGTGTATATTATAAATGACTATATATATATATATATATATATATATGTATAAGTATAAGTAACTAAGAGGAAAAGATCAGAGCCCACCTGTTTCCTAGAGTGTAGCGATGATTACTTAATAACTGAAAAAATACCGACCAAAATGAATTGTAATTATTAAATCACATTTATTATGGTGGTTAAAAAAAACAAACGACGTAAAGTTTTATTAAAAAAATTTTAAAATTTCTATGTTATTTTTATATAAAACTATGCATATATATATATAAGTAATCATATATAAAAAAGTTTTTTTTTTTTTTAAAATCACTCAGGTATTCCTTTAATAAAATTTATTATTCCCACAATTATAATTATCACTATGATGGTGTGTAGAGGGCGAGTTTTCACTCACTTAACCTTAATATCTAAAGTAGTTATTAATTTTGGACAAGCATTTGTAACATTTTCAATTACATGTAACTACTTTTGTACAGATTCACTGGTTTGGTTTGGTTACTATAAAAAAGCAGATTGAATTACATTTATATTTTTAAGTATAATTTTTTTTGTAGTTACTTTTAAGTAATAATTACTTTTATAAAAAATGAAAGAAAAAGTTTGCCAAAATACTATAATTCAATATAATTTCTGTGTTTTGAGAGAAATAAAATTTTAAAATATAAATAACTAAAAAGTAATCAATAAAATTATGAATTTTGGAACTTCACTCTACAATTGAAATTTCAAGTAATTTAATTGGTTTTTAATTTTTTAACAATGTAATTGACAACTTATCACTCAGCATGTACAGGAGACTTTAGTTTAGTATATTCTTGAGACTTAATCTTTTCCTTTCAATGAAACCTACCAAGTTTATTGTACGGTCATTAGTCTTTCGCTCTGAAAAGCATACGAATAGTACTAAGTTTTTCGAGGATTAATTCAATTTATTTAACAAGCCATTAACAATATGATTGACAACTTATCGCCTATTATGTATACAGAGGACTTTAGTTTGATATTCGTAAAACTATTACATACTATCAGCAATATTTTCAACTCTTTTGGAGAAATTTTAACTATACTTCAGCATATAACAAGTTTAGAAATTTTATCAAAAAATTGAAGTGTTTTCCATTTTAGTTCCACCGGTAAATATGAGATAGGATTGAATTCTATGATTCATTGAACCGTTGGTAGATTGTTAAAGTTAATTATACATCCTAAAGAACTTTGCACCTAAAGCTACAGATAAACTTTAAAATAAAATTGTTATAAGTTGAGGTAACTGTGACCGATAATAACGTTTACATGTCTCTATTTTACATTCATCTATACTGTTAATCTTCTATTTAATAAAATCTTATATATATCTAGTTAATTATAAACAGTAACTAATACTTCTTTATGCAAACACCGGTATTATGTTTATAAACTTTTATAATAAAATAAATTATGAATAAAAGGAAATAATGAAATATTATGTAAAAAAAAACGTAATTAAATTAAAAAAAAAACGAGGTCAGTTGATGCCTGCAAAATCACCTTTATTAAAATTTATTTTTTCAAAAATTTTAATAAATTTTTCATACATTAAAAAATATAATTAAAATTTTTTAAGAAGTGACATTTTATGTAGCAGTTAAATTTTTTTTTTGTCATTTGTCGTTATTGTTTTTCAGTAGCATTCAAAAAGTTATGACCAAAAAAGTATCTAGTAGATTGAGTCAGATTATAGGTGCTCTAAAACAAAATACTATTTTTAAAAAACCCGCTTAAGTTTTTTTTTTATTATTACTTATTTTGAATTTTCTATTAAAAAAATCACTGAATTTATAGTTCAGATTAAAATTTGACTTATGAGAGCACATTATTTTGAGAATATTTTTTTTTTAAACTAAAATAAAAACAAAATTTACCATAAGTATAATCAAGAACGGATGTGGTTAGAAAGAAAAACAAACACCCAAAAATTAAGTAATAAAAAACATTCAAATTAAATGTTAAAAAAAAGGCTAAAAATAAAGAAAAATAAAAACAGACCAATAAAACAGGTTATTTTTTTTTTTAATTTAACTTAAAAAGAATGATGTGTAGTTATTCTTAAAAATTAAAAAAAAAATTCTAGCACAATTTTTGGCATAATTAGCATAAAATTTAGCATTCTTCGCATATATTGTATTAAAGGCTCTTTTAATTAATTGCGTCAGTTTTAAACTCAGTTATATACCATTTTGAAATGATTTTTTAGGATAGGGCCCTTGATACATCTATCAAATTGCTATGGGTGTTAAAATCAAATTTCTTTGTACACCACGATTTAGTGACCAGCTGCAGTGAAAAATTGCAAACAAATTTACATAGAGTTGTAAGTCTTCTTAATTTTCTAGTTATTAATGTTTAAATGCAACTTAAAGATTTTTTTTCCGCTGAAGACAATAAGTATAGAGTAATAAGTTCTTGCATATATTTTTATTAGTTATCAAATACAAGTTTAAGTTCCAAAATTTGAGAGCACTGAATAAAGAAACATTTGGTAACACTTTAACTGGGGATAGTATAGTTTAGAAAATAGATCTAAATGTTTTAAAAAATCAAGTCATAGAAATTCTAAGAAGCTTGAAATTTAGCCTAAAAGACATGAAAGTAATCGTCAATATAATTAAAGTAATTGTCATTTGGCATAAATTACAATTGAATAGTATTACCATACTAGGCAGTCAAACAATTATTTTAAAAATTAAAATATAATATAAAAAAAAAGTTTTAAACAGTTTTGGTCAAAGTTTTGTGGTTTGCTATTTTATCGCCATTTTTTTTTTTTGTGGATAAGTTAAATTACAAGTATTATGAGGAAATGTTAGAGGTGTGATATTTTTCCCGCTTTTTATGTTTGAGTTAATTTCCTTCATTTCATTTTCTACTTTTGTTCTTATTTTATTTAATTTTTTACTGTTTTTCTTCTTTTTTTTTTTTTTTTTTGAATTTGTAAAGAATTTTCATTGTTTCTTTCATACTTTTGATTTTTTTTTTAACATTTATGTCTTTGCCACTTTCAATGTAGGTATAATCTGTTAGTTTTGGTTTTAAACAGATATTAAAATAAAATTTTGCGGAAAATTTTTAAATTTAATACCGTGGGAGAAATTTTTTCCGTTTTTTTTTTTCTTTTTTTTTGCACAAATAAAAATATTTCATTTATTTTATTTGTTTCTTCATCTTTTAATTACTTTTAATATTAAATATAAAAAAAAAACCTGGCAATGATTACATCATAGGGATTCTAAACGTGAATTTCGTCAAGTCTTCTTTATTGTTTTATCATTTATTTGATTTCATAATATTAAATTAAAAAAACAAAATGGTATAAAATATGCAATTATTTATGATTATTAATAAAAAATTATATAATTTTTTGAGTTGATAATTGATGGTAGCTTGAGAAATAAGATGTAATAACCACCATTTATAAAATTTTTGAAAAAAAAAATTAAAAATCACAGTGTACTTCTTTTTGAATGAAGAATTCAAGCTACACTATAGAAGTTGTAAAAATGGTTTACTTCTTATTGCTTTAACAGCATTTATTTAGAAATCTCAATTTTAATTCTTCAACACAGTAAATTGTAGAATAAAGTTTTAAATTTTACTAGATGACATATAAATGTTAACGCATAATCATTTTAATTAACTATAGTATTTTTATTGCTTAATATTTAGCATTTATGAGTTTATAATAATGAGCATAAATACAATAAAAAATTAATATTTCTTAATAATTTATTAGCTTTTATTTAGCTTGGGTATCAAAGAAAATTTTATAAAATGTATTATTCATTAGAATAGTGCATACATATGAGATGATTACCGATAGCAATAAAACTATTATTAATATATTTATGATAATAATAAAAAAGCTTATGAAACTTTATTTTAAGTTTAACAAGAAGATACCTTTAGCTATCTTAAATAAATTATATTAAATTATTTCATTTTGAGCTTTTGTAAAGATGTATTTACATATAAAGTTTTTAGCAATGTTTCGTTCTGTAAAGTACTCCTGGACTCATCAGTGCGCTTGTAGTATAAGATTGCCTAGACAAACTCCTGATCAAACTTTGATTTTTTTAATAGGACATTTTACAAAAAACTGGCGTGGGTTATAAAAATTTGTTATATATATATATGTTGAATTTTTTAAATAAACACAGAATATATTATGAAATTAATACAATATAATTTATCCCAAAATATAAAAGTAATTAAGGTGTTCAAAAGTTTTTCAAAAGTTTATGTTAAGCTATTATTTACGAATATTTATTAGAAATTCTATTATGGCTTCGCTCTTTCAATTATTTGAAAATTACTTGCTTGCAGTTTCTCACACGTCCATCTACGTCCATGTTCAAGTTAAAAAAAAGGAACGATTTATAAAATGTCATCTAACTAAAATGCAAAATGTCAAAGTTATCGTGAATGAGACAAAATTGTTGTTCAGAAAACATAAAAAATATAGATGATACTTATGACAGCTAATGTCATTCAAAATTTTTTATGTTTAGGTATTTATTGAAGTGAAACTTAATTTTTCTATTAATATTTTTATAATTATAAATTATTTATTTTTTATCAACTTTTTACTTTAGTACTTGTATTTAATCCAAAAATAGTATTAAGAAAAAAGATTACTATTATATTGTAAATATTATTAAAAAGTAATTATTTAAAATCAGATAATTTTTTTAACCCTTGTATATACCTTTTACAGTTACTCTAAAATTTTTGTTATTAATAAAATTTAATTTAATTTAAACGCATGTTTACATAAAGTATTTAGTGATATGTAGATAAAATATTCCATTTAGTCCATCAGGAGGGACAGATTCATTTTAGTTAATTTGTTTTCTAGTAAGTTAAAAGTAAACCTTTAATTGATTTCTTGGCATTTTATCATAATTTTTTTTAATGGTTATAGATTTGAGATATTGCCCGCCCGCATTTTGGGTTTAAAATTTATATATATATACATGTAAACTTTCATAGTACTTTATTAAAGATAAACGTAAAAAAAAGGTATACAATGTAAAAAAAACATAATCTAACAGTACAAATAAAAAAACGGACAATGAATCATAGCGCCAGACTGAATATATGTGCTTGTTATAAATATAAAATATAATTTGAAGCACTTGCACAACAAAGCCATTTTTTTTTTCTATAAGTTACAATACGCATTAAGTATGTCTACATTTTTTTTTTGTATACATTAATATAATATACATAATTTGATTGAGTAGATTATAAGAAACACATACATATTATATATATATATATATATTTTCTTTTTTTACCGTGTTAAAATCATAATGCTGGTTATTATTGTAACAAATCAAAAACAACAACAACATCAAAATATCTAAAGTATCTTAAAGATACTTTCAATCTCTTTTTTTTTTATCTTACATAAGCAATTGAGTTATTCATTGATTTTTTTTTTTCCTAGAAAGTAATCACAAGAGAAAACACGCATTATTTCTATATCATGTTTTTTTTTAAGTTTACCTAGGTATTTCTTCAGTTACGCTCTTTTTAATAAAAATTAAAGCTTCCAATGAATGTGTATACATATATATTTAAATATATAGAAAAAAAAACATATATGTTACAAATAAAATTAACGTTTGCAATATGTCTGCATGCCAGATCGAAGGTGTATATAATAATATACATATGTTAAATCTATGACAAATTAAAATCTTTGTCATTCGATGTAATTTTATTTCTTATAAAAAAGATTTCAATTTAAATTTGATTTAATTAATATTAGTTTAAATTAATTAATAGTTTAATATTGTAGTACCAAAGAATATTAAATGAAAAAATAAGTTTAAAATGTTTACATGTTGCTTAGTCCAAATTGAATCAATTTATAATAAAATTATGACAGCTCGCTTTCTGACAGTTACATTTCAAATATAAAAGCAAATACCTGCAATGCTTTGACATTTCTACATTGCTAATTAGATAGTGCTAAAAATTAGATGTCAATTTTAGAAAAGGTTAGCTCTAATTATAAGCTTTTATATGCCTTTTCAAGCTATTTGATCTTTATTGTATTAAGCAGTCGCTCAACTCTAATTTTAATTCATATGTAATTAATTAAATTTGTCATAGTTGCATAATTTATTTACATAAAATATATATCTGGAATAAAGGAGTATCTCTAAGATTTCAAAATAAAAGCTAATGAATAAAAGCTAATAAGATTCACCTTCATATTAATTAAAAACAAAAACTTAATCATATCCATAACCTATATTCGAAATATGTAGTTAAATATACAAATCTTATAAATTTTAGATCAACTGTCAACTTTTTGTTTGATTTATCTGATTTATTTAATTTTTGTAACTCTTTATTTAACTTTTATGTATCTGTCCACTTAAAAAAGTTCAAATTATCCACTTGAAATACTTAGGTACATACAATTTATATTGATATAGATTTATAATCAGGTGAATGTTCAATTTTTTTTTTTATTTAATTTTGTGGTACCTATAAGATAATACCTTTTAAACTTATCAAAATGTTTTGTCATGTCATGGTGATAGAAAAAAATAGTAAAGAAGCCGATAAGTAGAAAATTGTAAAACAAAAATCTATTTTCAATATATATCAGTCAGTACCTATGAGTTGAATATACAGACAGACTGAAAATATCTGAAAAAAAAACCTGAAGTAGTTAGATAAAAAAAAATTAACAAAAAGAAACCTAGTTTTTGACATAGGATTAAGTGATCTTTTTATATTTGAAAATGATTTAACATTAATATTTAAAGATTTTTCAAAGTGACAATCTTTAAATATTGATTATATAAAATGAATGTAAAGTAAGAAATTGGATTATTTTGAAGATTTATATAATTATGGGATAAATTTTGTAGTATTGAAGATAAAATTCGTAAAACAAATTTTTGGGGGGTCATTATCGGAAAATTGGATTCAAATATGGATTGAAATTACAATAAATCAACTGAAAACTAATTTATTTTAAATGGAATTTATTTTAAAATTAATTAAGCAATATCAGTTGAATTCATTAGTGGATTAATAGATATATGTATGAAATAGGGCAGGACCAATCCGATAACTCCAATTCTAAAATAATAACTTTTATAATGTTTTCTTTTTTTAAAATAAAGGAAGCAACCTCTTTTTATTTTATTATACAAAATTACTTCAACATCTGACTAACTACTCTATTACAGCCTTTTTGACATAACCGACGATAAGCATACCACCAAATATATTTGCTACTAACTAATACTTTCTACATCTTTCATATTTGACATTTAAAAATTAAATTAAAGTAATTCTTATAAATGACATTTGAATTATATTAAAACAATTCTTATATTTGACATTTGAAAATTAAACTGAAATAATTGTTATAATTTGCATTTGGAAATTAAATAAAAGCAATTCTTATATTTGAAAAATTTTAAATAAATTAAGAAAATATTTTCAAAATTCACAATAGACATTAAATAGTACTTTAAATAGACATTAAATGTTGCTTTAAACAACTGACTTCCTTAAACACTTTCGTATAACATCCTTCAAAACTTTCTTCTACAAATCCCAATATATAAATATATAGATATACATCTATAATTCATAGTTGTAAATCCCCACTATCAACTTGTATGTAATCCCATAAGTCATAAATATTATTTTATCCCATCAAATTTTAACTTTGAAACATAAAAAAAATCTATAAAAAACAAAAAAAAACCTACTACTATACACCTGTTGATCTGGTATTAACAGTAAATAAATATCCTATAGGAATACACACAGTTCACATGTCAACACGTAAATATTATTTACAGAAAAAAAAAAAAAAAATTGGGAGAAAATAAATTCTGTAAAAGGATATTATAACAGGAACTATTACCATTAAAAATGTATAAGTAATGATGTTTGATAAAATATACACACTACACTACACAGTTGTGTTTATTTAACATTGTATGAGTTGACTTTTTCAGTTGATTGTATGAGTTTGAGTATTTTTCTGTCAACATTCAACAAGTGTCTGACATATGTTAATATTTATGTGTTATCATTTATCAACAACTATGTGAATTGTATCAAAATGTCAAATCTTTTTTTCAGTTAAAATTTATATTGTGAATTGTTATCACAATTTTGTATTCAATTTTTTAAATTTTGAATGGCTTTGTAAAATCAAAATCTTTAATAGAGAGTTATTGAGTATATTGACAGTTCTCAAAATTTATTACTTAATTTTAAATGAAAATATTAAATTAACAGGTATAAATAATTATTAAGCGTTTATTACAAAAATTTGTATTTTTTTTTTTTCAAAAATCTAACGGTATATTCAAACTGATATTCAGGAAAAAAAAGTATATAACACCCGCTTTGACTTGATCATTTCCTCAAGTATCATCAGTGTAGACCCAAACAATTTGAATAAGATAAATGAAAAAAAAAATCCCAGCATGAAATTAAATATTCTCCCTCATATATCATTATTTTTTTTTTGACGTTGACATCATTTTCATTAGATACAGAAATTACTTATTAGAAAATTGCTTTAAGTATAGATAGACATTTTTTTTTTAAATTTAGCGCTTTGTTCGGAATTTTTTTTTTTATTTTGCTAAATTAAAGTTTGAAATGCACAACAAGTGTCCTATTTTCTTGTACATATATAAGAAAGAATTGAGAGTCAGTGCGGGTGATGGGTAAAATAAAAATAAAATAGAAAATTAAGAAAATTGCAATTATCTTTGATTAACGTTTTGTATAATTTTTCATTTTATTTTATTTTAGAACATTTAAAACTTTTGTATAAATTTTCTATTATTTTGTTGTCCAAATAAATGTTTGGAAAATGATTTTGAATATTTAACCCTTATCTAGGCAAGTATTTAAAACATTCTGCAGAAGCCCTGATTGACCTTATTACGAATATTATATTGAATGCATTCAAGCCATTGAATAATGCAGATTTTAATAAAACAATAAATAATTTCTTAAAAATGTATTAACCCTTTGAAGTTGTGGTTTAATTCTTGTTTAAATGTTCTGGCGTAGATCAGGAGGGTGCATTAGTCTAAGAATAGATATAGTGGAGTAACCAATTAGCAAAATAACTTTTAGATATGACATTAAAGAACTTTAAAGTTTTTCGAGATACCAAAATAAACTAGACAATCAAGGGGTTAAATTATAAGAAAATTTTACAATATGTAAGTATACTTGATACTACAAAAGTATCAATCAACACTGTACATGCAAAATCACACACCAAAACATATATATATATATATACATGTTAGAATATCGTACATCAATACGAATTTACATACCAACAAATTAAAGAAGCATTACAACTTTACAACTCACAATAAATGACCATCAATTTTATTTAAAAAAAACGTTATTAAAACGTGCTAAATGCATTTTTATCACTATGCCATTTTAAAAATGAGTGAAAGAAAAAACAATCATCGTACAATAATAATTTTGAATGAATGTGTTAAAAATTCATTTAAAATGTAAAATTTATATTTTCTTAAATTCTTTTCATATTTATATATATAATTTTTCATTATCTAAATTTTTTTTTTAGAAAATTTAATTTTAATGCCAAGGTTCAACTGTTGTTAAAAATTAATAAATTTTTCCAATATACAAGTACCATAAGTAGAATGTGAATTATTGTTTAAAAAAAAATTGATTGTTTTGTTTTTTTGTGACGAATTTAAAATTACAATCGATTTATTTTAATTAGCCAAAAACAATAATCAATGAATGAATATTTAGATACATATGGAAAAAATTGAAGATTTTATTTTTTTTATTTTTGTATATTAAAAGAAAATGAAAAGAGGTGTGGGATGCATATATTTGAAATTATTTATTTACATTTAACTAAGCGGTTATTTAATGATTTGTGTTTCATTTTGGTTTTTCTTGAATATTCAAACGTTGATCGTAAAATTTGAAAAAATAAAAAATAAAATTGAAATTAAAAACTGTTACTTGTAACACTAACAGTTAACAGAACAAAATAATATGAGTGTATACAGGATGTCTGATTTTCGAATCGTTGGAAATGAACAAGATAAAATGTTACTATGGTAACACTGACAGCTTATAGAAGAAAATATTGTTGTAAACTCTTTGAAAAATCTATTTTAACCCTTTGATTGACAAGTATATTTTGGTGTCCGAAGTATGTTATGGTTCTGAATTGTCGTATATTAAGTTATTTATTAATTGGTTTAGTTTGACTAATACCACTATGTTAATAAGATGGCTCGTCCCCTTTACTTATACTTACACGAAAATAGAATACAAGGCTACTTTAATATACTTAAATCAATGATAATTTGTAATGAAAAGTATATCAGCTGATAATGACAAGTACACATTAAAAGAATATAAGACAACAACTGTCATAAATCCAATTAAAATTTATAATTAATATGTAATTAGAAATATATGAAACCTGGGACCGAATTTCGCAAAGGTGTAAAAGAAAAAAAATTTACAGTTCTCATGAATATTTTCAATTTGTACTGTTTTTTAAGTACGCAAGAGTCCGAAGATGAGTTTGCATGATGCAAAGTCTTTGCACCAGAATATTTATCCGTTCATATGGAAATGACTTTGCACTGATGCAAAA
Organism: Dolichopus griseipennis; assembly: GCA_963082915.1. Lineage (NCBI taxonomy): Eukaryota > Metazoa > Arthropoda > Insecta > Diptera > Dolichopodidae > Dolichopus > Dolichopus griseipennis. The sequence goes on along the minus strand of OY720443.1, from coordinate 11,510,292 downwards.
TTTGTCCCCTAAATGTAAAATCGGAATTAAAAATAGGACACTCTGTAACAATATTTATTACATTCTCTATGGTAATTTATAGATATTGTGTGAAAAATTTTTAAGTGATACATTGGTGTGGGAAAGTTAATTTTTATGTTGAATTATTACTAATAGTAAAATAATAAAAATAAAAAATTAATTTTTACTTTATTTGATGGTTTTTTTTATTTTATTTAAATTTTTAATATTAGTTTTTAAAATGTGTATTTCCTTGCCATTTTATTATTTTGAAATTATTTTTATTTTATTTTTTTTTTATGTGTCCGATTTTTATTAAAAGATTTAAAATGTTCAGATTTTTTTACCAGATAAATATAAGTAAATGTTATAAAAGCACTTGTTTAACTGCTACCCAAAATATTGCATAAATTTTTATTGACCTGATGATATTTTAAGAAATTTGATCCTTTCTTCCATTCCTTCATTAATTTAGACTTACTGAATTCGATTTTATACAGATTTCAATTTATTGATTAAAAACAAATTTGGTTTTATTTTATCTTAATATAAAGTTTTGATACAAAATATTTAAAAGACTGCTTTAAGTTTGTTTTAACTCTGTTGTTAAAATCATAATTTTAGTTTTAATTTTTAATTAAATTGTAAAAAGATATTTAATAGTTATACTAAATTTTTAATTTCTACATGTGATCTCTTATCGATTAAAATTTACAAGTTTGTAAAAAACAAAAATTAATATTTTATTAAAATGTATTTAAAAAAAAAAAAAAATCAGTTACTATAGTTACCAAAGATTGTGTTTCAATGTTCGATACTTAAAAACTTAATTACGGAACATGACATTTACCTGAAAAAATAAAAAAAATATATATAAATATTTACTAATTATTTAAACTTATATTTAACTGTTAAATTATTTTCAATAAAGAAATATAAAGAAATAAAATATACAAATACATGTTTTTCATAATTAAATGTTCAGTTAAAATTTAAAATAAATTTTAAGCATAAAGTTCAAAGTGTGCAATAAAAAAAAATACAAAAAATAACAGTTAATAAATTATCATTAATCGATTGTTATCTTTAATCGATTATAATTTACAAGTTGGTTTTATTTATAAAAGATAAGAAAATTTACTATAAAAAATTAAGGTAACATCACAGGGATTTAATAATCCAGTTTATATATAAATTTTAGTAAAATCAATGTTATACTTATATATACAGTTAAACCGCAAGTACAGTTAGTGTTACTTATGCCGTTAAACTTTTATACTTATGGGGATATTTTGACTTTTTCAACGCTTTTTTTTTAATTTGATGACAAATTAAAGATAATTAGTAAAAAATTTAAATTCATAAGTACTTATTGAAAAAAAAATTGGGAAATTGTCTATAGTGTTAACCGATAAGTTATTACAGTACTTATACCAGGTTTTTACAGTACTTAGTTATATAGCTATTTATTAACCCATGGATTTAATAATTCGATTAGAGTACTTATAAACTTAACTTAATAAATTATTACAGTACCTAAAAAGCAGTACTTATACCAGCTTTTTACAATTCTTAATTATATAGCTATTTATTAACTTATTAAACTACATAAAATATAAATTAGTGGTAAAAAGTTAAATAATATGTAATTAAAAAGTATGCAATTAGCAATAGTACTCAAAAAATGATTCAATATAATTTGAAAAAAATAACAATTACATCTTTCATTACTTTGGTTTTTTTTATTTACAAAGTACTTAATACAGTTACTATCACTATAAATTTATTTCTTATTTCACGCACAATTTAATTCTAAATTAAACTAAAAAAGCTTACAGAATAAATCTCCAATTTTTAACGAGTACTTTAATAAAAATAAATTTTTAGGCTTCGATACACCTGTAATTTGTATTGCAAAAACCACCAAAACATTTTCCATTCTAAATTCGCATATAATGATTACCTACTTATAAAGGTACCTTGAAGTAAGATTTAGTGACTGTTTTGAAATCGTATGATTAAGTACTTATATTTTGTATTTATTCAATTGTCATATACACGATCAAATACTAAAATATATCATAAAAAAATATCTTATTTTATTAAAAATATATAGATATTATGTATTATTTTAATATAATTTTATGTTTTTATATTATTTTCTATTTTTTCATTGAATCATTTTTACATACAATTGATATTTTATTTTTAATATTTTGCTTTTTATATTTTTTATATTTTTAAAACAATTCAATGGCATTGTCAACTTAAAATCCGCGCCAAAAAACAAAAAGATACAATTTTAGAAGAACAGAATCTAAGCGCACAGTTTTTCAGTTTTTTTGCAGATTCTTTGAAACACTTTGTTAGTTTTTACTTTGACAAAAAAAAAAAAACAACACCCGTAGGTACTTTAGACTAACGAGTACTTTGTATATAGATACTATATGCGTTTTTTTCTTATGTTTTGCTTTTAGAAGCGTTTCATGTGTCCCCTATTGTAAAAAATAAAAAATCTATTTGTAAATAAAATCGATAAGATGAGTGTTAAAAAAATCTTCAGATATTGTTTAGTTTGAATTTTACTTTAGTTTTAAAGAGACAGTACTTTATGCTCTGTTTTTATTTATATTGAATATTGAGCCTATATAAGTTAATATATAGCTGCATATATTAACTTATAGTATCTATAAGTAAGTACTTTTATCCATTGTTAATATTAATATAGCAAATAGCAATATTTAAAATATTTATGATATAACTAATTTTCTTTAAACAGATTTCCTTTTAATTTTGTGGGTTCTTTTAGAGTTTGCATAAATGATGCACATATGGCTCGTGGTAAAAAAAACTAAAGATAATAAAAGTACTTAATAGGTATATTGCAAAAGAAGTATTGTGTTTGGAAGTATACCTAATGCGATAATTAGGGAGATTTTAAAAAATTTAAATACTAAATTAAATTATTTATGAATAAAGACTCAGTTTGTATAGTATTCCGACTATTCTGATGACCTCTAGAGTATATGTATAATAACAAATGAAATGTTTGAGTCCATGTTATATTGTTCACCCAAAGTCGCCAAAGGAACTGTAAGGGTTTTTTCATTTTCTTGGTAGCTCGTAACAGGTGTTCATAAAGTGTGTTGATAAGTTTAAATGAAGTGATCGACGCTTTCTTCAGCTTTAGTTCTAAAGCTTCAGTTCCCGTTCCAAAACTACTTTGTGTACATCGAATATTAAAACTCATTACCTACTGGTTTTTTTTCTATTTACACTTAAACTTTTACACTTAAACGAAAAACCAGGGAAGGCCTAATAACCTTTATATTTTTAATTAAATTTTTCAGTTCTCTGATAGGTAATCGAGACAAATTACTTTTTGTTTAAAAAATCCATGAGGTAACTATGACGTAAAGTCTTTTGCATCAATAACTGAAGACTTCAAGCGCACCTGTGTCTTAAAGCAACTCTTCATTATTAAAAATCTTGACTTTAAAATTAAATATTATTTCCTTTACAAAAAATTTTATTATTGACAGATACTAAAATTAGCATAAATTAAAAACGTTTACTATAAATTAAATTTTGTTGCAATAATATCTTTTGTAAACAAAAGAAACAATAAAAAAATACATATATATATATATATATATTTAAAAATACGGTCAAAGGTGCTAGAAGAAAGGTCATTAATTGATAAAAAACAAAAGATAGAATTACCATGAAAGGTAAACATAAACATAAAAAATATTATCTATAATCATATATAAACATAAAAAACACTTTTTCAAAAAAAAAGATACTTATATTCACAGTTAAAATTTTACAAAACAAATCTACGAGATATTCTTTTGTAATTCTAAGAAAATCTAAAAAAAAAAAAATTGAGAGTTAAAAAAATATTTACAAAAATAAAAATATAGTTAAAGGACATTTAACTATAAGTATAAGATAATATTTACAGACAGACACAGTCTGTATAGATATATGTGTAACTATAAATCTTCAATTGAATTCATTTAAATATAAAATTTTGCAAATATACTTAAAATATATATATATATTTAATAATTTTGAAGTGCAACTTAAAAGTGTTTAAATAAGAATGAAAAAATAATTTAAAACAAATTAGGTTAAAATGTCAATAATATAAATTCTTGTACTAAATTAATTGAAGATCTCTACTAAATTAATTGAGATTGCATTTTCTTAAGTACATATTCAAGTGATCAGAAAATGTAATTATGTGATGAATTATTTTATCAGAAAAAAAAACATAGCATACTTGAGTTTCAATTTGACTTCTACTTTTTCACTCAAGGGTTAATAAAAAAAAAATTAAAAATTTGAAAGAAAACTGTAACTAAGCCTAAAAAATATTGAGACGTTGTACTATCGCAGATCATATGCCGTTGTTATAAAAGTTAGCTGCCCAAAAAAGAGGATATTAGCGGACATAAATTCTTACATATAAAATAAATTCTTTAAAAAATTTAACCCAATTAAGGGCTTGGTTAAAAATTATGTACATATTAAGCACAAGCGTAGATCGGATCACATTACAATACAGAAAAAAGAATTTGGTTTGGCATTATAATTCAAACTTTTTAAAAAAACCAAAAGGGGTAGAAAAGGGAAGAAAAGAGGAGTAAGGGATTAAGAAGGGATTTGGAGGCATTACAAATCATTATATTAAATTCTTTGTTTTTAACTTACTAATTATGTATCAAAAGGAGTTAGAAAGAAATCTGTATTTGGATTCATAATCACAGTTAGTTATTAGCTTTTACAGAACACTTAATATTATTTAAGTATGCTTTAATTTTAAAAGTTGGATTCGACTTTGAAAGTTTGGATTTAAATGTTTGGATTTTTCAAGTTTGAATTAATACCTTTAAATATTCTAGTAGAACCAATCATTTTAACGGGGTATAATATAAATAACAGTTAGTAGACCAAAAAAGGATGATATCAGAGGGCAGAAAAGTTTTTAAAACCAATTCTATAAAAAATTTAACCCATTTCGGGTTATCAAATCACATGTCGAAACATTTTAATAAGAGTTAGACAGTCATTATGACAGATGTCAATTCTCGTTGACATCTACAATTGAAATTTTAAAAAGCGTAACATTTGTGATAGAGAGGAGAGGAGAAAGAGGAAATGATAAAATGAAAATATTTAACAAAAATATGCGGTTTATTTTACCTTTATATTAATTTTTAAATTCAAAAAATTGTTATTTAATAGTTTTTAATTAACATAAAACAAATTAGTTACAAAGAATGTTTTTATTCAAAAAATTCTATAAAATTTTTAATATAAACAAAGAACTTTTAATAAAAAAAAACACAAGATATAGTTACATTTTATAGAAATATAATCGGAAGTTATTCAGAATTTGAAAGATATAAAATTCACGCTATTAAAAGTTATATACAAATTGTCCAAAAACAATAAAAAAACATTAAAATAACAAAATAACTAAACACCAGAAAAACTAAATTGGTAATAAAAATATAACATAATTGTCGAAACGCAGAGTAAAAGATTTTTTATTTAGATAAAAAAGTCATAAAATAGTTATAAATGCTAGAAAAAATGCTAAAAAAACAAAATTTAGTAATTTCACGTCATAATATAGTACGAAAAATTTGTAAATTTTTTTTTTTTAAAATTCAAAGTGTCAACTGTGATGCGCTATAATTTACATAAAATGTTCATATAAAAAAATGGTTATGGTCATTAAATCTTATCTTTTGATGTTTTCCTAATGAAATGTCATAAAAAAACGCTAATGAAAATTAAAATATTTAATAAATATATAAAGAAAAATGATATTAAAAAATCATAATATTTTTTAAATATATATTGTTTGTTTTTCTATATATACATATATATATATATATAAAAATAAAATTATTATACTACTGAATAATATAAATCTTTTATTAGAAAATCACGACGGGTTATTTAAAGTTTTAAATATTTTGACTATCTACACTTAATGGGTTCAACACCATTTTGATTATATAGAAATAAACTTTCCATTTCATTAATATTTTTGAACTAAGTAATACTGTCTTAATTTTGATCTAAGCTTTACTCAATTTTAATATTAAATTTAAAAATTTTTGGATTATAAAAACTTTGTTTGTCATCCGCTCATCGCGCATATGGAAGTATATCCTGTCAAATGAATTTTCTAAAATTGATAATACATATGGTACGGTACGGTTCAGAAAAGTTTAAGAAGAACAGCATCTTTCTTTAAAATATCCCATCCGATTTCCTTCATCCTCAATAATCACAGAATCCTATATTTCCTAAACCCGATTCCCAATAATAATCGTTTCACATTCTTATCCTTAAAACCAAACTGTGCATTTATATCACAGGTCCATTATAAAGTTTGTTTCAAAAAAGGATTGTTTTTTTGGTGTGTTAAAGAAGCACACTAACTATAGGAACTATGCACAGGTCACATAGGTGATGGGCGATGAAAAAATTATTTGACTAATTAATATTTCAAAAAAAATAGATTCAAGTAGTTAAGAACTGTGGCGGTTCCCAAAATCTAGAAGAAGTTGTTACAATAAATCCTGACTAAAATACATGTACTGAAACTTGATAAAATGTGAAGCCTGAAGATAACTTCACTCAAAAGTGATTACTCATTAGTAGAAAGTCATTGTAAAATAAACTCAGATCGTTTGGAACAGCAAAAAAGAAGCACTGAAGGAAATAAGAAGTTCATCCAAGTATGATCTAATAAATAATATTTGAAATTTGAAAAGAAATGGTTATATTAGAAATAACTCATTGCAAAAGTTTTTAATAAGCACTTATTCAAAAAAATACGAAACTCGAAAGAAGGTTTAAAATAATGTATCACTAACTTACAGAATGAAAAATTAACCCATAGACACAGGCAAATTAATATAAAAGTATATAATAAACTGAGTTGTATACAACTTGTAATTAGAAAAGATTTTTTTCAAATAAAACTTAAGTATTTATAAATAGTTATTAAAACTTAAAATAAAATTTACTTATATTTAAAATGATCCCTCCCTCTACAAAACTATAGTTACTATAATAAACTATAATATTTAATATTTTTCTTTTTTTAAAGCTATAAATTTTATTAGATAACTAAATACTAATATGCAAAAAAAACTAGAAAATCAGCTATTAATTTTATTTAAAATATATTTAAATATTTAATCCTATTAATTATATATTTTAGTGTCATAATCAATCCTATCAATACTTTTATATACAAAAAAGTACATAGCTATACTTATATACAAAATAAAATATTTCGATCATAAAAATAAAACGAATGATAATTGCAGCAATAATATTTAACTTTATAAGTTTGTACATTAATTTAAATCTCCCTTTTACGAAATTAAGAATTTTATTATTCAAAAAACTTATGAACTATTAAAATCAAAAATATAATAAATAACTAAAATAAGTAACTATAACTATTAGTTTGTACTTATGTATAGAAAATTTTTTTAGTTTTTATTTTTAATAACATTATTTTAAATTTTAAAAACATTAATAAGTATGGATTTTAGTTTTTTATCAATGTATGGGTTTTCGAACTTTTATTAATAAGTGTACAGGGTGTTCTAATATCTAACCACATCTGCAATCATGGCACTATTCGGTTATCGAAGAAACATTCTAACCTTTCCAATAAATTTGTTTTGTCTTTAAATTCAGTTATCATATTGTTCTTAAAAATAATAATGAAATACCAAAACTAGTGCTAACCCTTCCTTTAAATGCTCCAAGGCCGAATTCCAGTAAAAGTGAAAAAGCTCCTATATGGTTTTCGACTCCATTTCGTTACCATTCGCCATTGCCTTCAAATTAAGTTCGTATTCAATAATTAATAATTTTATATCAATAATAAGAGATAAACTAACAGCATAATATAAAAAAATAATTTAATTTGAATATTATAACTCACAGATACATAAATAAATACCGTATAACTCAAATACTAAATTATTACAATATATAACAAAATAGAATATTATCTTTTGAAAAATTAGACGTTTCTATACATGTTATAAGACCTAGTAATATTTCAAGCATTTATTGTACATATGTGAAATTTATTAAGATCAGTTCTAATTATAAAAATTAGACCGGTTTGTTAATATAACAGTTCACAGTGAAGGTGAAAAAATTTTTCTGGTTTTCGACTCGATTCAGCTACCATTCGCCATTGGGTTCAAATTAATGGCTTAATCAATAATTAATAATTAAATATATTTAATAAAAAAATACATTAATATAACAATATAAACAAATGCAAAATATAAACAAATAATTTAATTGAATAATATAACTCGCAGATATAAAATACCGTATAACTCAAATACAAAATATTACAATATAAACAAAAATAGAATTGTATATAGTGAAAATCTAAGACGTTTCTACATGTTATAAGGCCTAGTACTATCTCATGTTTAAATTGTATGTGGAATTCCCTAAGATCAATTCTAATAACACGAATATAATATGACCCCCTGTTCCAACATGTACCTATGGTAGAGACAGCCTTATTAGCCTAACAATTTAACAGTTAGCGATTAAAAAAAAAAAAAATTCAAAATTTCAAACTTCAAACTTAAGCTCCATTTAACAGTGTTTCATTTAAACAGATTTCACTGTATAAGTACATAAGTTTATTATTTTGATATTTTATTTACATTTATTACACCATTTTCTATAATAACTTAAACTTATACCAATATACTATATACTTAGCGCATGCAATACATTCATACTTAAATACAATATACATATTCAAATAATACATTTTCATATATTAATATAATAATAAATATAAAAACTTCTTTTTTTTTTTTTTTAATTTAATTTTTATAGCCTCACCCCAAAGCTCCCCTATTGATATAATCGAATATCTGTTATCGCATAATCATCGCAATTTTGTATTCTGTTTTTTTTTTTTTTTTAATTTTTATTAAATTTGAAATGAAAAAAAGATATTTAAATAATAAAAAAAAAAAAAAAAAAAATACATATGCTTATGGTTGCAAATTAGTTAAATTACTAAATATTAAAAATTCAAAGAAATAAAAAAGAAAAAAAAAATATTAAAACCTATATTTAAATAAACAGTAAAACAAAATAAAAAAAAAATTAAAAACAAATTTTGCTAAGAAATCATTTTCTTATTATAATATTTATTTATTTTATTTATAATTTATTTGAAAATAGCATGCTGCGGGTGTAAAAGTCAACATAAAGCATAAAAAAATATTCGAAAAATAAAAATAACAAAAAAAAAAAAAAACTGAGAAAGAAAATCAAAACAATAACAATAAAAATAAAAAAAAAAAAGTTAGTAAGCAGTCAGCAGAAATTCATGTGTTGATTTTACAGATTTTTGTTGGTTTTTTGATTTTTTTTTTTATTCTGCCACGAGTTTTAAAAAAAATAAGGTGGTAAAAAAACAAATTTGTTAAAACAAGTCAAAAAAAATCATCGCGCTTATAAACTGAGCTGTAAGTATGTATATAACTATGTACGTGCGCTTTATATCACAAGTAACAATCACAAGTGAGACAAACAACAGACGACGGAATGCGACTATTATTTTTTATTAGTATTTCATTTTTTTTTTTTTAACTTATAACTCTTATAAATTCACAGCATGAAATTATAAATTCGTAATGAACAAAAATAACATTATACATACATACATACATACATATAAAAAAAAATTAACAAAAACACAAACCAGAGACAAATAACATACTTACTTATAACTTGTAATAAAATACAAAAAGAAATTTTTTTTTTTTTAGTTCAATCCACCTTAGTCTGTTTTTAACACCATTCAAATGTCAAAAAGCATCAAATCATAATATGCCGCATATCATTCATTTACTTTAAGTTGTACGTACTTACAAAAATTTTAATTGTTGAGAAACACTGTTAAAATTAAAGTGCAGTATTAGTTATATAAATAATAAGTAGAAAGTACTAAGTACTTTTTTATTTTATGACATTTAATGCGCTTCGCTAATAGTAAGATGATTATAATAGTAGATTTAAAAGTAATTTTGACAATTACACTAATCTTTTACTTCTTTAAAAATGTAGAGATATCGTAATTTTGTATTACCTAGAACTTTATTATTTGTAACTGTGTAAGTATGCATATAGAATGGTTCACTGAAAATTAATCAACGATCGATCATCGATCATACTCGTTCGATTAATTTCCCTCATTTTTCGGCTAAATATTAAGATAAACTCGGAAAGTCGAATTTTTGGAAGATCAAAGGTAAAATTTTGTTTGACTTTCTTTATAAGTACTTAAATACCTAATTAAAGTACTTAATTTAATAATCGAATCAAAGTAATCGCAGTCAGTGTAGTAGTAAATCAAACTATGTAAATTTACATACATTTGTCAATTGTCAAATAAAACAAAATTTATAAATGTCAATTAAAAATTAAAAATACGACTTGAAAAAAATTACTTTGTGCACTGCAAACTTGTATGTCTCTAGGATGAATAAAGAAATGAGTCAGGGATCTAAAAATTTTATTTATTAATTCACCCGTACTTGAATTATGATAAAATTTATTGGGAATATTAAGCTAATAACTTGCATGTTCTTGAAAATTTTCAAATGAAAGTTTTTCTGGAAGATAACCATTTCAAGTACTTTTTAAAACAACTCAAAATGACAGTTTGACAGACGATTAAATTTTTCAAATAATTTTTTTATTTCATTTTAATAATATTAAATTTTACTGTTAAAATAAATTAAAATAATATTTTTCTCTTCGGAAAATTTTTTTTTATGATTATGATGTGCAATATTTGCTAAATGTCCCGTCCTGACAAGAAACATGCTGTTTATAATGTTAACACTATATTGATATTTAACAGTAAAAGAACTTAAGTACATCGAGTATAACATTGACGATGGAGAAATAAAGAAATTTTGAAGAAAATTTTTTATGAAAATTTAATTTCGATTGCAAAAAAAAAAAAAAAAAAAAATAAGAATAGAAAATTTTATTTATTCATAATTGGTTATTGATAAGTTCTTTCACTTCTGACTTTTGATTATAAAATTTAACATCGATATTTTTGCCTTTTTGCATACAGGTGGAAAAAAAATATTTGAATATTAAATTAAAAGTCATAAATTTATAAATAAAATAGACACTTTTTTCTATATAATCCATAGTAATCCCTATAATAAGTAATCGGTTTTACTTATTTATTTTTTAAATGGCTATTGACTTATTATTAATCTTTAACCCTTTGTTTATTTTAAAATTAAATTTTTTAAGATAATATTAATCATTATATAAAAATATGATTTTGTAAGAGTTGAATAAGAAATGCAATTAAGGATTTTTTTTTTTTAAAGCGCCAAATGCTTAACTGTTAGGCTAATAAGCCTGTCTATACCATAGGTACATGTTGGAACAGGGGGTCATAGTATATTCGTGTTATTAGAATTGATCTTATTGAATTCCACATACAATTTAAACATTAACACACAAAGGTAGTACTAGGCCTTATAACATGTAGAAGCATCTTCGATTTTCAATAGTTACAATTCTATTTTTAGTTTATATTGTAATATTTGGTATTAGAGTTATATGGTGTTCTATATCTGTGAGTTATATTCTTTAATTAAACTATTTGTTTATATTGTTATATTAATGTATTTTTTATTAATTATTTATTATGCCATTAATTTGAACCCAATGGCCAGTGGTAGCTGAGCCGAGTTGAAAAGCAGAAAAGTTTTTCACTTTCACTAGGATTCGAACCCGGGCTTTGCGCATGAAAGGTCGACACTCAACCATAGTGCCACCAAGCAGTTTTAATCCCATAATATAATTTCACTAGTACTTACTTTTAATTAGCCATTAAGTAATTTAAGATAAACTTATTAAATTAAATCACAGTCAACTAAAGACAAACAAATACGAGAAAAAGAATAAAGTAACTAGACTGTGTCAGCTCTAGCCAACCCACACGAACGTAAGATAAATATTATATAATTTGGTTTAATACAATTTCAAGTACACAACTTAGTTACAGCTTTCGAACCTCTTTAACGAGCTTAACTTTATTTTTTGCATAAGTGCGAACGAAAAGAAAGACCGACGACTGCACATACCTTTTCAATTCTGATCCGATGCATACACTTTAATCTATGTCTTCTATATTACTTATACATGAGTCTAATCCAGATTCTGGATTCAAATTGCATATTTCAATGTGTCAGAAACTTCGAAATTTCTTTCCAACGTAATTATACTAAATTTGAACCATGCCTGTACGGCAGAATACTGAACTCACCAATATAATAATGTTATCTTTCTTTTTTAAAAGATGGCAACCCTAATGTAAAAATTATATCTTTATATAAAAAAAAAATATTCTCCTGTTATAATTTATCTTTAAATTAGCGCATTTTGATCTTCTTAAAATATCCATATATTTAATTGTCTTTTTTTTAACAGGTACATCTTATATATATACATATATATATATTCTCATAAGTCCCATTCATTTTGTCAGATATATGATTGTTATTTCCATTTTTTATTTTTATTTTTATATTTTGCTCTTGTAGTGATATTCTTAAGATTTAAAATCTGCTTTATTTTGTTAATTATTCTTAAGTAAACATAAAAATAAATCAAAGTTATAAAAAGGTCATTTTAAAACCGATAAATTTTACTTTTTTTTTAATATAAAAAGTGATGCAAAAAAACAAACAAAAACTTAACCCTAATTTTATTAATGACAGTGGTAGCGATGATGATGGGAAAGAAAAAGTTGATTTGAAGTGTTATATTTTGAACTGACGCTTCAGCATTTAAAATGGAAATACTTATTTGGCATTTAAATGAATTTTATGTATTATTCACAAGAAGTATTCTAATTTTGATTAATAAAGTTATTTAGAATTTAGCTTACTTAGTTTGAGTTTTATAATTTATTTGACTCTTCAGTTTGGTCTCCATGGTTACCATTCGATCCTTTTCAGTTATTTTGGAGTACAGAAATATAAATATACTAACTATAACTGTTTCGCAATCGTATGAGCCGGTGTCTAAAACGTTATTTTACTAAACATAAAATTCGAATACTTAAACAAATTAAGTACTACAATCAACTATACAAATGTCCAAACATATATTTCAATCTACAAATTTCAAGTACCTAATGTTTAATTCAAAACTGTTAGCATATTGCACACGACTAAACTTAAATTTAACAAATTAAATTGCAATTATAAATTGTATAAACTAATTTATTGTTTTTTAATTACAGCTTAACGGTTACTTATAATTTCCGAATTAAAATAAAACAATATAAAGATATTGGAATGTGATAAATTTAAACGCGTTTTAAGCAATTAGCATGATTATTGCACAAGTAATAAATACCAAACCTTAAAAATAATATATATATCGTAGATTTGTATTGGTATCAGGGACCCACAGTGAAAAATCATGAATAATAAATATATTGAATTTTTTATCATTTTTGAAAACAATGGTGTAGTATTGGAAAGTGATATTGATGTTGTTGCGCTTGTGCTCTTATTTTAACAAATTTTTCAAATATTTTAAATTAATTTGTGTCTTACATTTTTTTTTTTTTGATTTAGGTTTGGCGTTTGGGTTTTATTTTTTTTTATTTTGATTAAAAATTAGGTATTCTTTGTTAATTTAAAGAAAATCTTCACAGATGAAAGTTGTATAAGGTTTTATAACACTGATTGAAGAATATTTGCATATACTTAAGCTTAAAATGAGCTATTCTAGATTTTTGTTTACTTATATATCTTGTATTTAAATGTTTTCCTGTTATTTATTTATTTATTTATTTATTCGAATATTACGCATTACAATAACTACGCAATAAAAGGTTGGTAAAGCCCTCGGCTGGCAGGGCCATTGGGGGCTGATTCTAATTTATCTTCCCATTTTAACATCTTTTTAAATTTATATCTTAAAGTTTTCCTATTAACACCAGTCTTAGGAGGAGCACCAGTATTTATGATATTGCATATTTTTAGGAGAATTTAATACTGTCAAATATTTGACATTTTAAAATAACTTGAATCAAGCTTTATTGCTGAAATGAATTTAAATAATATTTTTTAAAATGGAACAAGTGCTTAGTAGTAATTTTATTAAAAATATAACTTAATATGGCTATAAACTATTGAAATGAAAATCCATCTATTATGAAACATTTAAAACAAAGCCATCTGTCGGAAATTTTTTAATTATTTACTCCTATAAATATAATATACTCTAAGGTGGTGTACTTGGAAGTAGAAAAGTTACTCCTAATAAAGAAACACAAACAATATAAATAGGCTGGATGAGTTACTTACTTCTACGCATACTATTTAAAAAAGTCAGTGTCGTCACACTTAATTGTTGCATCCTTTGAAATTTTGATTGATTGTGCATACTTTTGGGAGAATCCAACCTGTCAAATTTCTGACATTTTAAAGTAATTTTGATCAACTTCAATAAATAAAACTAAAACAAAAGAATTAACATTTAAAGATTCTAAATAAAAAATTATATCTTATAATTTTATGGAACAAATTCAATGTTTTCTGACAAAATTCTAAAAAAAAAAAGATGGCAACTATGAAACACAAAAAATTTATACCGTTAAACACAAAAAACAGAATGCAAAGCTTTAAGCAAATAAAAGGTGCGTACTGGTACATTTACAATTGAATCACAAGGTAACAATATGATTAAAATAACACGATAGAAAATTAATACTCGTACTCGTATAGAAAGTAAACAGTGCAAGAAAAGCCTTTGAGGATTGTTTGAGAAAGCCAAACCACGTATGTGTGCGTGTGTTTAAAACAATGAAAATAAGAATTCTTCGAAAAATACCTAAGGAAAAATAAAAAACGTTTTTAATCGATGAAACGTGATGAAAATCAGATGATTTTATATATATATGTACATACTTACATACAGATACTATCAATAAAAATGTTATTTATCAAAATAAAATATAAGAAATAAGCAATATAAATCAATGCAATTTTATTCACATTTAAAAAAGTCCGTTATGACGTTGTTATGATCTCTGTTATTAAATTGTATATTGTTTTATTATTATTGTTAAAAAAAAAATGAAGAGTTTTTCATTTTAGAAAGTGATTTATCGGCGTGTAATTAAAATTTGTAATATTTCATTATTTATTGTTTTAAACTTATCAAAAAAAAAAATTTTAAGATTTTATTGCGATTTTAAACAAATAAAATTTTTGTGAAATTAAATATTAACGGAATTTCCTAATTGTTTAAAATGTATTTTTTTTTTGTAAGTTAAGGAATCGCGGAGCTATACAAGTACAATATGATATGATTTCTGATTGTTTTAGTTCTTATCTTATTGTATTTATTTTGTTATTTAATGAAGATTCAAATTAAGTTTTAAGCCAAATCTCCTTGGTTACCAAACACATAATGCAAAATATTAAAATATATAAGTAACATAAACAAAATAAATTATACAAATTATAATTTAAATAAAAGTATTAATGTGCAACTGGATGCACAAAGGGTTACAAGGCCTAAATGTTAAATAACACATGCTATACTGATCCTCAATGAATAACAACGACAACGACAACTACAACTACAATCTAACGAATATTTTTTCAGCGTCCAAAAAGGCATTTCAGACACCTTTGATAGACATCTCCAAAGTAATCATAAAACCGGAGACTATCTTAGGCTTTAAATCTGAATTAAATTTAGACAGACGACTGTCTATTTTTAGACGACGAATTTAGAACCCCTGATGGGACAGGTCAACAAATCCTCTCCACCTTTCACGATCCTTAGCAATTCCTTTTAGCTGTAACCACGTTTGCGTTGCGCTTCTGTTTCTTTCAAAACAGTACTTAGAAAACTGGCATAGAGTCAAAAAATAAGTATTTAACAAAATCTTTCACACTAGCCAATATGATTTAATTATTTTAAACTATTTTAACAAAAAGTGTTATTTTATAAGCTATTATTCAATTGTTAACCTTCGAAATTAATTAAAAATTAAAATGAAATTACAAAATGTATTTACTGTCATTGAGTTTAATAGCAATCATAAAGACTTCATCATGAAATTGAATTTTAAAATAAATACTTACAATATTAAATTTGAGAATTCTTATAACCTATTATATCTCAATATTAAGAGTATTTTTTTAAAAAATTAATAAATAATGTTTTATACTATATTAATTACTATATACGTATAAGAATTCTAATAATTTTTTTTAATTTATCAAATTTAAACGAAATTGATTTAAATTAAAATAATTACTTAATATATAGTTATTAACATTAAAAGTCAATTTTGAAATATAACTATTTGGAAAAATGTCAAATTTAATTTACTATATATTTAAAAAAAATATTTAATAAAAAGTCTATAAATTGTTTTTTTAAATCGTAACTATAATTACAAAATAACTACTTGAAGTCTAAATAAAATATGTTATTGTTGAAATGAAACTTAATATTTGAACTTATTAGAAGATTAGATCTAATAATAATCACGGATAATAAATTGTCTAATTTCAGAGTAATTTCTGTCAGCCATGTGTCAATTAAATGTCAGTCAAAGATTTAAAAAAATTTACAAATCTGTGTTCAATTAATCTTTAAAAATTAAAATAAATTGCATAACATAAGGATGAATCATGAGTTTTTATTGGAGTTTTATTTTAAAGCTTAAGGTTTCAAGTTTCAATTTTCGTCATAGTATGACACATTCCGAAGGTATCTTAGTAAAATCAGAAAAAAAAAAATCAGAATTAACTTTTAAGAAGGTCGTCTCTAAAACAATGGATAGACAAAATTGGAATCAATTTAAAAACTACATTTTAAAATGCGTAACTAATAAAATACTTAATATACATAAATCTTAAACAATCTTTTTCATTTCACAAATAGTTATTAAAATTAATTATACAAAATAATTTTGATAAATTATTTAATCATATACTTTTATTTAAATTTAATTTATAATTTTAATAGTTATTAACATGAATATAAATATAAGTTTATAATAATCTATTCATTCGCAAAAAATAAAAATCAAAACAAAGATTCAAATATGAGTGAAAAATTGCATTTAATTAATTATTCATATAACAAGTAGTTAATGTATACACAAACAAACATTTTTATTTATAGGTATCATATACAATATGAGATATTGATGTTATCCATAGAACATAAATTAAATATAAATATATATAATCATATACCTAATATTCAAGCCTATCTATTCATCTATAAAATTGAAAACTGTCAAAAGTATCACACATATAGCACCGTTAAACGATCATTCGTTCATTCAGTTCTTTTACAAATATAATTCCTCTGACATTTGTTAAAGTAATCAAGTTTTTTTTTAAGTAAAAATCTGACTTTCGTATAAATATAACCTCAAAATATTCATGCAAAACTTAAATTTTAAAAAATAACACCATCATATGTAAAAAATTCTAAGCCATCACTATTAAGCTACATTTATTAAAAATCGTATTTTAATTTTAATATCTATCATTAAAAATAAATATAAAAAAAATTTTCGTAATTCAAATATTTTATTCCGACATTAAAAAAAAAAAAATATTAAATAAAATTAAAATGATGATTAAAAAAAAATAATAAATATTATTTTTTTTTTAATTACCATTGAAATCAAGTTTAATTGCATCGTTCATAATTTTAACAATCATTTATCAATTTTTCATATCTAAACATAGTTATAAAAATTACGCAACATATGCAATCACAATATTGCACCTACTTTCACACTCTTGTTTTTTTTTTGTGTTTTGTTTTTATTTAAACTGCAATGAAAAAAAGTAAGTTTAAAGAGTGGAAATGCATTAGATGCACATCTATGCACGTACATGCATAAACACACATCTATGCATATATGTATGCATATAAAATGCACTACGAAAAACTATAAAAAGAAAAGCAGTGCAAAAAAAAAAAGTTATTCTGCACTTTAAACATTTTTATCAATCACATTTTTATAGTTTATAATTATAAGTACTTATAAGTATAAGTATAAGTATTTAGTTACTTTATAACCAATTGTGGTAAATTCATTGTCATCAATATTTAATTTTAACATTTTTAAACTACACAAGTTTTTTTCGTTTTTTTTTAATTAATTTCATCATTTAATTTATCACTTTAATATACACATTGTCACAAGTCAATCTTTTTTTAAATATTACATATATATACGTATAACATATATGTATATATAAATATAATATATATGTAAGGTAAGTTACTTATGTTTCATCAATAAAATTCTATGTTAAAAGATTATGTTCGATAAGCGTTTGCGTTTTTATTTTATGTTGCATTTTATAGCATCTTGCATTAAAAATGGGCAGAAAAAACAAATGTCATTTTTTTACATGACTTACTTATTAAATGTATTGCAAAAAAACGCAGTTATAATAGAAGATTAAAATTAGAAGAATTGTGTCATATAGAGAAACAATATATGTACTTAGTTAAAAGAAAATAATAAAAAATATTGACCATTACTATTGAATTTAATATAAATTCCGAGTTTGTTTTATTTAAGTACATAAAAAAAATTAAAATGTCATGAATGTAATAATTATCGTTTTAATATTATTACAAGATAATATGCGTGCATATATGCATGCAGCTTGTTGTAAATTCAATATTCATTTTCCGCAGAAAAGAATACAGGGGAAGTAGGGTTAATAGAACGGTGATAATAAAATTTTTATTTTATTACTAAGTAACAAAGAAAGCTTTTGACATATTGGTATATAAATATTTTTGGGGGGGTATTTCTCGGCTGACCACTTTGTTCTAAAGGGCGGCCAAGGTACGGTGCAGCACTTCAACTTGGACTCAAAAATAAGTCTCAAAACATTTTCCCACATAAAATACACAAAACAATATTATCACAAAATAATAAATGCATCATATGTTTAGTAATTCTTAATAGTTGGTTAACTAAGAGACGACATTCTGCCTAATATCTATAATAAATATAGTATAAGTTTATTGTATAAAATACTTAATTTAAAAAAAACTAAAAGTATATTATTTATAAATAAGTTAACAATTGTTTAAAGGGTTTTTTTTTTATATTAATTTTAATTAAAACACTAAATTTTTTTAAATTATTTATAAATTTTTTTGTTCAAATAAACTTAACTAACTATAAGTACTTACAATTTATAATATTACTTTTATTTAATTCAATTTTAATTTATTCATTGCTGTGGTATATTTCCAGACAAAACCAAATTAAAAATTCAAAAAAACGAACTAACTACTTAAGTATAGTTAACTTTATTTTAATTTTAAAATTCTTGACTGAAAAGTTGGTTTTTTTTCCTATTTGAAATTTAATAAAACTGAGGCGAAAGAGTTTTTTACAAGTACTTATTATTAAAGAATCAAATTGTCTCTTTAAATTACTTGAAAATTATCATTTCTAATTGTTCAAAGCATTGTTTAGATATATTTAAAAAAAAATTAGTATTGCCTGGATAAAGTTAATATATCAAGCAATCTTTAATTTTACGAGTACTTCAACTAAAATTATGAAAAAAAGAATCACAAGATTAATTATTAAGTAATTACTAATTTAAGCTTTATATTTAAGTTCTTATAAAATTATGTATAATTAATAAAATAATACTTTAATACTAATACTAAGTACTTTAGTACCATTACTTGGTAATCATTACTTCCTATAATTACCATTAAATAATTTCTGTAATGAAACTTTGAAAATTCAATTACTACAGTAAGAAGAAATAAGTATTTACTTGATAATTCCTAAAAAGTATTTGAATTTCAATTACTTTTGTAATTATTTTTGAAATTTGATTCCTTTTGTATTTTTTTTTTCATTCTTAAATTACTTTTGTAATATTTTTGCTAATTAATTACTTTTAAAATAAATAAAATGGACCCTCGGTAGTGTAGTGGGTATGCATTTGGCTTATTAACCGAGGGGGTCCGGATTCGATTCCCGGTTAGGTCATTCAATATTTAATTAAAAAAATTATTGAAAAATAATTTTTCTTTACAAATCCCCATGGTGACCAAATATAATATACTCGTAAATATACAAATATATAATATAAAAAAAATAATTAATATAGTAGTTATAAATAAATAAAAAGTACTCAATTTAAGAAGCCCAAATGCCAAATGACTATAATAACAAAATAGGACTATGATAATATCAGGCAAAGGACTATAATAATATCAGGCAATATTTTTTACTATTGTCCTAGTACTAATTATAAATAAATACGAACAAATACTAAATTATCGTAAGAATTACAAGTATGTTTGAAAAGTTTTTTGAAGCTTTTGAAATTAAACAATTTACGCGATGCAAACTTCTAACATCATCTCTATATATTAAATGAATATTGCTTTAATGTTATAAAAAACTTTTATAACAGATTTTCTAATTGTACATTTCAGTCAGAAAATTCGTAACAAATTTAGAAAACATATTTTACGCAATATAAGTACTTAATTTTTATTAATAAAATTTATTAAATGTTGTTTAAAAACAATAAGTATTAATTTGTTATTTAAAACATAAATCTAAATCACCCGCATTACCTAATTTTGTAAATAAACATATACATACATTTTTTGCGTAATATGATATTTAAAATCCTTTCAAAAACCTGTTGCACACGCAATTAAAAGAATCAAAATATATAATATCAACATGTACTTATATACATTGTATTTAAAAATTATACCATCACTATATTGGCCATAATCGAAAGTGTACATACAAGATTTCGCATAGTTATACTCACTTAAATTTTCAATTTTGCATTTTTATACAAATAAAATTAAAAAATATCTGGCACATAAATCGGAAAAACTCTTTGCTTTTTTTTTAACAATTCTTTACTGTTCTTATGGTAGTTAAAAAAATTAATTGAATTAGGCAAAAAAGAAAAAAAACTGGCTTGACATGGTTTTTAAGTCTTCAAATTAATTTTTACAGGCAAAAAATTGGTTAGTGATTCAAAAACAACATTGTAAACGGTTTTAATGAATTAAAAAAATATTTATATACAATATTGTATACAATTTCATCGTTTTAGCTGCCTTAAAAATATATTTTAACTTCTTTAAATACAATAAATATGTATAAATATATATATATATATACATTAATATATATACAGGTATATTCAAATTTGATAAGAAAAAAAAAACTTTAAAAATCTGGTATTGATTCTATATTAATACCAAAGCATCTTATATTTAATATATTAAGTATCCGTTCATCAAAGTAAATTGATACTTGAAAATCGAAATTTCATTCCCACGATATTCAAATACCACCATTCGCTTATCATATATTATTATGTTCGATTTACATATATATATATATATATATTTTAATGTCTTTGGTATTGCATATTTAAGGTGGCTAAGTATATATACAGTATATCTGTAAGTACTTTTTAAGTTAATTATTAACATATATAAGTAATGTTGTGACTTGAAATTATACTAAATAACGGCTTATTTTTGTTCGTGAAGATAAATAACAATCAAAAAATGGATTTTAAGATGAAACTTTTAATATATTACCGACAAGTTAAAAATTTTAAGATCATTAGATACATTAACTGTTGATTATCAAATATCAATACATTTTACAAAATAAAATTGAATTGAACATGGTTTAGTTATACATGAAAGTGTTGCTTAGCAACTAATATTAAATGAAGATCAAATAATCAAATAATAAATAATTTTAATAATCAAATACTTTAAGTAATCATTGCATATTAGTTGATTACAGCATATAAGCGAGGATCCTTCAAGTGAAGTGATACGATATGATTAAGTCTAATTGATGTAAATGAGATGAAAAAAATTTCCTGAACTCATTTTTTAGCAGCACCAAGTGTTTCTGATTAAAAAAACGCTATAATAACAACTCTACAACTCCTGTAATCACCTGTAATTTAAGTAATTACAGTAAATTGTATTGTTTTTATTGCATCATCAGTTCGAATACTAAAAGGTAATACAAATTACTTATTTCCGGCAGCTGAATCGAAATGGGTCATAAGTTATAATATGTTTAATTATCAAGGTCATAAATCCTTCGCTGGAAAATCCTTTTAAAAATTCCAAAAATTTAAGAAAGCCTTCATCTTTACCCCAAGTCTACATTTCCTTCATCACATAAATTTCAAATTACTAATAAACTTTAAATAACTTAATAAAAAAATACTTATCATAGTTTAGATAACTCAGTACTCAGTACCATGTACTTATCAAATAAAAGGATTATGCAAGGATATCACAATAAATTTAAATTGTCACAGACGATTTTAGATTTAAATTTCCATTGATTTTAGCAAAAGCTTTATTTCAATTTAAAAAATAAAAAATTAAGTAATTTCCATCTCAATTGTCCTAAAAAAACCAACTTAAGGTTTACTTATATAAATCGTTACTCTCTTAAATTAAATTAAACTATTTAAAATTCTGAATTCCTTTTATCTTTTTGTATTACAAACTTAAGTTATACACCTACAAAGCATCTGTCAAGAATCAAAAGCAAAACATCTACAAAACTATTTACACACAATGACTAAAAAAAAAAAACTTTAAAAAAAATCTCAGCGCAACAAGCAGTGGCAGCACCAACTTAAAACCAAAATAAAAAAAACGCAAAAGTAACTAAGTATAAATATTAAAAAGCTGCAGCAGGTTTTTCAAATCTTTTAAGACAAAAACAAAAAAATGCTAATAGAATTCAATAAGAAAAAAACAAAACAAATATACATAATTACAAACATACATAAGTACAAACATACTTATTTTCATTTTTCCCAGATCTTTTGTTATCTTGTGGCCTTTAAGTGAATGCTGCGATTAATCGAAATTTTATGAGAATGAAAAAAATTCAAAAAAAAATCAAAATAAAAAAAAACAAAATCTTACAGTCAAATAAGTCGGTCGTATACGATAACCAACGCCATAAAGGTTAACTTCTTGTCCTGTTTCTATACATCTTATAAAAATACACACCATAGCACCATACCATTTAACAAAGACGTGTACATTGTTCTACGATATATGTATAACTAATATTATTTTTGTATTGATAAAGCCGCAAAAAAAAAACAAAACAAAAACAATAAAATAAAAAAAAAAAACAGTAAAATAAAAAAAACAACAAGAAGAAAAAAATCTTAAACTCCCCCGCGCTTAGTTCATTGCACGGAATCATATTACAGGTATTTTTTAAAAGGAAATAATAAAATAAAATCAGTCAGTAAAACAAAAAACAAACTTAAAAGTTAATACAGTAGAATCAGAATATAATGACCGTTTAAAAGTAACTGACCGTTGGTGTATTGGGTAAGTTAAAGATTTTTGATTTGAAATGATTTCGAGTTAAAATTTGAGTCATGCTCGTCTCATCAATTTTATAGCGTAATTCGTAATATAAAAAAATGTTTGATTCTTATTTAAGATAATAGATGGCGCACCACATTAAAATTTTGTTAGTTTTTTGTAATCCCATGCAATAACGGTAGTCGAGTACTGAACGAGTCAATGGAAATAGTATTTAAAGAAAACAGATCCCTATGAAATAAAATTTAGGGATGATGTTCAACCAATGTTCTAGAAGCAATGGCGTTAGTTACTATATAGTTGATTAAAAACTTTTCAATTTAATACTCAGATGTGTATTTTCTCTTTTTAAAACGAACCGTTATTTCCGGCAGATTAAACTTAAGAACCTTGTTATTTGATAATTGTTATTAACTAAATAGGAAACTGATCTTGATTAGCAATCCCAAAAAAAAATAAGGATTAGGTAGATCATGAAATACAAGGCGAAGGTCCAGTAATAAAAGAAATTGTTCCAAAAGAAAACCTTGTTTAGAAATCATTAGTCTAGTTCATATGGTGGTTAAGATATATAGATGTTTTGTGAAAGTCTTATATGTTTTTAAAGTTAATAGTAAAGGTAAAAAAAGAACGCTCATATAAAAATTCGATTCTATCAATTTGACAGCTTAAAATTAATATTAGATTATTTCAACTTTAGATTAATATTAGATTATATTAAATTTTATATCATGTTAGGAGAGCTTCGTCTTTGCAACACTACTTTAGACTCATCATTAGGCATTGTAGTGTTCGAATTGCCTAAACAAGTCCTGTTTTAATTCCTGATTAATTTTAATACTTAAGCTAATGAAATTTTAAGAACTTAATCTGTGAGTTATAAGAACAAATCAAAAATTTGTAGTCATAAAGACTTGGTTAACATAAAGGTTTATTATTATTAAATTTTATGAATACTTTAAATATTTAGACAATCTTTAAAAAAAAATAATTTGCTAACCCTGTCTTTTGACAACCAATCCTTTAATTGAAAAAACCTTGAAATTTGTCTTTCAAACTAACTATCGTGATTCGACTGTATAACCTATGAACAAACTAAAACTTTAAATTGTAAAAAAAAAGCAAATAAAATTCTGGACAGGTAAAAAATAAGAAAAAGAATAAAAATATGCTAGGATGAATATACATCGAATAAAGGGAATGACTATCTTGGACAAAGGTAAAAAAATACAACAACAACATGAAATAACATAGATTTGTGTTTCAATCTGACATAATTTCATATTATGGGGATTGACGATGCATAGAATGGGTACTCTAGTAAAAAAAAGTTAAACATATAATGAAAAAACTAGACATAGGAAAACCAACTAATACTTGAGTAAATTCATAAACTTGTAATTGACTATCTGTTGGAGGAGTAAATTTTTTTGTGAACCATTCACTTTGGTTTTTTTTTTTTGCGAAATTTTTACATGGATTTTTAATTGTACCTCAAAAAAATTTAAAAAAAAAATTGGAAACGAAGGCTAGCGATGATTTGAAAAAAAAAACAAAAAAAAAAAAAAAATAAATCTGTAAAATGTATGCAATAAGTATAAAAAAAAATAACAAATAATAGAAATGATAATCTAAAAGTAATAGAAATTAGCAGAGGTAAAATACCACCATCAATATATACAAGTGAAGAGTTGAAACTTGAGAGTTTCTTTATTTGGGGTCGGTTGAATCCTTTCATTTCTTCTTTTTTTTTTAATTCATACAAATTATTAAATTCTTTCAATTTCATTACAACATCCGATACATACTCAGTAGTGAATTCACATCAAAGTAAATTAAATAAAAGTAAGTATAAAAGAAGGTACAAATAAAAAAATATTTGAAAAAAAGTGGGAGTGCAATGAAGGTGTATATATTGGAAGTTGTAAAAATTAAAAATTAATTTTTTTTATAATTTTATTATGTTCTTTATACTTATGTTAACTTTTAAAGACTTTTTAATTTATAATTAAATATGAATGTTCATTGTAATTATAAATATATCTATAGATATGTTGAATCTTTTGAGTAAATCTTATGGGTTTAATGTTCTATTACAAATTATGCAAAATTTATTTTTATTAAATTAATTTACTATTATAAATTGTAAAATTTAATAAACTCTTGGTATAAGTAAAATTGAGTGATAAAATGTGAAAGGTAAGTATTTTAATTTAATAAATAAGTACAGAACATTAGTATTCTAATTCGACTACAAGAGGCTTATAGAACTAAATTAGAGTTGACTTCTAAAAGTAAAACCTAAATATCGAGTAACTAAATTTTAAAAAGTTTTATAAAATTTCCAGGATTCTGTTCGATTATTTAATATAATTTATAAAATATCATTTATTGTACTTGATTACTAAATTCCATTACTTTAATATTGAAGTGACGACCTGTTGCAGATTTTGTATTTACCTGAAAAGAAAATAAAATTTCGAAATTAGCAAAAATGTTTTAAAAATTATAATATAAATTTATTTTTAGAATTTGGAATATATTTATTTTAAAATTTTAACATAAAAATAAAACAACTATAAGTACCCATTTATTAGTTTTTGATTACTTAAATTATCTTTTTGTAAGACCGTTTAGTCCTATAACTAATTACTTATGCAAATGAGTACTTAATTGAGTACTTCAAGGATCAATTTAAAAGTTAGACAAGGTAAATTATATCAGAGAAACATTTTTGCGGTATTGAAATAACTGTAGATGATTACTTAATATACTTAGTGATTAAAATTTCTGAATTTTATTACTCCGTAATTCACAGTTACAGTTTTTAAAAGAGTATTTTTTAGTTTAATTTAAAATCTAAATTTAATTGTGTACATAAGTATTTTATATTTTCAAATCTAATTAAGGTTCGGAATCATGTGAGAAATTAGCTGTTGTATGTTAATTACTTTACACTAAATATATGAAAATGATGTGAGTACTCTATGATAATTAGTATGAGTATTTTCTATGATAGCAAAGTACTTAATTGATTTTTCAACGTAATTTAATCTTAAGTTCAAGTACATCGGTACACATTATAGCCATTATTCTTGACTGCATTTTATTCAGAAATACGTTACTAGTTTCCCCCAGGTACCTTGACCTCCTTATATTGAGTACTTACTATATAAAAAATATTAAAAATAATTTCTTAAAAAAACTATAAATATTTAGTTACTTATTTTTAAGTGTAATATTTCCATAAATCATAAGTGTTAATGTGTTGAAAATTAAAAAATTGAAAATACTTAAATGAAGATGGAGTGTAAAATAACAATTACCTATTTAAATATTAATAAGTACTTCAATAATAAATACTTATTATTGTTTTAAAATGTGTCTAAAGGATATTAATTTACAAAAATCAAAATTAATAATAGTTAAAACAGTAAGTAAGTATGTAAGTAAAATAATAAAAATAATAATTATTATAAGTAATCGTAAGTAAGTATTTATATAACTACAAGTACTTATATATATTATATTTCTTTTAAGTCTGTCTTCAATATTGAATATAGTTACAGTATAACCCAAAAGAATTAAAATAACAATAATAACATAACTACCTATAACTCTAATAACATAATATTGTTATTCAATACAATTCTTTAATAGTAAACTTATATAAATATACTTGTAAAACATTTTTTTATAACATATGAGTATTTACTTTTAATATTATGTAGTAATTGAATAAGCCGCAATCATCCATAAAATTACTTATAGTTTTTTTTTTTTATGTTATTATGTATTTATATTTATATAAATATGTATATGATATATGTATATTATATATATATAATATTTTTTACTTTTAAATTCAACTGATTCATGGTCGTAGAATGTTTAATTCCAATAATAGAGTGCAATGTGAGCATCATCTATATATACAATATACAATATTTAATAATATAATATAACATTGAAATGTAGGTGCCTAACTTAGATCAAATGACGATCGTTCTGTACTTATATTCTTATGTTATTCATTACTACTAAGTATTGTTGTTGTTATTTTATGAAGTTTGTTGCTACAGCATTTAATGAATAAATAAATAATAAAATATTGAATGAATATTGAATGAACATATTAATAGAAAAAAAATAAAAAAATATAAAATTGAGTAAAATGGTAAGATGATGTTTCTTTTATTTTATTTATAAAGTGGTATAAATATACTTAGGTTTATTTTTTTTAATTTATTTTATATTTTATTTAAATTTTTGTAATAAAATAATGTTTATATTACAAAAAGTTATCAATAAGTTATGATAAATGGTGTATAATATTAAATAACTAGAGTTTGAATTTTTATTTTTTTTTAATTGAAGTGTTTTGTAATTTAGTTTAAAAAAATATATAATTAAGTACATAATATATAATTGATTTTTTAAAAATGCTACCTTTTTTTTTAAGTGAATTGACTCAATAAAATATGAGAGTGATGACGATTGTAGAAAATATATAAAAGATATAAGAATTGTTGAATAGATTTTTGATTCTTAGTATCTTGGGTTAAAAAATCTAGATAACTTCCACTACTTAGGCGGCTACATCTTAAATATTAGCGGCTACATAAACACCGATATTGAAAAACACACAAATGTTCTGTGGTACAAAATTGAGAATATTCGGAACCTGCGTAAAGATCATCTTAACATATGGAAGTGAAACCTGGTTAGTTATGAACAACATCATACAGAAACTGTAGGTCTTCACTAAATCATGTTTCAAAATCAAGTAATAATGACCTATGGAAGCTTGTCAAAGTAAAACCGATTAAGCAAAAGATCAAAAGAAAAAATGTAGAGGGATTGAGCACAAATTTAGAAAGTCGATAGAATGTATAGCAAAACGAACCGCTGAAACGGAACTTGCAAGGAACCCGAAGACGAGATCATCCCAACTACACCTGGAACAATATTAGAAGAAATGACCACAGCATAAAGAGCATGGGAGGAAGCAAAAATAACTACAAAAATAAGATGCAGATGTCTAATAGATATTTTATGCTACCAAGGGCAAAAACAAGTATTATACAATACATTTCATTGGAAACGTGTTAAATTAAGATTTCAGGGGTTCTATAATGTATAGAAACAATCAAATAACTATTAAGTAAGTATAAGTATATAATTTTCAATACTACCCAAACTTTTATCTTGCCCTAAGTACATAATATCCATTTTCTTATCCTAAATTTCCCAGGGGTATTTCCCAACTCCAATAAATATTTTCAAAACCAACTTGGCAAAGTTAATACTTAAAACCAAGTGTCGCTTTTTTTTTATAGGATATTTAGGTTTGGTTAAAGTTTAGCACTAGGCACTGGTACCTCGTTCACCGGATATGTTTTAATATTTTCCACGATCCCTCGAATCTCAAGCCTCACAAACCTCAAACCATTAAATACTCAATAATTTTATTGTATGATCCATAAGATCCATTAATATTTATAACAGTACTTAGTTATCACGTAAATTTCATCTATTTCCGGACTGCCAGGCTTTAATTTTGCGACTGAATTCAAGGTTTTGTCCTAATTTCATTACCTAATTAACACGAAATATAAATAAATAATTAAATACAATAAAATAATTGTCAATTAAATTCAAAGCTTCATCAATATTAAATAAAACTTTTGACACTTATAGTCAGTTATTTTATTTAAAATCTTAACTAGTTTTTTTTTACCCTTGAAAGAATATTGAAACTGAGTTAATTGAATTGTCATGAATAAAAGACTATAACTAAGTACTTTTAGAATATAACTAATTACAAATTTTAATAAATAAAAATAATAAGTATTATATTATTAACAAAGTCATAAATTTATTAATTAACATTTAAATATCGTTAATTTAAATTATTGTTCATATTTTAACTGTTATAAATCACAATTGCAAAAAAATGTGAAAAAAAAAACTTAATACTAATACATGTTTATAATAATAAATAAATAAAATACTAATGAAATAATAATAATGAAAAAATAACAAAATAAATTACATTCATAACTTCTTTCATCTTCATTTTTTATTAATTTTTATCACTGGTGAATTAATCATGGTGTTTTAGATATTTATGTACATATTAAATTATATTGAACACATATATATTAAGTATATTATATATTTATAAATAACTATATTTTAAATTTATTTTGTTTATTTTACAAGGTGCTTCATTAGTGTAAATAAAAAACTATTATATAGCTTAAGTTTGTCCCAAATATTGCGATTACTTTATTGAAATTTACTTTTGTGTCCCAGATAATAGATGGGGTATAAATAACTTAAAATTCTTTGATTACAGAAACTAAATAAACAGTTGGTTGCATAAATATGAACTCACTAACTATTCAAACCAAACTACAGTGTAATTTTAAGCATAGTTTTTTTTGAAAAAGTGAGATTTGTGTTTAAGATCTGTGTTATGGCATGAAGTAATTAATGTGAAGGAAGTAATTATATTTATTAATGTAAAGTAATTATAGTAGTAACTACTTAGTAACTATACATATAGTAATTGAATAAGAACAAATTATCTTAAGAGAATAACTACTTTGCTAAAATAGTCAATATTGAAGTAAACTTACGTCTGAGTTTCAAATAACTGTAAAGGAATTCAATTAAGGACAGAAATAAGAGATCGATTACGGGGGTTCCTGCTAATTTACATTTAATTAAGTACTTGCATACATTTAAGTTAATTTTAACTTAACCAGCCATATGGATCATTACAATTCATAAATTACACAAAGTATAACTGCATGTCAAACTAGATTTAATAAAACCAATTCACCCCCTCCCAATAATTTTTCAAGATAAGTAACTAATTACTTAGAGATATAAGGTACATACTTAATTCTTGAAATCACTCTGTAAATAAAATATACATTTTATTCATTTTATTAAAGAATCTTGTTTTTTTTTTGTATTTTATAACTTTTTAATTCATTGGCCGATTGTTTTTCAATGATTGACTATACATTGTTTTTTTTATATTATTTTTTTTTTTTATTATTTCACTTTTTGTTTTAAAAATCAATTCAATGATAAATCAGCAGAACATATTTTTAAATTATCATAATAAAATACATTAAAAAAAATCACTAATAAATAAAATATACTTTTATTTTATACAAAAGGTATACATATAAAATAAGTATATATAAGTATATGTAACTAAGTATAAAACATATGTATAAAATGAATAATTGGCGAATAATAAAAACCGCACGAGATAATCGCAACAATAATAATAATAATAATAATGTCGTGATAGTAAAAGATCAAATTTAAAAGATCACCTATGATAATTGTTTCTATATAATATCTATCTGGTAAATGTACTCGTACTTGTACTCGTACTTTTTAAAACAAAACGTCATATGATGAAGTTTTTTTTTTTTTTTATATTTTATTTTTATTGTATTTATTTTAAATTTATATGTGTGTCTGTCTTTAAGAATGTTTTTTTTTTTAAAAAAAGAAAAAAATCTTGAAGTTGTCAAGATGTTACAACCAAAGTGTCATATATTTATTTGTATATGAATGAATGTACTTGGTTTATTTATTTATAGGTATTTATATTGAATACTAGACAAAATGAGACTCCTTTTGTAACTAATGGTAGTTAAGTAGTTATTGATAATTATTTTATATATTTTTTTTTTTAAAAAAAAATTCTTTTATAATTTTTATGTAGCGCATGGTTTATTAAATTTGTCAACTTTATTATTGTGAAAATCTCCTCCAACTTATAGTTAACTAGTTTTTGTTTTTAGTTACTTTTTTTTTTTTTTAATGAAAAGTAGTTGAACTGGTATTAATGTTAAGAATATAAAATACAACATAATATATGTAACTATTAGAAGATTATAATTAAAAATAGTAAATTATAGAAGCTATATATTATATATACTTATTTATAAGAATTCGTTAAGTAAAATAATAAGTACCTATATGATTACTAGCTATAAGTATATATTGTGTTAAAATGTGTATTTTTGAAAATATTCAAGAAGACTCATATTTATTCATTAAATAAAATTAAAAATACATAATAAATTAAAAAAATTTTATTTAATTAAATCAAAAAAGATTAAAAAAACAGGATATTTAATAAATATAGAGAAAAGTCTTTATCATTGGATCTGGGCAATACATATTTTATGATTACTTTACTATATATGAGTTATAAGTTATTATAAGTAAGTAAGTAATACACCACGATTGTTTTTAATTAATTTTCAATTTATTGAATGTCCATAATTATTTTAAGTATTTCAAAATATAGAATTTATTTTAGTTACTGTTTATCAATGAAATGATTACTTAAGATGATGTTTCGCAATACCAGTATTACATCAATTACTTTAATTACCTAGTTTTGCTTGATAATTTGACGCTTAAAGTTATTTTTAAGCAAATCTTATAACGTGCAAATTTATTACATAGTAATCAGTTTATAAATAATATTTTAACATTCTATGGTTACAGGGGAATATTACAAGATTTGAAAGTAATCACAAATCAAATTCTTGCGTTAAGCAAAGACTAATACCCCCTACTGAAACCAAAATTTATGGGACTAGACGTTTAACACAAATACTAAAGTTCGCTTTTGAGAATAAAGGAATTTTTTTGGAAATCAGAATAACTATCAAATTCTTATATACTCAAAGTACTCATAATTAGAACGATACAAGGAGAGGGACTGCAATATTAAGGTAGAAGGACAGAACGTTTTTAATCTACTTTAATTCCCTAACTTTAATCCCATATCAAGCAATTAAAAGTAAATAAAGAATTATTTACATTTTTAAAACTTTTACTTAATTCTCAAATACTTACACATACACTAACTAAAATTTTTTCACTCCATTCAATATTCTCTCACAGAATTTTAAATTTTCCCACAGACCCTCAAAAAAATGCATTATCATAAAATTACATTATAAAAAACAAAAAAAACAAAATTAAATTGAAAACAAATTTATTTTCCACGAGATTAACTTAACCGGAAATTACAATTTTATTTTATTTCATTTCCAAAATTCTTAATAAAGAAGTAATCAAAAAAAAAAAAAAATCCCAATTCATTACATTGTGTTTTAAAATTCAGATTTAGATTTAAATTTGATTGAAACTATAACTTATTTTTAGTTTAAAATTGAAATTTAAATGAAATGATGAATGAAAACCCAATTAAATTAGTGAGTATATATTGATATTTTATTACATGAGTACTTATAGATTTATGTATTCGTTTTTGACCTTTTTTTTTTAATTTATTGGGATAGGACCGAAGAAGGGTTTACTTTTAGATTATCATTAGATTGTAATAGAACTAATTAAATTAGGAAATTAAAATTATATTCCTATAAAAATAATTATAAAATAAAGATTCAATTGAATATTTCAAGGTAAAGTACGAGTACATGATAAGTAATTATTCTTTAAAATGATTTCTATGGTATGTAATTAAA
The DNA here is from genome assembly GCA_963082915.1 of Dolichopus griseipennis. Classification (NCBI taxonomy): domain Eukaryota; kingdom Metazoa; phylum Arthropoda; class Insecta; order Diptera; family Dolichopodidae; genus Dolichopus; species Dolichopus griseipennis. Next base: position 11,477,212 of record OY720443.1, on the reverse strand, counting down.
ATTAAACGCTTTTAATATTAAAGAATCTCTGATTCTTAGACTAATCAAATAGATTATTTAAAATTTAAAGAATTTAAAAATAAATAAAATGTTGGAGTTTAGTCTATGGCAAAGTGGGTTAGCTTATAAACTTGTCAAGACGAATACCAATGAAGATTACCGTGTGATAATTATTTACTATTTTAATTCGTGAAGTTGGTAGTTAAAGAGGCAAAAATCCTGTAGTCTGGACATAGAACAGCAACAATATCCTTATAATATAAGTGACTTTATTCTATTCATGAGTTGCAGAGGCAAAGCAAAGAGGCAAAGTCTTAGATATTCCTTTGAATCAACAACTTACAATTTCTGTATAATGTTTGCGATTTTACTATATTCAGTCGAAAGTTGAAGAGACATAGAGACCTAGATCGCTCAGATTTTATCTGGACTAAAATCAAATAAGGATCTCCGTGTAATATTAACAAACTACTTATTTGATTACATTCAGTCAGTACTTAATTAAAAGACAGGATTCAAACAGTTGAATCTACATTTCCTTAGCATTTAAGAAGCTTTTAATAAATTCAAAAAAAACCATGTAAGTACTTATAGGTAATAGCTAGTGAGTACTTATGTAATCATAGCTACCTTAATTATTAAAATTGTGCTATAAGGACCCCTGATTAAATGATCATTTTTTATAAACTGAAGTACTTACTTAAGTAAAAATTTATTACAGTGATTACTAAAGTACAAATTTTTTACTGTTACGCATTTAAAAGTACAAAAATCTAATTAGAAATACTTTGTAACTGAGTAACTACATTAACTTATTAAGTTGTTTGACATTGTTATATGTGTTGTCCTGCATTTTGGTCTTCCTCTTTATTATTTAATACTTAAATTGTTGAAGTACTTTTATGTATTTCATAATTCTCCATTTCGAATTAATTTCAAAATTATGCAATTCATATATGCATATTATATACCTTACAAATTTTATATAATCTTGACTTTTTAATTCACTGTTTTATAATCTGCAAATCTTAAATGCGTTTTTTTTCATCATTTTTCTAAATTCTTTCTTAAGTATTTATTGGTATTATATAATTCTTCCTTTCGTTATTATGTGATTACTGATTATTTTCTTATTCTTTTATTGTCCTTCGTTTATTGCTTTTTTTTTGTTTCTTCAATTCTTTTAAAATTTTCTTCTTCTTAATTTTTTATTATTTTCAATTCTTCCAATTTAGTTTCATGGTTTGTCAATTTTTTCTTGCTTTTGCTTTATATTACATTTTTGGTTACGAATCATTTGACCTGATTTCTCTTTACTTTTTAGATTTTAGTTATTTTAGTAATTTTGTGTGATGATTGTATATCTTTTAAACTGTTTTTTTTTTGTATTCTTCAATTCCTTTTTTTTTTACTCCAGTGGACACAAATAGAATCTGACCTGATGATATTCGTTTTTTTGCTCTCGTTGTTTTTTTTTTTTGGTGGTTCTTCAAAAGCAACCGCGCTACTATGACATTCCCAATCAAATCACTAACAAGAATAGTTATAGATATAAAACTTAAGTATAGTTGGAGGGTAGTGATATAATATAAAATATATATATATACATAAGTATAGGCTATCAAATCTTTCAGCAATCCAGAAATTCTTTAATAAATAAGTATCAAACAAAAAACATGTTTGTATGTAAGTAGAAGGAAATAATTTTCAAATTAATTCAATTAAAATATTTTTATAAGTTTTGTTATAAAGTATCTAAAGATACTTATTTTACATATTTTTTTTTAAGTTTTAATTTTAAATAATTTAAATAGAATAATTTTTCAATTATTTTTAGTTATATTGAAGAAACTAAAGACTTTTCAAATATATAACTGAGTTCTTGATTTGTATGTTACTTTAATTGGGACTATGATGAAACTATAGTGAGATCCAAAATGAAGAACGTATACTTGTAGATTCAAGTTCTATCACCATCATCAAATATTTCAGTAAAATTAGAATCAGATCACCTAAATAAATATCTGAAGTAACTATTTTCAATTTCATCATACCCAAATACAAAACAATAGTTGACGCGTGTATTTAATTAAACCTTTTTTATACTAAACCTTATAATTTAAATCTTTAAATCTTGAAGGTCAAAATCTCGTTTATCTTTTATTAAATTTTGAAAACTAAAATCTCGTTTTTTTTTAAATCTCTAATATTAAATCTCCTTTATATTTCTTAATTGAGATATCGTACGTCCCCCCCATGATAGAAATGGAACGGTACATATAAGTATTTGGCTAAAGATTGAATTCTGAATTCATTTAACTATGTGTCAACCAATAACTTAAGAATTTATTAGTTCTTATAGAGAGTACTGAAATTGAAGCAAAATAAATCCAAGAATATTTCTAGTTTCTACTTTTTTTGGGGGGGATCAGAACTTCGAATATTTTCGTTTAAAAATAAAAAAATCGGAATTGTTCGGAACAATATTTCGAAAACTTTAATAAACCAAAGTCATTAAATTAGTATAAAATATTTTTAAAGCGATTTGTAGGTTCTAATTTCTTCACTCAGAATCACTGTAAAGGGTTCATTGGGGTATTATTGGAATCAACCCAACTTAAACCACCCCCATTTTTAAAACCAAATTTGGAATGAACCTTCTAATGAAGATGGGGATTGGGAAAGGAAATTGGGGACAAAATTTTGAATTGATTGAAGCATCTAGTAACAACCTCCCCAAAAACGAGCTTCTATATACATTATTCATATGCGCATTACTTATTTAATGCATTTTACATACTCCCACTGTCTCGTACTTCGGATATCTCAGAGTTGGCCTTCTCAAATATACACTCTTTGTTCCCTTTTTTTGTTTTTTTTTTTTTTTTTAAATTGCGTTTTTTTCCCCGTCAGACAATAAAAAGCCCCAATTTTTTTTAAATTCGAGTATTGAAGAATGCAACAGGAAATACAGTTTTCGAAAAAAATTTCATCATCGAAATTAAAAAAAAACAACAAAAAATAAAAGGAAAAAACGTGGAAATTGATATGTAAGAAATTTAAACCAATCATCCAGTAAAAAGATACTTATAAAAAAGCAAAAACAATAATAAAAACAATAATAAAAACAAAAAAAATTATCCGCCCGCAATTTTCATTATACACAAAAAAAATTCAACATGAATCTGGTTTCAAAGAATTCAGAAAACGAGTAGAAAACCCAACAATTCGATAAATTCGTATATTTTTAAAAAAAAAAAGTATCTGTAGATAATGAAAGGATTTTTCAAAATTGATACCAAATTAAAAAAAATAAAGGGTTTTTTTATGGTATTCAGGTCAAAAATTTGGTTTTGTTTTTTTTGTACTTCTTTTTTTTTTAATCAAATAATAAAAAATTTTATTCGTTTTGATTTATTGCACAATTATTAAACTTAAGTAGTATAATATATACATATATAGCTCAGATTGTTTTTTTTTTAAATCAAATCAACGGGTCCAGTTTTATTTTAAACAGGTATTGATTTTTACCAAATTTTTTGGAGTAAAAATTAACCATATAGTTATTTAGTGCATTAGTACTTATATACGTATATATATATATTTAAAGAACTACATTTTAATCAAAATATGTATATATATATATACAAAATTTAATTTAATATATGGTAAGGAATTTTTGTATTTTGAATTCGTTAAGTATGTATATATATATAGTATCTCGATTACAACATTTTGAGATTTGATATGGGCACTCTAATGTGAGTTAAAATATAATTTATATACATTTTTTTTTTTTTAAGACTTATAATTAAAAATTTATCTTATGGGTTACTTATGTGTATTTTGTATTTTCTATATATATATGCATTTCGAAAATTGCCATACCATTGGAATATAGTTATTTACTTTTATTTTAAATGTTAATTTCCTTTACTTATACTTATCAAAATATAAAAGATTTTTTTACTAATCATTTTAAAATTTTAATATAAAATGACAATATTTAAGTGTAGTGTGATAAGTAAATATTTTATTTTGAGTATTTAAATGTTAAAATAATATAAATGCTAAAAAAAGCCCTAAAAGATAAAAATTAAGTACTTTAATATCTTTCGGGGAGGTATAACGATATATTGAGTACTTATTTTTATTATAATGACATTTGATTTGTTAATTGTTCCGAGTAACAATTCAATATAAATATTTTATTCGAATGTTAACTTATTGCAAAAGAACAGGTGCGTATTAAGGGAATTTTTCAGATCATATTGTACTTGTTATAAGCACTTATTATAATATTTTATACTTATTATAAGTACTTATTATAATATTTTATACTTATTATAAGTACTTATTATACTGGTATTACAAGGATTTATTAAACTAGTATCATAGTACTTATTAAGTGTAATTAGGTACTTAACTAAGTACTTTAAAATCTATGTATAGACCTAGAGATTAGAAAAGCAAGGGTGACTTTGGGACAATATGCTAGTGAGTTAAGATTCCATTATTCTAAAATGTCAAATAAAAATAAATTATACTTACTTAATATACTTAATTACAAAAGTACAGAACAATATATAAGTATTTGACATTTGATATAAGTACTTAACTATATTTGAACTCAATTACTTGATTAATTCAAAATGAACTCTTTGACTAGAATATATTGATTTTGACTTATCGAAATTTTTGATATTTGACATTTAAATCAATTACTATTGTGAATACTTTAATTAATTAGTTTTAATTACAAATTGTACAATTACAAATATGTTAAGAAAACACGATTGGAACACTAGTATAATTTTATTTAAATTTTTTTGGAATTGAATTTTTGGATTTTAACTATTTATTATTTATTAATAAATTATGTATATATTTATATATATATATATATCTAAAAAAAGACCTGTTCAACCCACTGCCTAATTATTAAAAAATTCTACGGTTTTCAATTACAACTAAAAAAATTCAAAATTAAAAAATTATTAAAAACTCATAAATTTATAATTCCAAAATCAAATAGATTAAAATCTTGTATTTTTGACATTTTTTTTTAAATATTTATGTACAAATAAATACTAGTTTATAATATACAAAGTTTTTTTGTCTATAAAATTAATAAATTAAAAATGTTTTTTTTTGTTTTCTGTGGCATATTTTCATATTTTCTAAAACGTTCACAAAGCGCGTTTTACAAAATAACAAAAAAGCAATTTAAAACTTTTGCTTATCTTTTACAGACTATTATGGACAGCATTTTTTCAACTAAAATTAAAAAATAAAAGTTCAAAATGTTAAACAGAAGCTTTTTATTTTACCAAATTTTATTTTAAATTTTTAAATTCTTTTTAAAGTTTATTATATTCAAAATTAGGTAGCTATAGTAAATTATTATCTTTTTTTTTTAGTTTTTGAATACTTTTTTAACTACTTTACAATACAGTAACTAATATCAAATTACAGGAATAGTAAATTTGGTTTTTGTTTTTTTTTATTAACAGGTATAAGTAAGTTAAACATTGATTTTCATTTAAGATTTTGTTGTTGTTTTTTTTTAATCATAGGTTCGATAAAATTTTACTTTAAAATTAACATAACTAAGCATTTTTCGGTTTTGAAAAAAAATCAGTGATTTATGACTTTGGGAATGTGTTGTGCGGTTTTGATTTAAAATAATCTAAAGAATTCAATAGCTATGTTTTATGTATGTATTAAGTTCAGAACCTTTAAATTTGGTACATGAAGCAAAATAAGATGAGTGCGTAAGAGGTATTTATTATACTAAAAGTGGAGGAGTTTGAATCTCACGCATAAATATAAGTAATTGTGATTACTTTAATAAGTACTTGTGATAAATTTTATAGATATAAGATATGATACAAGATATTTTATAGATATGTTTTATTTGATTTTTTACATTAAAATCGTATAAGTAACTCACAGATAAAATTCTGAAAATGTAATTTAAATTTTAGAACAAATCGAAATTATATCATGGATTGCCTAGGTAGGCAACACCAAACAACTACTAATGAACTACTGATGAACACTATACTGATGAGTTAAATCGTGTTCGCAAACATGATGCAATATCGAAAATTATAATTTCAGCAATTGCCTATATTAATTATGAAAGGAATTACAATATTTTAACCTTAATCCAGCTGAAAATGAATATAAATTAATAAAATAATTGTACTTAAGCTTAAAACTACAACTCAATTAATACCATAAATTAGTCCCTAAATGTATATTTAAAAAATTTGAAACTGCAGTTAATAAAATTGTTAATTCAAATTAAAAATTTCAAAAATTGATAAACTAAGTAAGTATTTATAGAACGATCAAAATCCAATTGGAAATAAATTCACTAAATTCATAAAAATTTTCGAAAAATGCAAGTTAAAATAAAATAAAAAAAAGTTCTAAAATTGCATTTTTATCAACTGACCTAATTACAAAATTTTAACAGTTTTTTTTTTTAATTTTGTCAATTAAAGGTTAAGTCATTAACAATTTCAAGATTTTTGCAAGTTAACACTTTTCCGGAGACTAACCATATAATTATAAGTACTAAGTACTTATGCACTACATATATACATTAAAACACCAACCAAAGGTAATTTTAAATTTCTTATTTTTTGCCCCCACATCAAAATTAAATTTTAATTAAAAAAAAAAAAATAAAAAACCAAAGGTACGCAAAATTCTTTTCGAAAATAAATATAAAAAAAATTAAAATATGTTTAGGTTGTCAAAAAAACACTGTTTTTTTATCAAAAATTGCGAAATTAAACACATTTCATTTTTTTTATATTCTTTATTACTTAATTAATTTTATTATAAAGTATTGACTTTCATTGTTTCATTCATTGACTGTCATTGTGTAAGACTATCCCTGACTAAAAACAAAACATGTGTGGTCTAATTATTTATTTATATATGAAAACATTGTGATATTGAATTTAATAAAAAGTTTTTTAAAAATAAAAAAAAAAATTTTGGAAGGTGTCAAATATAAAAGAAAGTCGACTCCCGAAATTTTTTTTTTGGGTCATAGCATGACTAATATTGAATGAAAATCGTGCCAATATAAAGTAAGGTGCATATATACATATTTTTATTAAATATAATTTTTTTTTTATTTTGTATTAAAATTACTTTAGTAAGTACTTAAATACATAAAAAAAGCCTTGTAAAGCTCAAGCATTTTATATTTAACTGTTCTTGGATTGAATCAGAGAAAGTAAGTCTCGTATATCAAATTATATCTGATTTGTAAACCTTTGTTAGATCTAAAACTTACGCAAATTAAAAATCAAAATAACTATCTACCCTAATGAAAATAACAAACTGAACATGAAGGAATTACTTAATTCAGGGGGGATTACTTAATTCCGCACATAAAAATACTAAGTATATATGACGTTACTATGGCGACGGAATAGTAAATTAATAAAAAACGCTTCTGTGACGACACATAACTAAATAGTTATATAAATATTATCTATTTCAGTGACTAAATAGATATAAAGTAACTAAATAGATAAATCAATTTTAATTTAAGTACTTAATGTAATTCAAAATCATAGTTATGAAGATGAACCCCTAGAGAGTCCTTTAGAGACAATTTTTGAAAATTACTATATTTTACATTTCTTTAGTTACTTATTTAATGCACACGATGCCTTAATTTTATTTTAAAATACCAAAGAATTTTTGGTATTTTGAGTATTAAGTACTGAATATAAGTAATCAATGTTTTTTTCGCTACATACAGTCGCTACATTGCACGAGCTTTAAATAATTTTCATAAAGTCAAGTATTTAAACATTTAATTGTTACGAAACTGCAATATCAGTGAATTTTTTAACAATTTTCGAAAATCACTCAAAATATTCTCAAAATTTCAAGAAAATCACTCAAAAGTACTCGTAAATATTTCAAAATACAAAAATTTATCTTGATATCCTCATTTTTGGCTATATCTATAATCTATCAAAATGTTGTTAAGGTGCGTAAATTATCACAAATCATCAGGTGAAAATCATTATTAGAAAATAGAAACAAATATATTAAACACTTTTATACAAACATGACTATATAATGAATATAAGTACATATATATACACATTCTTACACGTATAACTAACTATATTTTGCATGTTATAAAATAATATATAAAACTATTTAAATTATTTTACCATATATGTACTTACATAATACTTACTAACAAATATTTATATATATATATATATATATATATGTATACATATTCATGTCTCAGTTATAAATTGTTTATATACCTAATAAGGTGTATATAAACAAATGAAAACAAACTAATTTGGGAAAAAAATGAAGAATCTGGTAGACATATTTAAATAAAAAATTAAAAAAAAAATTTCCATAAAATTATGATTAATTTTATCATTATCATCGTCATAATGAACATCATTATTATCATAATAATCATTATATTATAATGATTATTATTAGTATAGTAAGCAAGTATGTATTCAAAATTATGATGCAAGAATATTTAAAAAAAATGAACAATTAAAAAAAGGAAGAGTAATAATTAATTTAAAATTAAAATAAAAAAAACGTTTTAATAACAATCATTTATACTTAATTATTAAGAAATGAAATAATATATAAAAGTCGGTAAGTTTTTTATTTAATTTATTTAATTTTTTTTTTATAAGTAAGTATTAAATAATATAATTTTTATATACTAAACCTTAACTCAATTCTTAGTGAAGTTCGAGTATAACGAGAATGAAAGTAAAGTTTAGAGTTTGTCAACTCTGGGATAAGTACTCAAACCAACATAATTACGTAAACTTCGTTCGTACCAAAGTTACAGATAACTATATTGAACTTAATTAGATCCTGCATTAAGAATAAGAAAACAAAGCGATTGTATGGAAGTTATTCGAAACTCCTGGTTTGTCTAGCCAAATTTTGTACAAATATTGGCTATAAAACTTAAATATACTTTTGGAAAAATCTTAAGATACCCAGCTTATTAAATATACAGTATTAGGTTCATATATAGAATAAGAATAAGAACAGTAACCTTTCGAACCCGCTGCTAATCAAACTGGCTCAACTTCTATAGAAAAAATAGATCTTTCAATAGATTTTAGAATCTTAACTTTTTTAGTTCTGAGCCGAACGTTTGGAATCGAAAGACCACACGGACCAACGGATCTGGTCATTCGCTACATTTTCATATTTTTCGATTCGGATCCGATTCCTATACTTACTGTGGCTGTATTTATCTAAGCTCCTTAACAATGTCAATAACATACTGAGAAATTTAGTATACGCTTAGAACTTCCTTTGTATGAGTGTTAAAAAAATAGTAATAGTCGTAGTAAAGAGGGTAAATATGTAAGTAGTGAGAGCTATACAATGTATACACCGACAGCGATGTTGTGACATACATCAAGCTACAACGCCTTAGGTGGCCGGTCACATATAACGTATGCCAGATTCCCGCATTCCAAAAAAAGTATTGAACGGGAAAATAGATAGAAAAAGACCAGTAGAAAAGCCGAGAAATCGATGGGTTGATGCAGTCGAGTCAGACGCTGTATCAATGCTGCAAGAGCAAAATTGGATAACTGCTGCCCAAGATCGCGTCAACTGGAAGATGATGATTCAGGAGGCCAAGGTTCGACAACGGACTGTAGCGCCATAGAAGAAGAAGAAAGTGAGCAAGTATGTAAAAAAAAATATATAAGTACTAAAGTATATACATATTAAAAAAAATTTTTTTTAAATAAACCGAAGATATACGAGCATAAAATTTTATGAGTTTCTTCATTTGAATTTTTCTATTCCATTCTTCAGAGCAACACCTTCATCTCTAATTCAAAACAAAGTTACTATTCACTATACATATATATACATTATATATTACATTATATATAACTAAATATATATATATGTATATACTTATTTAAATGAAAAATATTCTTAAAAAAAAAAACAAAATTTTGCCGTGAGAAATTTTTCCGAAATCAAAAAAAAAAAAAACCAAAAACAAGAAAAAAAAAACAAAAGCCCAGATAAGATAGTTAATTTTCATATGAAAACCAACGACATTTTTTTTTTTTTGGGTTTCTTTAACTCATATTTTTTTTTTTTTTTTTGTTATATTGTGATTCTGGTTTTTTTTTTTTTTATTTTCTTTTGTTATTTTTATTTTATTTTGGGCGCTTTTGGTCACATTTTGGTTCAGCGGTTTTTTGGTAACATACGCGTGATGTTTTTTTTATTTTTATTCATTATTTTTTTATACTTAAAATTTTTTTTTAAATTAACTTTAGGTTGTATTTAACAAAATGATCATTTCAGATACATATAACTATATTTAAGTAAAAATTGTTTCTTCTCATCTCTTCTTTTAATTCTATTCTATTCTTTCTTTCTTTTTAGGAGGTTTTTTTTAATTAATTCTATTAATATACTCTTATTTATTTATATTTTTACTGTTATATAAAAAATTAACTAATATTTAAGTTGAAGTATTATTATATCAATAAATTATAAAAATATTATAAATTAATATTAGTTTAATATGAATATAATAGTTATAATAGTTTATAGTATAATAGTTATATTTAATAATAGTAATAATTTAAAACATAAATTATAAAATATTATCAAAATTTATGAACTATATTTAATATTAGATTTTATTCTTATATTATTTCAATATTTGTATATTAAATGATTTTTTTAAATTTTTATTTCAAATTTTTTAAACATAGTGAATAAATTAAGTATAAATGTAAAATATAACAATTGATTTTGGAATGCATTTTTTTAAGGTGACAAGTGACAACATCATATAAATTTATTTTAAACAATGTATGTATATATTTGTATATATATTAACTCTTAATTATTAAGGTAACTTTTGTGGAAGTTTCAAGTTATTAAACTTTTTACAATAAGTATGAAATTTAGAATCAATAAATATGTGGCACTAACGTATATATAAGATTATTTTTAAAGAAATTTCAAAATTTTAAAAGAATATATTGCTTAGTAACATTGCTCTCATATGCAAACTTTAAATAGTTTGTATTGCGTAAAATATCGAATTGTAACGGAGTTGTAACGGAAACTTGTAACGGACTTTGGAAAATAAAATTTAAGGTTAAATTTTTCAAAATTTCGATATTTGAATTTTAAGAAAAGATCCTTCGCAAAAATGTTTCTGAAACTTATTCGTAGTCTACTCCAATTCGCATTGTATTCCAATTTGTAGTATACTCGAATTCGTAGTATTATAACTAGTAGTTTTCTTATATCTTTAAGCATCAGTAACTAAGTACTCAACTTATTAGTTATTAGTAAATAAGTGTACAATGTTGTTGTACATAAATATATTTAAATAAAATTTTTAGTAAAAAACACATTCATAATTATTTACTTAATTATTTTTAGCGGAATTTACTTCAAGTTTTGAAAAATTTTGATTTAGAAAAGTCTGAAATACTTATATAGCTAACAGCTTTTCAACTGATAAGTACACGCAGAATAATAATGAGTTTGGCAGTTGGCTACTTATAAACTTAACTTCAGAGGCTGCAACTACAAATTAACTGTTCTTAAAACTTCATTGAGGTACTCACAGCTGAAAGTTTGTTATTATTTTTAACAGTAAGATGAGGCTAGTTTCTTACGGTGGTGACTGCCAAAAATGCGACTCTGACAACCGAATATTTTTTTTGAAAAATTCATTCCAAGTATTCAGTTGTTGTAACTTCGTTCAATTGGCTGTAATAACTTTCTCGTTCAGCTAACACAACTTCCATTTTAATACCACAACCACTGCAAAGTGAACACAGGAAACATTCGGTTCTCATAACTTCCATTTAATTATGTAAACCGTATGTCAGTTCTCTTTACTCAGTATTTTAAAAAAAAATTATTACACTCATTTTCCTTCTCGTTCAGTGTACAAGGTTGAAGTAATAAGAAGTAGAACTTAAAGAAAAGACATTTAAAGTGATTCTACCAAATTAGGTTTGTAAAAAAATTAGGTTGTAAGCAACTTCTCAAATAAGCTTAAATGGAGTCGGAGAATGATTTGTTTATTAATTTTTTAATTAATTAATATTTAATTTTAATAAATATTTTTTAAGTTAAAGAAAAATAAATTAAATTATATTAAACATGTTCTTTAGCTTCAATTTGTTGTTACCACAGCTCTGAATATGGAAATTCTACGACCTTTCATTCAGAAGTTATAAAATCAAATTAGAGGTTATGATAGCTTCGAAAGTAATTGTGAATATTTCTGAATATTTCCGAATGACGGTTACTATAACCACAAATTTTGGTTGTGATATCTGTTTAAATTAACCTATTTTATCGAAACGAAAGTTCTAATTACCCCAATTGATGTTGTTGTAACTTCACAGTGTAGATTATGATACCCAAGCTATGGTTGAAATAACACTGTTGTTATATACAACAACATCAGAAATCAGGAATTAAAATTACCCAAAGAATCAGCGTATATTAAAAATAAATTTAGCTTAATTCATGTAACCATAATCTCCAGCATCGGATCTCATAATTTATATAGAATAATTTGTCTAAATATTAAAGATATTAAGAAAGGAAGGTTAAGATATCTGAAGATATTTTAATAATTTACTCTAAATCGAAACTTAAATATAGTTAAATTTATTTAAAAAAAAAAAATATTTAATCAACTTTTTCAAAAAAATATTGCATCAAAATTAAATTATTTAGCCCAACATCAGGTTGTCATTTGTGAAGTATAGTAGCAAACGCTTTTATTGATTAAACATAATAAAATTACTTAGTTTTCAAAATATTTTAAACTAAATTTAGGTAATTATCTACTTTTACATATAATTTGATCTGATAAATCAAATTAAAATCTCATAATCTGATAAATACTTATTATTAAACAATACCCCAATATCCAAAAACAATACTTTAAAAATTTATTTTTGCAAAAATCTGAGTAATTTTTCAAAATAAAATAAAACTAAATTAATTTATGTACATATATTATTAATTTATTACGTATGCATATGTACGCGTTATGTTAATTTTTCTTTAAAAAAAAAAATCTTTAATTTATAAATGTTGAACCCTTCTTATATTCGTAATACGAGTATAGTATCTAATAGTTAAAGAATTTCCTGTTTACAATATATTTGTATCTATACTTACCTAACAATTTTTATTGTTTAAATAAGTAGGTATATGTAAGTATTTTGTTAAATTTATTTTCAGAAAAATTTATTTTATCTTAAAGATTGTTTTGTTTTATTTTTATAAACTTTAAATAGTAGCTAATAGATTAATATCTTAAGATTTTTTTTAAAGGTATTTTTATATATAGGATAGGATTCTACAACTGATTTGTCATCTTTCCAATTAACATTAAAATAAAAAAGGTATAATTTGTATTTATATATACTTATATATATATATAAATTGTATATATATTATATACACAAGTACATATATATTGCCGGTGAATTATTTATTTGTTTTTAATTAAGTTATTTAAAATCATGTTGAAAATTTATTATACTTTAATTTTAGTATATATATTTTGTCAAATCTTGATTTTGGTATCAATCCGATCGATGTTATGATATATCTTTAAAGTATTTTTTTATTATATTGAAGTGGAGGCGGTTAATTTTCAGGTTTCAGATTCCTAATTTCAATTTTTGGGTTTTGTTTGATTTTTAATGAGTTTAAACTAAAAAAAAAAAAACAATTTAATTTAAGCTTTAAAATAAAATAAAAAAGATACTCAGTAGTTATAGATAGTTTTGGGTGGAATTTTTTTGTTTAAAGATAAAAAAAAACGCGTTTGTTTGGAGATCTGATAAATGCAAAATAAGTAAATAATTAAAAATAAAAAACTAAACCTTTAAATTAGTTTGAATTTAATGATTCATTTATATTGTGTTTTGTAAAATTAGTTAGTAATTTAAATTTTTTGATATGTTTAACTGTTTTGGAACAATTAAAAATAAAAGTTAAATCATTCAAAATTAAGATATATCTTAAGATATATAAGTTAATTAATGAAGTTTGTATATATATACTTAATTGTTTGTTACATAAATCAATTGTATCTATAGATGCAATAATTAACTAATATTTGAATAGTTATATTAATAAATATAACTATTGAATAGTTATATTAATAAATATAACTATTGAATAGTTATATTAATTAGTATCTAAGTATACAAGTGTAAAGTAAGTACCTATATTGCGGTTTTATTGTAAATAACTAGTAGCTATAGTTGTTTAAAAATAAAATTTATTCAAATAAATAAATTAATTAAATAATATAATAAATTTAAAAAATATATTAAATGGGTCATTCTTTTTTTAAACGACCATTTCAGTTTTGGAAAAAAAATTTTTTTTTTTCTTAATTAAGTTAAAATAATTCTATTTATCTTGTAGCTTATACCATTAGCAACAATAATCTAAGCTCAGCAGAGATGATTATTTTAATTTTATACATTTTATAGGGAAAAAAGCAAGTCAAGTTTCTACTTTTCTTCAACTCTGTTACCAATTAATTTTTTAATTTTTAAACGAATAAGTTTAATTAAAAATAAAAACTTTTATCGTATAATAATTAAACTCCAAAAGTATGTTTGAAGTCCTTTTTTATTTTTTTTTAATTATATAAAAATAATAAAAAAATTAACAAAAGAACACCTTACAATTCAAAATTTCATTTGGTGCATTATAAAAATTTAAATTAATTTCATAAATTTTTACATTCCACTAATGTAATAAACTAATTTAAATAAAGAATTTCATTTTTAATAAAATTAATTAATTATAATTTAACAAATCAAATATCACACAAAATTAAAATAAAAAAACTTAAGAGTAACATAGTGGAAGGCAAGGTAACATAGTAGAACAGTAGTAACCAATTTCGTATATTTTTGGACTAAAACATTTGCAGAGGCTTCTAGTATTATGCTTTGCACAAAAACAACTTACATCTCGACAAGCTAAATTATGTTCTGCCATTAGTATAATTTTATGAAGTTGCATAGTCCCTTGTAATTCTGGAATATTCTTTAGAATCAGGTTTTTCATAGCTTCAATTTCAATATTTTCGACTAAAAAGTTTAATTTAATCTCTAAGAGAGGGTGAATTAACACCTTCGCCAATTGAAGCTTACATGAATATATTCTGTTACTGTTGGCGAACTGGTTGGAGCTGTTAAGGGCATGTTTTGTAAACGTAATGATATATGTATGATTGAATAACTTTTATACTCTGTTACTATTTTTTTCCATTCTGTTACCAAAAAGTAACGCAGTAGAACATTAACAGAGTGGAAAAAAATTCTTTAAAATCAAATAGATTTCTCTTTAGGTAATATTTTAAAATAAATTTGAATTTTATAAATTTGATTTTTATTTACACATATAATATAAATAATTTAATAATATATATAAACTTACTCACCAGAATTTTTACGTAACAGAGTAGAAATTGAATTTTGCCACAACCGAAATGTATACAAACTAACTGTTCGAATTTCGCAGTTATACTTAAAATCCAAATATTTTTTATTCCAAATTAATTGTAAAATTCTTGGGAACAATATTGGCGCGCTTTTTATATTTGAAATTTCAAACAACCGTTTTTTTTAACAACAACAGAGTGGAAGTAACAGAGTTGAAAAAAACGTGGGACACATATATTTTATATTATATTTTAATGAAAAAATTAGCAAAAAAAAAATTTAATTATATTTTAATAAAATTTAAAACTATTACTTTATTATAAAAATCAAAGTTAAGAAATTTTGTAGTATTACAATAAAAAATTTGCCATTTAAATTTTAAAAATTTTAGCTGGGACATGCCAAAATTTGATACCTTCGGTAACATAGTGGAAGATAATTGTCAAATAAAAATAATATATGTATATATTAATAGTGATCTAAAATCTAAATATATTTTGCATTTCGTTTTTATTTTAATTTTTTTTTAATTCAGAATATTTTTCGAAATTATAATGTTTTTTTGTCGTCGCAGGCAAGTGGTCGCTTAAAAAAAGAATGACCCAAATACAATTTTGACCAAATAATTATTAGTTACATAAAATTTAATTTAAACATTTTGTTAAAAAAAAATTACAATTGTAACTGATTGACAAGACAATTTATATTAACGAGTATTACTTAAACTATTAAAAAATTCAAAAGTAACTATAGTTACAAATTTCTTTAAAGGTTATTTACTAAGAATCAAATTGTAGTTTGTTTAAAAATTTATTAATATTCATACATTGTTACTCATTAAATTAATATGATTGTTTGAAAATAACTACAATTAAAACTCTCTCTATATAAGTCACTTTCTTATAAGTACTTATAATGCGTAATTAAATAGTTAGTATGGTTATTAATTTAGAAGTACATTAATTGTAATTATTAAATAAATTTCTACAAGTACTTATTGCTCTAATTTTTCTAAAATCTTTTTAAGTTAATTGTTTTGAATACAAAAATATATTATAAGTACTTAGCGTAATTACTTACAAATTATTATTAGAAAATAAGAAAATTTGGCAAATTCATTGATAAAAATTGGGTTTTACGTTCAAAATAAATAATGACTTATACTATAAGAATAAAAAACAAAGAACTACAAGAATATAAAAATAATTTTAATTTATAATAATTAAGTAAGTAGTTAGTCAATATTTTTCTTTAAGTACTTTTTTTTAATTAATTTTTATTTTATTTTAAAGAAAATTTTAATTACTTAATACTAACTCATTTTTAATTTTTTTTATGTATATGGACGTATGTCGTATCTAATTGAAATTTAATTAATGATTTTAAACTAAATTTTGTTTTTTTAGATCGATGAAAAAGTACTAGAGTAACTGTTCTTAGTAAGTACAACTAAATAGTTATGATTATTTAAACTATATTAAAAGAAAAAGTAAGTAAGTACTTAATCATATACAAGAGGGCCTTTTTAAACATAGCAGTAACCAATGTTCACGAATTTGTGGTTCATAAAGTACTATATGTCAATAGAG
This sequence comes from Dolichopus griseipennis, assembly GCA_963082915.1. Lineage (NCBI taxonomy): Eukaryota > Metazoa > Arthropoda > Insecta > Diptera > Dolichopodidae > Dolichopus > Dolichopus griseipennis. Next base: position 11,460,087 of record OY720443.1, on the reverse strand, counting down.
ACTTATTTATTCAATGCTTGTGCTTGCTTGAAATATAATTAATTACATAAGTACTTATGTAAAATAGTTCAAAATAGATATTAAAGTAATTTTTAAATTTAAGTAAGTAATTTCTAAAGTTAAATACTTGTTCTACTGAATTGTTTAACAAAAAAAGGATTTGTTTTGTTTTTCTAGGTATAATTGAAAACCACAAGATTACTTTGGTCGGGAACAAATTACATTTTTTCTGAATTTAAAGTACAAAATTAACGCCGTCGCTTTCCTTTTGTTAAAATAACGGAAATTTAGTTAAAATAAAACGTGCGTGATTAATTTTTAAATACTTATACATTAATTACTATGTATTTAGTTTCACTTCCTTGATTATAAGTAAATTCAAAAATCAATTCCATTCTCAAAATTGTCCTTGATTAACTATATATACTTAGGTACTTATAAAGTATTTGAAAAATTCCAAGAACATTATTTGAAAAATAAAATCTGTTTTTATTTTAAGTATTTATAATTAAGTATTTCTAATTAATTAATAACTTAAAAAAAACAACCAAGTAATCATACAAAAAAAAAATCATAAATTATCAAAACGTAAAAAAGACTCAAAAATAAATTGATAACATAATTACTTAAGCTTTAAAGTATCTTCAAAATTTCCGATTAAAAAAATATTGCGAAATATTTTTGATAAGAATTTATATTATAAACACAATAAGTACATATATAAGTAACTAATAAAGTATGATTATACAAACAATGCCCTTTAAATTTTATTGACCACAAAATATTATGTCGTATTTTTTTTTTGTTTTTCTTGTTTTTGTTTTGTAGCTTTTAATTGAGATATGTGGTATTTAAAATATGTTATTGTGTGGTTTTGATTATTTTACGCAGGGGTAAAAACGATAGAGGTAAAAAAGTTGAATGAAAAAAAAAACAAAAAACAATAAGTACTGATAATATGAAGGACATTAATGTACGTTAGCTTTGTTTTTATTGAGTACTGGATTAAGTAAACATAGTTTAAATAATTATGTTAAAAACGTTGATTTGGAGATTTGTGACAAATTTAAATTTGATTTAAATAATTAAGTACTTTAGTAAAGTACTTTTAGAAAATATTAAATTAATAAAGTATTCGATTTAAAAGTTTTGTAATTACTTATGTATATTATTGAATACTTAAGTACTTAATTAGAAATAAAGACGTACTTTAGTTACCTTTCAGAAAATATTAAATTAATAAAGTAACTATTCGATTAAAAAGTTTTGTACTTACTTATGTATATTATTGAATACTGAAGTACTTAATTAGAAATAATGAATACTGATGATCTAATATTAAATGTTTTAAAAGAAATTTTGAAAGATTATTGCAGATAGAGTTTTTAGGACTTGGGTTATAGAGTTTGGACTTTCATGATAAATCATGGATAAGTTCCTATGTGATAATATATTATGATATGTTCATGGAGAAGTTTCTATATGAGAAAATCATTTAAATATCTAATGATTACTTCCCTTGCTCGTTCTAGTAATTATTTTATGAGCACGATGTTTATCTTTAAAGCTTTGAATAAAGGTACACTAGTATTGTTAAGTAAGTCTGGGAGTAGTCTTCAGATGCATTAAGTACTTAATTATATAAGTATTATGCCTTACTTTAGTATAAGTACCTAATGTGTGATACACTAGACTTTTCATTTAAGATTATGTTACATCTACTTCAATAAGAAGGTCAATGGAATACTAATCAATAATGATAAGTAATAAATTGTTTTATCAATTTGAAGTGACAATATTGTTTAAAATATAAAAATTGATATCAATAGTAAAACGTGTTCAACGTTAAAAATTAAAATTGTTTTTAAATATTATTTTGATTAAAAGGCTATTTTGAAGTTTTATTTTGAATTTTTTTTTTTTTTTTTATTATTTAGATTGATAAGATTTGTTTTGTTTTATATGTTATTCCTAAATATTCTATAAGTTTTGACGTCAAATTATTATCAATTTTTTATAAGTGTGGACTAATTATTTCAAATTTTTTTTTTTTTTTTTTACTACTTAAGTAATTTTTTTTTATTTATTAATTTTTTGGTTTTTTTTTTTTTTTTTAATATTTTTCAGTAGCGACGGCGTAGAAAAATTAATGAGTGTAATTGGCGGCGGTGGAAAATTGTTTATTTATTTATTTATATATGAAATAATTAACTAAGTAAATAGAACATATACTTATATTATAAATTGCAAAAAAACAAATTCAAATTTATTAATAGTCATGAAGTAATTTAGTCGAACTTTGAATATCATAACAAGAGTAATTTTATATTTATTATTATTAAAATTTTATAAGATATAAGTACCTATGTAAATTATCTTATAGATTATTAATTTTATAAGTTAACATTATATATAATTATTTATAAGTGTTATATAACTTTAACCTTTAACTCCTAAATTAATAACATATTTTAATTAGTATTTGACTCATATAAATTTAAACTTCATATATTTAGTTTTATGAAATTTAATTAAATACTATAAGTATTTGTATAATAAGTATATAATTTATTTGTAAAAAGATTACATACTAAGTATTTAAATATGTAAACTTTATTTTAAATTTTAATTACTTAATAAACTTCATAAAAATGTAATTTCATAAAAATTAAGTATAAGTACCTATAAATTTGTATTACTTTTATTAAAAAATTACATTTTGAATTTTAAATCTACACAGACTTATATTTTCTAGTCTTAACTTAGTCTTAACTTAGTAAATTTATAAGTAACAATGGTGGTAAATTCAATATTAATTGCAAATAAATAATGTATGTAATCATCCTAGAAGTATGCAAATTTTTGAATAAAATAAGATGTAAAAAGAATTTAAATTGATTTGAGCCTTGAGACAGTAAGTAAATAAATTAAAAATTGTAAAGAGCAAATTATGACGTCCGATCCTTATATTCATTTATACTTAAGCATTTAAGGAGCCCAATAGGAGTCATATTTGTAATATCCAATTTTATATAAGTTCTTAGATCATCTGTTTACTTTCAGAACCTGAGCACTTTTTTTAACCTAATTAAAAGTTGATTTCACAGTTTTTCAAAATATATAACTATTTCGTTAAATCTATTGACAAATTTTGTATTAAGTAAATAAAAAAGACAGCTGGGTGGCACAGTGGTTAGAGTGCCGACCTTTCATGCGATAAGCCCGGATTAGAATTCCATAGTGAAAGTCAAAAAACTTTTCTGGTTTTCGACTCGACTCAGCTACCATTCGCCATTGGATTCAAATTAATGGCTTAATCAATAAATAATAATTATACATAAGTCTCTAATGAAAAATACATTAATAAAACAATATAAACAAATGCAAAATATAAACAAATTATTTAATTGAATAATATAACTCACAGATATAGAATACCATATAACTTAAATACAAAATATTACAATATAAACAAAAATAGAATTGTATTTATTGAAAATCTAAGACGTTTCTACATGTTATAAGGCCATAGTTATCTGATGTTTAAATTGTGTGTGGAATTCATTAAAATCAATTCTAGTAATACGAATATAATATGTCCCCCTGTTCCTACATGTACCTATGGCATAGACAGGCTTATTTGCCTAACAGTTGAACAGTTAGTGCTTAAAAAAAAAAAATTAGAACAAACTTTAACTGTCAATTACAAAGTATTTATATATTGTGAATACTATTATTTTTAAAAGTATTCACAATAGTTTACTAAATATTTTCTAAAAACAAAACTTCAACTTCTTTTTGTATGAAAAATTTACAACGTAAATAAATTTTATATAAAAATTTAAAGAATAAAATTAACATGTAGGTACGTACTACGTATAGAAGATCAAAAACGCAATGTTAGCGCTAGTTAAAACAAAAACAAAAAAAAATAGAATTTAAAAAAATTTTATAGTGTCTTCTTGATTTCAACTCTAAAACAATTTACATAAAATAAAAAAAAAAAGGTATCCTATAAAAATCTTCATACTTTAACTTAAAAATATATACAATTTATGTGCATTTAATTTACAAATATTAAAAAAAAAATAAATAAATGTTGGAACAATAAAATTCAAAAAAAATTCTTGTAAATAAAAGTCAAACAGTAGCTGAATGTACTCGCAGTCTGCTTTTTATTTTAAACAATTTTTTTTTTTTTTTTTTGAAATATATTCAGAATTATTGTAAGTTAAAATAAATATACATATATTAATGTTTATACATATATATAAATGTGTATTACTTAAATGTAGGAAAACCAATAAATAGCAATATAATGAAAAAGGGTCAAATGTCGGATTGTTTTTATTTTTTAAATAACTCAAAATATGATCATTCGATTTTGAAATCAAAGTCGTTCACACTCAAAGTTGTTTATGTTGTTTTTTTTTTTTTTTTTTTTTTAAATAAGCATTTATTATTGTCCCTTATGTACACGTATATAGAATATATATAAATTAATAATTAATATATTTTGTTGTAATAAAAGTACAACGTATAAGTTCAATATATATATATATATATATTTCTTATTATAATTTTTATTTCATGTGTCATTCACTATCAATGTTCTGTTATTGGGGGTTGAGTGTGTTATTTGGTTCAATTGACATATACGTTTAGTGAGTGTTATATTGTGTCAATTTTTTTTTTCGTTGAACTGTCAATTTTATTACTTAACTGTATATCTATTATTGTAAAATAATAAAAATAAAAAAAAGACGCATTTAAATTAGTTTACATCAGAATATAATAGAAATATATGTAATGTAAATTTTTTATTCTTGAATTTTTTTTTGTATTTAATTTTAATGCCCCACATAATAAATACTAAATACCCCATACTCGATCTAATTTTCTATTAAAACAAAAAAAAAATTAAAATTGTACATACATATATACTTACTTATGAATATATGTATATTTAAAATAAATTTGAATGTAAAAATCAGAATAAATCACAGTAAATCAAAGAAAAATATATAAAAAAAAAAAATAAGCCACAAAATGTCACCAAATGTTATCACTTCCCCCGCAACGAATATATGTACATATTTAAATGCCAATTTACAAAAATTGTTTTTCCTATACTTTATTAATTTTTTATTCTTGAATTATATATGTAATATATATGTACGTTAATACAATTGCGTGCAATTAAAAGCGATTGTGAGTAAGGATTCTTTGGCATAAATTTTTTGTCTTAAGGTTGACAGTTAAAGTTAAAAATATTAAAAGTGTGAATTTAAAAAATAAATAAAAACTTTTTATATTTAACATGCAACGATGTGAAAACTCAAAAATATATATGGGAAGAGTTAGCATAATACGGTAAAATATCGTTAAACTTTTTTGACTAAGTTTATAGTATATCCACATTGTATTTGTTATAAAAAGAAGTTGAAGTACAAGAGCTTAAGTTAATATGATGTAGCAAAATAGATAAAAAATTATCAAAAGCCTCCGATGGATTACCAGCTGAAATTACTGAGGACCAAGACTCAGTAATTAAATTTTCTTTTAAAATATCAAAATTAATCCTATCAAAGTTGTTGCTAATACATTTAATTTTTGCTAACGGTAACACATTTTTGAACATTAATCCAGTCATACAATGATCTGATAACTTTAAATCTAGTACAAAAGGTTCTAATAGTTGTGTAGAATTGATTTGTGTTCTAACAAATATATGGTCAATAGACGTAGCACTATTTTCCGTAATGCGAGTAGGCATATTAATGAGTGAAGCGAAACCTAACGAAGACATTAGAAACATGAAATCGCGTATATCTTTTGAACATTTTAGACTCCTGTTTTATAGGTTTAAAATGAGCTTGAAGTTTGTTAAACATTATATATTGATCACATCTTTGTGGAAAGAGATCCAAAATTTTACTTACTTTACGCTGCAAAAATCTGACCGATAGCTCAGTGATAAAGTGACAGTTTTTCAATCGAAACTTTCGGATTCAAACCCTGGTCGAATCATATCTAATAAATCAATATAGTGTATATTAAAATAATTTAATAAGAAGTCTAAATGTCAAATAGGCAAAGGATTATTATTATCACACAATATTTACTATTTTCTGGTACTACAAATAAATAAATAAATAAATAAAAACCCTGCAAAATCAAATAAAACAAGTATTTCAGTAGTTACGTTGACTTAATTTAATTTAACATTATTTAAGTCTCCCCATAATAAACATTATCAATCCCGATTTGTTGAATTTAAAAATTTTAACATGCAACGAAGCCAAATAATCAAAATAGCTGTACTGGGTAATTTTAAGTAGTTGAATTAACTAAAGAACAGAACTGAACTAACAACTATATGTAGTTAACTAAAGTTAAGGCGGTTTGTAAAACTAACACAGCTTGCACTATAAATACTTTTTTTATTTCAAACGAATTATTCAAAGCACTAGTTAGATACAAGAACCTAGTGTCGTAACTTATATATTATACAATAGGTACCTATTTTCGTAAATATAATAAAGAGTTACACATTTTAAATAAGATTCAAGTTTTTGTAGACAATGCAATAGTGAAAGGCTATTATTAAAATACTAATACAATTTAGATTCAGAAATGTCCCTATACGATCTACTCTAGCAGATTCAATTAATTGAAAGGATTTTGTGTTATACATTTCAATGAAATAAATACATAAGTAAACACAATCTGATCGTTCACTTATGCAAACCACTGTAATATATATTATATGCATATAAAATTACTTTTTTTAATGTTTATAATAAAAATTGAAATAAATTTATTAACTAAGTGTTGTTTTGTTTTTTTTTTTTTATTTTAAATTTTCATTTTACGTAAAAAAAAAAAAAATAAAAACAAGAATAAGAATAAGGAAAAAAAAAAATAAATTATAGATTTAAAGAGAACTGGTGACCCTGTTTTGATTAAAATGCGCGATCATAGAACTTTTCAAAAAAATAACATTGCTGGAGTTTTTGAAATAAACACACGCTTTATAAAAAGCAAAAACAACATTAACTATTTTAGTACTATTTTTTTTTATATTAATTTTAAATTAAATTCTAATTTTTATTAGTTACTTTATTTATTAGTCTTATATTTCATGATAAGTGATTTGTTAATTTAACTAATTGTAAAAAATTTAAGCGTAAGGTACTCGTGTAAAATATTGAGTAGTTGATAAATATGTATTTTTAATATAAATATGATTTTAACGATAAGTTAAATGATAAGAAAATGCACAATAAATATTTGAAATGCTTTATAAATTTAAAAAAAAACAGTTATATTATTTTTTTTTTCAAATTTCAAAATAAAAAAAAAATAAAAATGGTGTGCGTCATATTGAACCCACCACTCATTAACAATAAATATTTATAAAATTATACGTTTCAAGTACTTAATTATTATTATAAAAATTAATCTTTTAGATTATTTTACTGTATTTTATAGTAAATTTGGTTATTTTTTAAAAAATTGCACGTATTTTGATAAGAATTGATAAATTTTTTGAGGTTTTATTAATTTTAAGTATCAGATTTTATTGAAATGTAGAGTAAACCCATTAATCAAAATTTAAAAAAAGAATTAAATTAAGTATTTAAATATTTATATTTATAAAAAATAAAAATTTCGATTATTTTGAATGAAGTATAATATAAGTACTTACATAACTATAACTAATTAGTTATTAATTTATCAATTACTTTTAAATTATTTTGGTATAACATTTATGCATTCCCGACGGAAATACACAATTTATTCAAACATTTTAAAATTTTTATAAAAATTAATAAATTTTATATACCAATGATCGATACATCCATTCAGACTTGATCTTAAGTATTATACATTTAATTAATACTTAGTTATAGACTTATATCCAACGATTAGTAATTTCAAAATCCCTTTTGACTACTTATGTAACAAATTTATTTGTTTATAAACAATATTTTAGCTATTCAGGATTAAATGATTATTAAATATTAAGTCAAAATATAATATATTAGTTTATATATTTAAGAAATGTTTGTTTAACACCGTATCACATTTTTATGTAAGTATATAAGTAGTTATTCTGGATTTTATTCATTATTTTTTTGCTAACAAAGAATAAATAAACATATTATTGTAATTCAATAAGTTTTTAGATAAGTTGTATATCTGAAGAATGTTACTATATATAAACTTTGTTTATTTATTGTCAATTTATTTATTTATTTTACAAACAAAAAATAAACAAACAAAATAGGTAGTTATACAGTTACGTTGTTAAAAACATATTTCAATCATTTGATTGCTATTATCAAAATAATTGATGATCTGATTAATATAATATGGATTGAATCGATTGAATATTTAAAGATATTTCCTAGAATTATTTCTCAATATAAAATTTTAACGAAAGTGGATTTTATTGTAATTAATTAAGTTTTTATAATTAACTTACAACTTAAATTTCAGATTCTTTTAATTTTTCCTTGAACCTAATTATCCAGGTTTATAAATGCCTATACCAATATATTTAAAATTAAAAACCTAAAACTAAGTACTGAGTACCTACCTATTATAAGTTAGAAGTATTTATAAGTGATTTGATCAGCTTCGAAAACAGGTTTAAACGGACTTTTACTAAATAATTCAAATTATTATAAAAACAAAGTTAAGTACTTGCAATTTACATGAGTACTTATAGATCTTATAAGAAAGTACTTATTTAAATTAATATAATTAAGTACTTACAGATCAACATAATAGTATAAAACTTAAGAAGGTGTAATGCTAATTACTTATCCATTGCATAACTAAATTAACTAAACTAAGTAAAGTATTTAATAATTCGCATAAAAAATCAATTAAAATTAAAATAAAACATATAAATAAGTACTTTAAGTAATTGATTTTAAAAATAAAATTTTTTACCTTTGTTCTTTTATTTTATGAGACAATTTTTTTTTTGCATTTCATAAATATTTAAAAATCTTCCTTTTGTAATTACATATACGTATAATGATTTATATATATATATATATGATATATATATAAATGTAATTGGATTTAAATAACAAATTCACAAGAAAACATTTCACGAGTCAATTGTATCGTTGTATATTTAATATTGAATTTAAAATACTATATTTATTAGATATTTTATATAAATTATACAATTTCATAAATTTAATTCACTCATATATGCAAAAATTGAAAATATATTTCCTGGTTTGAAACTATATTTTTTTTTTTTCAATTTAAAATAAAAATTTTATAAATAAATATTACAAAAAAAAAATAATAAAAAACAAAAAACTAATAAAATTGGCAAGATATTATTGAACTAAATTTTATATATTAATTAATTAATATAATTTTATTAATTATATAAAGCACTTCTTTTTTTTGTTTAATTTTAAATTTATATTACAAGTTAAATTGTTATTAATTATTATTATTAATAATATATGTATATATATTAAGACACTTCTTGTGTTTATTATTATATTTTCTTATAATTATTACTTATTTATTTAAATAAGTATTTTTTATATTAATTTATAAAAAAAAAAAGAGTTTTTTACTTTATTATACAATACTGATAACTTTTAATATCAAAAAAATATCTTTATTATTATTTGTTGTCTTATTTTTTAAGCTTATTTATTTTATTTAAATTTTTTTTTTATTATTAATTAATTTAATTTTTAATTATTAAGATTTAAAAATGATTTTTTTTTTTTATTTTGTAAAAAGGTACGGTTTATTAATTAATTTTTTAATTTGATTTAGTTGTAAAAAGATTTTTAAAAATATTTAATTTTTCATTTAAAAACTTTTATAAATTTTATAATTTATTATTATTATTATTAGTAAATATCCTTAATATACAGGATTAAATTGTTATGAGTTTAAATTAAAAAAATTAAAAAAAATGCATAAGCAATCGTTGTTTTAATTTTTTTTATTTATTTATTAATAAAATTTGAACAGCCGCAGGCAAGATTTAAAAAGATTTTTTTTTATATAATAATATCTCAAGTTGAATTTAATATTTTATTAAAAAGAGTTTTTTAGAAGTTAATTAAAAATATTTAAATTTTTTAAGAAAAAATTAATAGCGTTTATTTTATATTTCGATTTACGTATATTTATATTAATTAATATTAATTTCTTTTTCGTAACGCACTTCTTCATTGATTTTAAATATCGACTTTTAAATATCACTGATTTGTTTATTTTATTTTTTGTAATTTAAATAATTATTTTAACTAGTTGCGTTGTTTTAATTTTTTTTTTTTTAATAGCGATTTTAATAAAAAATACAATTTTAAAATTTTATTTTATTTATTTGTAAATTTTTTTTTTAATTAGATTCACTTAATTAATGTACTTTGACTTTTTGGGTTTTTTTTTTTAATTATTATTAATAAAATTAAATAATTAAATATATAATTTTGTTTATAATTTATTTATTTTCAAAAAATAGAATTAAATAAATATTTTGTAAACACGTTCACCACTTTTTGCTAATATGTTATTATCGGTATGCATTAATAATAACCTCTTTTTAATTAATTTGTTAAATATATTTTTTTTAATAAAATAATTTAATTATTTCCGTAATTAAATTATTATTTTATATATAATTTAAATAAAACGTACAAATTGTATTTAATATATTCGTCATGTTTTGAAATTTTTAATTTATATTTTTAACTTTAATAAAATTTCTTATCCTTTGAATTTTAAACTTTATTTAATAATTTTTCAAAGTAATATTTTATTTATTTTTCAATTATTATACAAAATAAATTAAATAAAATACCAAAAAAAAAAATAATAAAAATTCCAATTTAATTATTTTTAAAAAAAGGACAGAAAAAAATACAATTTAACACAACAAAAATTACGACCCGGTCGGTTCTGACGTTCAACCGACACTATACTGTTTGGGAATTTTTACTTTCTAAACCCAACAAGGCACTAAAATTAATTTTGATGATATGGTATTTTATTTTTTTTACAGCTGAAAAAAATTTTTACTTGATTTGGTTAAATACAAAATATCATTGGAAATACATTGACATTTTTCTTGATTAACAGTTTTGTTTTTTTTTTTTTTTATATAATAAACAACAACGCATACAACTGTTAAACTGTTAATATGCACTAATACTTATTTATTATATGCAGTTGTTTTGTTTTCTTACATTTTTAAATATTCTTTTGTATAGTGTACAGAACTGTAAAGCTACACAATAATATTTGTTAACAGATAAAAATTCACAATATTAAATTAATTGCTGAATTTTTGTTATTGTTGTTTTTTTGTTTACACATTTACAGATACTAAATACAAAACAAATGCAAATACAAATCAAAAGAAAACAACAATATCAAAAATAGAAGTAAGTAAGTATTGAGTTATTTTTATTTAACTGTACTGTACAGCTGACATTTTGCTGAATAAGAATGTAAACAAACTGCATTTTACAGTGTTTATATTTGTTTCGCAACAATAGATTATATTATACATGTAAACAAAATGTTTATTGTATTTTGTGATTAATTTAGTATGACGGTATTTGTACTGTTGTATGAATGATTGTGTAAATTATTATCAATCTGCAAAATGTGTTTTAAAATTGAATTTCTTATAAGGTAATTTTTAATTTTAGAGCTAAAATTGAATAAAAAAATGTAAGTGTAACAGAAAAATCTGTTAAAAATATTTAATACAGTGATGTTTATTTTTATATTGAAGAATTATTTTTTCTTTTTTATGAAAAAGCACATGGTACTAACACATTTACATCTTTTAAATTCAGCTCAATACATAGTCACCACGACGTCACAAGCAGGGTTGCCAGATAAAATTTATGAGAAGTCTTCAATTGGAATGTAAAAAGTCTTCATTTTGAAGACTTTTCCAGAGTTTATTGCACCTTAAATATTGAACTATTTTTGAATATAAAAATTTTTTTAAAAATAAAAATTTCATTTATTATTTATTTCATTAGTATAAAACAAACTAAACATAATATAAAACATAACAAAAATATAATATAAAAAAACATCATAAACAAAAAATTAACATTTTATTTTAAAAAACGAAATAAAAAACTAATTGAAAAAATTGAAAAAAATAAAAGATAAATAAATAATTTCACTGTTACATAAGTTTCACAATACATAAGTATTTATAATTTATACATTTCCAAACAAAATTTATTGAATATTTTTTCATTTGGTTTATATGAAAAACATTCAGTATTTGTTCCTTTTTAAATGTTCTTTAGTGAATAATATACCTTCTAAAGTATAGATACTTAAACGATTTCTTAACTTTGTCTTATTACAGTTCACTGCCGAAAATATTCTTTCACAAGAGGCTGATGAGTTTGGAAAAACAAGGATAAAATAGACTAGCTTTTTGATATTCGGGAAAGCAATAGCACCAGATCCTTTTTTTTTATCACAAATATTTTTCCAAAAATCTTCTATATTTATATTATTAAAATTTTCTGTGTTAAACATAGATTGAAAAGGTAAATTTATAATTTCCCTCCACTCATTATCAATTTCTTGTAAATTTTCTTCCAATTTAAGATTTGGAAAGTATTTTATATAAGTTGATATTGAAAGAGCGTTACTTGCTGTAACATTATTAGGATTTATAAAAGAAATAACTTTAAGAAGTTCATTCTTAAAATCGAATCTTTTAATTATTTCTCTTACTACATGCTCAGTTTGAAAAATCAAATTCTACAAAATTTACAAAAAAAATAGTTCAAATTAAAAATTTCCAAAGCAAAAATAAGTAGTCATTATTGATTTACATATTACAAAGATAAGCAAAAAATAAATTTTTTCAATAACAACAAAAAGTCTTCATTTTGTTGTTTTAAGTCTTCAAGTCTTCAACCAAGATGAAAAGTCTTCAAAATGAAGACTAAGTCTTCAACTTGGCAACCCTGGTCACAAGTCGACCGACACAATTGAATTTCTGTTAAGCATCTGCAGAAGTGTAGACTGTGACTGGGGTTGGTTTGATTATTAAATAATTTGTAAAAAAAAAATGGTATGATAAAATTTGTTTTAATTTGCAATTTGCTAATATTTATATTTTATTAATCTAATTAGGTATGTGTAAATTTATAATTTGTGATTGTGAATTGTTTTAATAATATTTTAAAAAAGTACAAAATAAATAGGTATGTATGTATACTTATTCCAATGTTATTTTTTATATATGTAAGTAATTTTTTTATAAATTATTTATGAAATTAAATTAGTAGGTAATGAAGTTTAAATTAAGTAACAATTAACTATCGAATTATTATGATAACAAGATAGAAACGACTTGTTGTAAGTTGAGTTGTGTAACTTACCTAATAAAAATTATTAGGTTCCTACAAAAAATATTTGATTATTATTGGCGCCATGCTAGATATAATATTAAATAAATATTAGTTGTCTTATCTTTTACTACGCAGTGGCATAAAAATACACCTACCATACCAATCTACCTATATCGTACGTATGTATATACTACCTATATAAGTAGTAATTCTGAGAAAGGGATTCTTATCAAATATTTAATTGATTTGTTGATATCATAAATTTCCTTAATATTCTCGGAGACCAAATAAAATGGTGATAACTGTTTGACTTATGCAAATGAAGGGTGATTTTATTAGTAGGTTTTATTAGATATACCTATACATATTTATATTTTAGGATTCGCAAAATTAGTTTTTGTAGATCATTTTGTGTGAAGTTCTTTTAAATAAAAGTAGGTCTGTTTTGTGTTCCTGACTCTTATGAGAAGGTAGTTTCCAAGATATATTTAGGGAATTAAATGAAATTTTCATATTGTTTTTTTTAATTTTTAAATGAAAATAAATGTGCATACCGCATACTTAGGCGCTTTTCTTGCCCACGTTTTTAAATAGGTTTTTTTTAAGCGCGTCCTTTTCAACTGTTAGGCTAATAAGCTTGTCTATGCCATAAGTAGATGTTGGAACAGGGGCTCAGTGTCATATTATATTAGTGTTATTAGAATTGATTTTAATGAATTCCACATACAATTTAAACATGAGGCCTATAAAATGTAGAAACATCTTAAATTTTCAGTAGATACAATTCTATTTTGTTTAAATTGTTACAATTTTGCATTTGAGTTAAATGGTATTGTATACTGTGAGTTATATTATTCAATTAAGTTATTTGTATTTATAAAGTTTTTTCACTTTCACTAGAATTCAAACCCGGGTCTTTCGTATGAAAGGTCAGCACTCAACAACTGCGCCACCCGTTAAAACAATTTTCCTTTATTAATTTTTAATAGAACGAATATTAGGAATTAAATAGGTACCTACTCTATCCCTATTTCAATGATACCTATCTTACTTTGACTAATAAATTTTGTAGACAAACTTTATAAATAGGTGGTACATAGGAGTTACCAAATTCTTATTGCAATTCTAATTTATAAAAGTAATTACGGTAATAGTTTCAATATGTACATAGATACGTATGTACCCATCTACCCATATACATATGTAGGTATGTATATGCATTAATTATTAAGCTTATTATAAGTACGGACCGGACTTTAGTAACTATTATTTTTAATCTTTTTAAATTCATCGCTGCAAGTAGGTGTAAGTTTAAATATTTACGGGCTCTAAGTAGGTGTAAATTTTTAATATTTATGGGCTCTAAGTAGGTAGGTGCTAAAATTAAAAACATCATTTAATAGCTGTGGGTGTTAGGCATTCTATTTTTGACGGTCCTTCAAAGCTTAAATATAATTTAAATTCAAATTTTGAATTTATACAGTAAAGTTTATAAGGACTTGATGCTCATTTTATTAAAGGCAGGTTTACGAATTCCTTATGATTACATTTTAAAATTGAAAGCTATACCTCCTTACACATAATTTATTTAAAAAAAAGTTAGGTAGGTATAGGTAAATAATTTTCAAAAATATGACCTAAATTTATCCAATTCACAATAAAGTAGTTATCGAATAAATACTTCAGCAGGAATCAGGCAATCACTTATTAGAAGACTTCAACAGTTTACCCTGTTAACGCATAAATAAAATGTTATGTTACTCAATACTTATATATGTACTATTTTCTCTTAATTTAAATAACTTGTTATTTTTTAATACAAATAAAAAGTAAAGTAAAAGTAATATTAAAATAAGAGAATTTATTTACGCAGTAATTTAACACCATACTCTGCAGTCTGCAATCATAATATAAAAAATTTAAAAAATATTAATAAAGTAAAGTAATGTTAAACCTTGCTTTATATTTTTCTTTTAACATAACATAACATAACATAATAGTCTTGCGGAAACTTACTCTAAATTTTATCAGTTTGGCTTTTTTGTTATTTGTTTACTGGTTTGATTGAATTCTGAAATGCAATGAATTCCAACACATTCATATAAAAATTGATTTGTATTTTTTGAATTCAAATTGATTATTGTATTTATGAATTGCGTTTGTTTTTTAACTGAGAGAAAAAATTAAAGCTGACTGTAAAGTACTCAGTTGCTCTCTCACTCAATATATAATTTTCTATTAGTATTGTTAATACAACAGCCAGATTTGTTTTCTTTTTCTGTTTATATTTGTTTACAGATATTTTTTTATATTATATCAATGAATCTGCAAATCCAAATCAAAATATAGTAGTGTTTGTTTATTTTGTTTATATGTAGTTGAGTTGTGGGCAGGGAAAATAAAAAATAAAAATAATTAAATGCCAATTTGCCATATAAAATAAAAAATAAAAAGAAAATATTAAAATGTTGATAAACAAATAGCAGTTATGTATACCCCATCATCCATATATGTGTAAGTGTATCCATTCTGTAAAGTTTTTGTTTTTTGCAACTTTTTATTTTTTACGCATATGTTAAGTTTATACATATATATATTATATTGTTATTATATATTTGTTTTGTTTTTGTTTTTCATTTTGTTTTATGTGTGTTTTGTTTCAGATTAAAAGGAAAGAGAAGGCTAACAATATAATCTTAACCTATTAGAAACGTTTATCCGTCATGTACAGAATGTTTTTATGAATGGAGAAACAAAAACAAAACAAATAAAAGGCAAATTATTTGTGGAGAAAAGTGTTTGTTTTTTTTTTTTTTATATTTTGTTGTTGCTTTTATTACAATAAAATTTTAGAAAAAAAAAGCAACAATGTTTTCTGATTGTTTGTTTGTGTGTGTAAATTGTGAGGGTGGGAACAAAATAAAGTTTTTTTTTTCGAACAATAGAAATTTGGTTTTTTGCAGCAAATGATTTTTTAGTAAAAAATTTATAAAATAAAAAAAAAAAAATAAAAAAATATATGTACCTATCATTATTTACCGTTTTCCAATTAAATGTTAGAAAAAAATTTCAATGTAAAAGTAACATAGGTTTATAGGTACGTAATAATTTGTATGCAGATTGTAGAATGTAGACTATAAAAAATTACAGGTGAATTTGATCGAAAGCAATTTTGTTTTCTTCTAAGGCCTACTTAAAATATTTTTAGCAGGCCTAAGAAATATTTAAAATATTTCGATTCTGTTGATTTTTGATTTGATTAAAAATAGTTTATTAGTATGTAGGTATACCTACCTATATATTAAGGTTTAATTGTCAATCTTTGTTTTTGATCTATTTTGCTATAAATGACAGAAAGTACGCATGTATGAAAGTACACAGAGGTAGGGTTAATGTAGTGAATATTGTTTTAATTTGATTGAAAAAAAAATCATCGAATGGAGAAAGTGGATTACAAGGTTAAATAGTGTATATAATAAATTAAATAGGTATATTTTTTGAAACTATCAAATCTGAAATTTTATTTAAGTGACGAATTTTTAGAATATTTTATACAACATACATTTGTAGATACCATTTTAATTTCTATTTTTTCTATAAGTACCTAGGTACTTACTATACAAATATTTTAAAAATTTTTCGAAAATTTTTTTAATTTAATTTTTTTTTTAATTTTAATTATTTTAAATCTATTTAGAACTTTTACCACCTAAGTTGAGTTTTTTTTAATTTTGCTAATTTAGCTTTCTCAAAAGTATATATAGTACCAACTAAATATCTGGAAAAATGCGTTATCGCCAGTAAACTAAAGTTCCTGAAATGAGGCAACTATAAAATTGAATAAAAAGCTGTCAGTGAATTTTAAAAAATAAGTAAGTAGTTAAGATCATAATAATATACATATATACACAAATATTTTAAGTATAATAAATGCCTTTATATTACTATTTACTAACTTATTAGTTTTTTAAAGAGATGAGATAAGTATATAAGGTATATACAGGATGTTTTTCCAATAACCTGTCATTGAACTAGGTGTTAGGGACGAGGGACCTTTCAAAACAAACCAAAAATTGATTTGAAGGTGTTGCCGATTCTTATCCGTTTCGAAGAAATGACTTTTTAAAGTTAATTTAAGTTTTATATCTTTATAATTTCGGAACCATAAAAGATAAAGTAAACTTTCGGAGCTTGGCAAATATTCTTTCTTAAACTTTTTCAACTAGATTTCTAGGCCTCATAGATCCAAAACGAATTTATCGGAGCTTAAATTAAAAAATTATTAACTTTTTACAAGCTTTTTTTTAACTGTAATATCATTTAAAGCTACATATATTAAAAAAATAACGGTATTAACATAATGATTTTTTAATGTCCTCTGATCGCCTTTTATTCAATTACATTCTCAGCATAATACAATTTACAGGTTTGATTAAATGAAATAAGTAGTGTTACCTACGATATTTTAGTATACTATGTACCAAAATATGGTAGGTTCTTCTAAAGGCTTAAATGAATATTATTCTTTTGAAATCCTGGTCGGATCATATCTAATAAAAAATATAGTGTATATTAAAATAATTAAAATAATTTAATAAGAAGTCCAAATGTCAAATAGGCAAAGGACTATTATTATCAGGCAATATTTACTATTGTCAAATACATAAATAAAAAAAATATCGTCTTTTAATTTTGAAAAAATTTCATACTTTTTTAGCATAATTTGCTGACATAAAATGTCCTATATTTGGCATTATTTTTTTGAGTACATATATCAGAATTTTCTTCATACAGAGTAGTATATAATATACCTTGATATAAAATATTCATGTTCTCATTTTATATTTCATAATCATATTATTCTAATTCTGTTTTTGTATTCAATTCTTCTACCCACTAAAGACTTTCCTAAAAATTGTTAAGATAGTCTGCAATAGCCAATGCATTGACTGTCCGATATTTTTTTTAGTGGGCCACAAATCACCATTTTTTTTTATTTAAATTATATATTTATTTTTTTCATTACAATTAGGTAAATATAATATTTTAATTTTAATTGAAAAGGTAACATGTCAAATAAATTTGATTGAAAATGACAAGGTAAAATTAAAATATGTAATAACAAAAACAAATTGTTGCCATATTATTTTGTTTTTTACATTATTCGTGAGAAAAATTTTACAATTTTATTAAATGTTTTATTATAAAACATATACAGCAGCCTTCAATGAATTCTTTCAAAAATTTTTATATAAAATAGAAAAATTAAAAAAAAAATTAAAACAAATTAAAATTAAACAAATTGCGTGTTTACACTTAATAACAAACACCTTAAATTCAAATAATTTTAATTTTTATACATATTATAAATATAGACATTTTTGAATATATATATACATTTTTTAAATATATATAGATACTTCAATAAAATTAATTTTCTAATAATACAATATAATTGTGGGTTTTTCTTTTTTAAGATAAATATATTTTTATTTATACATGTTAATTATTTTGATTATTATTTGAAAATTAAATTAATAAATAAAAATACTGATTAGGTGCGGGATTTTTAGTTTACAGTGTACACACAACACAACACAACAGTCAACTTTTGCAAAATAATTCTTTTATTCTGTTCAATTTGTTTTCGCTCTATTTTTTTTTATTTTCGCTTTAATTTCTTTGTAGCTCCGAATTGCAATCATCTGTACATATATACTATATATAGTCAATTATAATCATATGTAGATACTATTGAATTAATGAGATCTTTTCTGATTTTTTAATAAGATACCAATTTTTTTTTTCATTTTAAATAAAATTTATAAAATAATTAAACTTGTCAATCAAATTTAAAATAAAATTTTATTGGTGATTTTTACGTTGAACAGAAAAAAAAAAAAAAATTAACAAAATAAATTTAAATAAAGAGTCGAAATTTATTGCATAATATAACAACAAATTTTAAAATAATCTATTCAGTAGCTTGTCATTATTGTGAATACCTAATTTGTCAATATTGTGTCAAAAAAATACAGTATGTTCATATACGTCTATCTATATATGTATATTTTGATTTGAATTTATTTTAATTTATTTGAATTTTTTTTTTCAAAACTATAATTAATTAAATTTTAATTAATTTTTTTTTTTTATTTTATAATTTTAATTGTTTGTTTATATTTATTTTGCATGTTTAAGTCAAAATTGTGACACATTCATTAGATTGATGTATCTATGTAACATCTTTAAGGAATTTTTTGAATATATAATTGTTCCACAATTAGTTTAAATAAAACCAATTAGGTTTAAATTAATGATTACATATTGCTATAAAAACCCATTAAATTGTTAAATTTTATAAAATGTAGTAGCTTTAAGCTACTTTAAGTTTAAAATAAATTTTTTTAAGATAATTTTAGAATAATAATTAAGATATTACATTTGAAATATGTAAGTAGGTACTTATAAGTATATTAAAGGCACTTAAGTGCGGAATTATGTATAGTAAATTATTTATTTAATTAATAAATGTATTTATAAATATGATAATTAATTGTAAATATATATAAATTATACAAACTTGAAAAGCTAAGTATGCTTAATTACTTAATTGAAAACTCAATTTATATTATATACGATTATTAATAATTGTGAATTTGATATGTTGTAGGTTGTTAAACAGTAGCTTATTTTGAATAATTTTCAGGGATTGTTATAAACTAAAAATTAAATTATTTAATTAAAAAAAATTTATATACCTATTCACAATATACCTATTGCCAATTAATAAAAATAAACAGTGCTTTGAATTAAGGCCATGCGAAATAAAGCCCCAGGGGTGTTATTTCCCATTTAATGAGAAATATAATCTGAACTTGCAAATGAATTATTATTTTAGTAAAAAGTTAATTTTAATTATATAACATCAGTGACGGTTACAAATATATACAGACTTTCTTGAACTAAAATATCAAGAATAGTTAGTACACATTTTGGAGTTGGAACCGAAATCAGGGATATTCTTTTTTTCCAAATTAGAAAAAACAGATAATAATATTACATATAAACTACATTTATATTATAAACTATACACTTATAAACTTGATTTTGTGGAAAGTTTTGTATACATTAATTCGTAAATGCTCTGGGAAAAAGAATCAACTTGGATTTTTTAAACAACTTAAATTTGCTTCCAAATATAGTATCCCGCATGGACAATTAATTATTTAAATATTAAATACATATTGTTTTACATCTAATATTTTACTTATATGTAAGTTTAAATTTTTAAATTTTTTTTCAGGTTTGAATGTTACAAAAATGGATATTGTTACATATTTAATGAGAAATAATAACTCGGGGCTTTATTTCTTAAAAAGTCAAAGATTCATTTGAAAGTGAAACAACACCCCAGGTTTTTATTTATCATAGAAGTTGTAGTTCAATTCAAAATAGAAATAAAACCCCGGGGCACCATTCCTCAATTACTATGGCGTTATTTCTCTTTAAACCGGATATATTACCCCGGAAGCTTTTTTTCGCAGGGCCTTAATTCAGGGCACCAAATAAACTGATTTTTATTTTGAAAAATTTTAACGTCAATATGTAACTAATTGTTTTTTGAATGAAAAAGCCTGAATATTAATACCTATACTTATATATAGCAATAAATTTAACGAAACAGACTTCAGCTGTTAAGCATAAATACTTATTAATAATATACGTTAAATAAAATTTTTTTTTTTTTATATTAATAATTTAATTTTTATTGAAAGTTTGTATTAATAAATATAAATGATTTGATAGTTTAGTGAAAAACTGGTTTCAGCCGATTTCGATTAACAAAAGTAGGTGAGACAATGTATATAAATATGTCAAATTTGTGTTTAGAGTAGGAAAGAATCAAAAATTGAAAAAGTCATTTTGCGAATTGAAAAGGTACATTTTGCAAGTTAAAAAAAGTTAGAAAAAAATACCGAAATCGGTATAACTTTGATTTAATCCGGAGGTTGGTTAGTCAAATGTAATACTACAAGCCTACTGATGAATCTAGGAGTATTGCAAAACGAAACACTCTTAGAAATAGTATAATTCTCAATTTGTGAAATTCAATTTGAAATTCAATTTTTTTTTTTTCAAATGTTTTTTTTCGAATGCTGTAAAAGATTCGTTACTCTGAAGACTTCAGAATATTATTTTTGAGTAATTAATTTTATAAAATTTTTTTTTTGTAATTTACAAAAAATTTAAATCTATTTTAAAAAAATAAACTGTAAATTTTTAAACCGTATAATCCTTTGAATTACTAAATAAAAATAAAATAAAATGTACCTGTCAAAAAAAATGTTATACATATTTTCTTTTGGTTGACGTTTTGCATTGTTAATTCAATTCATTGTGAATTGTGATTCATTTATTCTTCTATAAGATTTAAAATATGTTAATCCAATTTTAAAATAATACAACATAAAATATTTTTTTTAACCTAACATTTCAAAAACCAACGACTTATCCGTTAGGTACATTTTTTAACTGTGTTCCGATATTAAGCATATTAACTGGATTACACTATTTTAATTTCTATTATAAAATGGTATTTTATAAGATATTAATAAATTATTTCAGTAGCACAATTAATTGTGGGATAATAAAACTGTCATACTATATAAAAAATTTATTCAAAATAAATGAAAACCAAAAAAAAAAACCTAACACCATTATTTTATAAAATATTCGCATTAAAAAAACGTTATAATTTTTTTTTAATTTTTGAAAAATTTTGTTTATATCTACGATTATACTATATATATGTATGTATAATTAGTAAATCCCTCATATAATTTTCTAAATAATTCCGAATTTTATTATAGTTGAACAACTTTTAAATATAAAATATTCTTGAATGAATAAAAAAATTTCTATGAATATAATCATGATTAGTGTTAATAAGTTTCATTCATAAGAAAACCGAACAACAAATTTTAAAACTTTTTATTTAAAATTGTACAAAAAAAATAGATCTTAAATTAATGAAACAAATAAATTAGAAATAAAAGTTTTGTAATATTTTGAAGAAATTCTTTTTTTAATCATTTGAATCCATCGCTGAAATAATATCAATTCATTGACTTTTTTTTTTTGTTTATGATCATGAATATACATTTATTAAGATCAATGAAATTTAAAAAAAAAAACATAATGTTCATCTGAGTTATCCGTATAGATACAACATAGATATATAGGTTGGAAAAAATATCCAACTAATTGACAATATCAAGAAATTATATTATGACTTGCACCATAATTTGGATTCTTTCTTAGAATTTCATTATATAAGCAAAAATGCTTAAAAATTAAGAGACACTTTAACATTAGACCCCTTACAGCTTCTAAACTGTGGACGTCATTAAAAATCTTCTCCCAAAATTTCACGTTTCTAACTTAAGCCGTTTTAAAGTTATATGAGTTTCAAGTATTTTTCAAGCTAAAATTAAATATCGCATAACGGTAAATTAAAATACCGTATTGCAGCCCTGTACATTACATATATTTACAAAGCTTATAAAAATAACTGTCATTTGACTATCGTTTCAGGTTGAATTGATATTCTTTATAAAACTTTTGTTATAACAATTTAAATATAGGACTTTCCTGTACTTTGGGATACTGATAACTCCGCAACAGGGGGGATTACAGAAAACCATTTTTCCTACAATAAAATACCTACTGGTTAATAATATTTCAAACGCTGTAAAAGTTTTGTAAACGTACAAGCGCAAGTACAAACGCATGTACGGACAGAGTGAAACAAATATCTAAATTATATCTTTTTTCAAATATCTTAAAAATTTTCTAAAAAAAGTGTTATCCATTACAAATACAAAGTGGTATAACACTTGTTGAACTCCAACCAATTTAATCTATATAAATTGTTTTGAATAAAAATATGGTCAATCAAAATGACAATATATATACATTTATATGTAGTAGGTTGATCAGATACTTGTCCATAATATACATATAGGCGTATATTCGTATATACAAAAATGAGACTAAATAAAAGAAGAAAAATTAAGCCATTTACTAACTTCCAAATTTGTTAAAATTTCCCACGAGTCTTCCAAAGAAAATAAAAAACAAAAAAACAAATAAGAAAAGAAAAACTAATCTTTTCTCTTTGATTATTCTTTAAAAAGTTTTTTTTTTTAATTTTAAAGCGATGACAAAATTGGTGTTAAAGACAGTTAAAGCTAAAGAACATTTATATCTATACATACATTTTTATGGCGTGAATAAACAATCAGATCACTTTTATTTAAAAATTTTAATATGCTTTTTGTATATAAAAATCCAAACTAATTTAATCATTGATTAATTGGAAATATTTTACAGGGCGGGTGGAGTTAGGAGTATACAAGAAGAAGAGACACCAAAATTTTAATTCAAAAACCAAGTTTTGAACCGAGCATTTTTTTTTTGTGTGGTGATTGTCGCGTGATAGATTTTGCTTTGCTTACACGTTAAATGTGTTACGAGTTATTTAAGTTTTTCAAAAATGGTTCAAAAAACTTTTTAAACACTTTTTAGTTTGGGTTTAATAAACACAAGAAATAAGTATAAGAAATAATAAGTTTATATACATATATAAATTATTTGAACATTAAGAATTTCAAATAGAATATATTTTGACATTACGTACACAATTTTGACATTACGTATAGGGTTTACGTATAGGATTATGAATGGACGATTATAAGCACGGACCGATGGATTTTCTTGAAAAAAAGCGAGGGGGTAAGAACAGTAATACCAAAATTTTCATTAGTTTCAATATACATATAATATCAATTGAAATAAATAATTGATGCCTAAATTAATTTGTAGAACAGTTGTTAGGTTAAAACAATTATAGAAACCACTTCCAAATGTTAGTATAAAGTTTTAAATTAATTTTTTAAATTCAATAATTAAATATTTTATTTCTTATACAATCAAAATTAACATTTACCGCGTCTATAATACTTCAGGAGGCCAAGGTTCGACAACGGACTGTAGCGCCATAGAAGAAGAAGAATAGAGTTTATCTTTTAATATCCTTTATAATATCCTATAATACATTTAAAGTTTTAATTAATAGTGTTTCAAAATTTCCATATCCATTATAATTGTTTTAATCTCAGACTAATTTGGTAATTTACTATTTTATATTTTTCCGAGTAAAAAAACAACCAAAATGGCTAATTCGTTTAGGTCTAAAAAAAATTAATGAATAATTTTTTCTATTAAATACTTGGCTCATTGTTTATTGTTTTCTTAATCCAACATGACATTAATTTATAATAATTTTTAATTTGTTTAACCCTATATTGCTGTTTTGATGACCGGTATATTATATACAGTTATTATTTTCTTTATACATGTTCTAAAAAGCCTTAGTCATATCGTAGCGTAGCTGTCGTTTAAGAAAATATCTTCTTTGTTTTCTATTCTAGATATTTAGTTTAGACTCAAATTCATCAAGATTATTCAATTTTAACTCAAGAATTGAGTGCAATTGTTTTTTTTTTTAAATGTTTAATATATTATCGAGTACTAGCATGTCGAAGAAGTCTCTGCATGTCGTAGACAAAATACTGGTATTTCTAAAAATAAATAATTTTAGTGAAATTAATAGGAAACTACTCGTTTTTCATTTATTATTTTAATTTTTAGCATTTCATATGTGCATATATTTGTACAGTCGAGTGTCGAAATATATTTTTAGAGTAATATTGGTGTTAATATTTTAATAAAATTTTAAATAAGATTTGATATGATAAAGTTTTTAATTAAATTTTAAATTGCATATGAATACTTAGTATTGGAAAATAATATTAATGATTTTTTTTTGCAATGGCACTTAAGGGTTAATACGAAGTGTTCATTTAACATATTGCTTTTGGTTGAAGTAAATTAAAATCTTTCGTAAATTTGTCAACAAAAAATAATAAAACATTTTTTTTTTAATTAATTTATAAAGTTGTAAACTAAGTATAGTGTAATTTTCTTAAAAAGTATGTTAACCCTTTAAAGTAGTATGTTAACCTTTTAAAAGTTAAATTAATTTTTATTAATTTTATTCAAAATTAAAATAATCATTAAATATAAATTTTTTGAAAGAATCTAATTTGATTACCTACTTTTGGAACTTTAGCAGACATGATATTTATTTTAAATATATAGATTTATGTTAATATATTAAAATTCACAATAAATTGTTGTTTTTAAAAATGAGTTTTTAAAAATGGGTGTTTTTAAAAATTTTAATAAACTAATCATATTATTGTTATTATGAATTTTGATTAAGATTTTTTTATAAAATATTCAAGAAACAGCTGTACAAACAACAGTACTTAGTCAAACTCTAAATAAGTGAAATAAATAAAATGACCTTATACAGTATTTCCTAGATATTCTGATAAGACTCAAATTCATTAAGATTATTCAATATTAACTCAAGAATTGAGTGGAATTTTTAAATGCATCTAAATCAGTTTTTTTAGCAATTTTTTCAAATTGTTTAGTCTAATATCATTTTAAGGCATCAAAAGTTATGAGCAATATTTTACCTACACATTAATTGTATAACTGTACTTTACAAAAACTTTAAACATTCAAAAACTCCCTGTGCAGAATAAAATGCATCCTCCTTACAGGATCAATGCATTTTATATATCTTAAAAATTAATATATTTTTAAGACAACCTGACAAAATTTTCTAAAAATTTCTTTTCATTGTTTTTCAATTATCATTTTATTTGAAATACAATAGTGTTGTAGTAACCCTTAACATATTCTGTATATTATCCTTCCCTTTCTTATAAGGAAAAACCTTCCCTTAAGTTTTTCATAATTTTTTTATTTCTACTTTGTCTTCAAATTATAAAAGTAATGATTAACATTCAAAAAGTTGAATTTCACTTAATGATCATCTTCTGAATTGAAATTGAAAACCATTCTTTGTATTTTAGGTGAAATAAAAAGAAAAACAACAAAAACAAATCATTGTTACAAATGCTTATAAATTTATTCTTAAGATATTTTAATATACAGGAAAATAATAGAATAGGTAGTTAAAATTAGGATGTAATAATATATTGAAGTATATTGTATATAGGAATGTATGCCATAAAGGGATAAATTCAAAATAGGAAGTTTAGGTATTTTTGTATTTGGTCAAAATACACAACATCAGGCAATATTTTATAAATTTTATACCCTATTTTAAAGTTGTACATACGGATATAGTAAATGATGCATTGTTAAATTGTTTTGTTTCCATGGTATATAAAAGAAAAGTATAAATATATTCTTTTGATTTAAAAATATATTACCCCACAGATAATAGTAATTATAATAGTTATGAATTTTAAAGAAAAATCTTAAGATATTATGGTAGTGTGCTTTGTGGAGGAAAGCGTGGGAATATTTATCAGTTCCTGAAGTGATATATCTTTTGTTAAGATATTACGATTTTACGAGGTTATAAAATTTCGAATTAAAAATTGTAGTTTAATTAAATGTATTGATTTAAATTTCAGATTTTCATGCATACTATAGAACAAAGAGCAGACGTTTGGGCGAGACCTCAAGGCCTTTGAGAACGAGAAAGTTACGAATCTCCAGATAAATCGCTAGTATAGGATAAGTTAGTAGGAAGAGTGGGGATTTTAATAAATATGAGTAAAATAAAAGTGGTGGAGAACAGTTAAAAGTAACACAATTGGAGACTTACCCATAGAAGATGTGGAAAACTTCATTTACCACAAACATACTTACCCTGACAAGAGCAACAATCGACGGAGTATGGAGAATGAAGACCTACGCAAATAAGAGGGAAAACAGAGATCACAATATTTGACTCCAGCGTGAAATCAATTTAACTATATGCCAGTGAAATCTGGCTAATGAACGAGTGGTATATAAAAAAGTTACAGGTTTTCATCAATAAATGTCTTCAGATTATATGGGAAATCTTTTGTCCACAGAGAATAATGAAGAATTATGGCTAATAACGCAACAAGAACCTATCCGGAAACAAAAAAGAGAAAGGAAATGCTTCAAGATAGGACATATTCTAAAAAAAAAACTGCACTGTCAAACATCAATAAATTGGAGCTACCAGGGAAAATTAAGAGTGGGCAGACCCAGAAAATTTAGAAAAGAGTGATAAAAGAAGAAATACGAAGAGATGAAAAAATATGGGTAGAAGCCAAATCACCAGTTAAAAATAGTGTTATATGACGTGGCTTTGTGGAAGCCTTATTTTTTCGAAATAGAGTAGAAATCGAGAAAAAAAGGACAAGTAGAGATCGAACTAGATCGGATCATTAGAAGACACCGACGAACAAACTCAAGGAAGACAACTCCTTATTTGAATGACTGTGGAAGTGGCCAGCATTCCAAATTACCAGACCAGTTGGAAACTTCGAGGCATGCGTTAAATCATTTTTCAACTGTATAACAGTAAAACATGGTTATTAAAAGGAAAAATGATGCAAAAATTACAAGTATTTCTAAACAGATGTCTGTGAATTTTATGCACGATATTAGGCCACAATGCATATCAAACCAAGATCTCTGGCATACGACGAGGCAATGGTTGGAAAAGGCACAACCTGATAAAACAACTGTGTGTCAAAAAAATCCTCAATTAACATATATGCAAACTAAAATTCAAAATAATATATGAAAAAATTCGTCAACTTTAAATATTCTTGATTATTCAAAAGGCCATGTATTTAAATAAATGAAATGCATTTTTTTAGTTAAAATATTTTATATTCAATGAATATTCAAGTTCGGATCCCATGACTTAAAAGTAAACTTCTCACACTAATATTTAACTGTGCCTAAACCACAACATTTAAATAAAGAACTTAAAGCTGAACTTTGCTTACAAAACAAACAAGACATAGTTGAAACCTTAAGAGGTCTTCCGCTTAAAATGAATTTTTTATTTCTCTACTTCCAATGATTCTAAAAATAACAATGTTATAAATTTAAAATTAAACCTAAAATATGTACCTTGAATAATGATTAATTTTCAATATCTTATTGTATTTTCACTTTTTACAAGCTTAAGTTTTTCTCCTTCAAAAAAAATATCAAAATATTAAATGGTGCTTCTATGCATTGTACAGTTACGTTAAAAAGAGGGTGAGTTTTTCAATAATTATATTTTGATTTTGATTTATTTGTACAAGTTTTTTTGTTATATAGGATTTTATTTTATATTTTTGCAGCGCAATTGTATTAATCCACTACAATGGATTTCTTTAAATATATAATATATTTTTATTACAATTTTTTAAGAGCCCATGTAGGGTTCTCAATATATATATATATATATAAAACATTTTAAATGTATCGAAAAGAAAACTTAAGAAAAAACAAAAAACAAGTCTGTTGCGCATTACAATCCTGTTTCGATAATATTTTGTAATATACAAAAAACACTGAAGCGCAGTAGATTTTAATGGATTTTCAAGGAGTAGGTATAGTGAAAATTTAATACGTCATCATAATTAACCTATTTCTATCTAAGTACATTGATGATTAAGTTTTGTACTATTGCTTTAGTAAGCATGAATATGTGACTTAAATATGTATATCAACTTAAATAATTTAAAAATGTAATGCTGTTTGTCTGAAAGACGGCCTGTACCTAAAATACAGTTACATTATTTACCCGAAATTTCTAAGCCCTACTTCTTAGGATAATTCCCTACAAAAACACTCCTTAGGAAGATCCATTTCAATTTATTAAGTTTCTTATCTGCAACTGAGTCCAGCAAATAAGAATTGAAGAAATGTGCAGTCTCTTCACAAGAAGTAGACTTTGATATTTACTTGTTAAATTTAATTGCCCCGAGTAATAAATTTGACCTTGGTCCTACGAAATATTAACGTCCTTTTAGAACATATGACACAATTGGTAGTATATTATATTCTTTTGGATCTTTAAAAGGTAACAACTCAAAAAAAAATGAGCTATATGAAAAATAAGTTATATGAAATGAATTGTCTAAAATAAAATATTATTGCCGAATAATAAGTTCGACCTAGATCTTAGGAGGTATGAACGTCCTTTAAGAATTTATGGCCACATTTTTAAGGAAAATATATTCATTTAGAACTTTAAAGATTATTAAAGCAAAAAACTAAACTATGACTTCGGAACGTACTGTCTAAAATTAAATTTGATTGCAGAATAATAAGTTCGACCCAGGTCCTGAGAAGTATGAAAGTCCTTTAAGAATTTATGACCACATTTTTAAGGAATATTTATCCATTAAGAACTTCAAAGATTATTAAATTAAAAAAACTCAACTATGATTTCGAAACGTACTGTCTAAAATAAAATTTAATTGCCCAATAATAAGTTTGACCTAGATCCTAGAAAGTATAAACGTCCTCCTAAAGTATATAACCCCGTTTTAATGAAATATATCATATTCCCTTAGAACTTTAAAAAATATAAAAATAAACTATGAAACTATGATTTCAAAATTTATACTGCCGGAAGGACGAACAGTCTAAAATTTTGTAATCTAATATTGCTTCTAGATCTTTCTTTTATCAGCTATGAGGGTAATATTGAAGGATGTAAATTTCACTTTTTCATATTCATCTTCTTTTAATATTCTCTAAGATTTTTTTCATATAAACTTTAAATCATATAAACATAAATTTGTATGTATGTAGGATTTAGTTTGTGTACAAAACTTAATACAAATCCCTTTAAAAGTTATAAACCGTGGGAATGTTTCACCCCTTATATACACAATTTTTCTATTCAAATTGAAATTCCGTCGCAAAAAAAAAAATAAAAACCAAAACAACAGCAACAACAACAAAAGCAACAATCATGAAAAATATTTTCATCCTGAAATTATTCTATGGTTTTCATTGTACATCTGCAAAAAAAATTTCAGAAACCCCGAAATGTTCAGGACAATTACAAGTAAATAAATATTTTTTTTTTTTACCTACATACCTATAGGTATTTTAACCAACCCTCCCAAATTATGTTGAATATATATATATATATGTATGCGCATATCTTAAGAGAATTTTCTTTATAAAATAGGTAATAAAATATATTTTAGGTGGTTGATTGTGCGAAGTTATTTTTTTTTTTGGGACATTTTTATGTAGTGGGGTGATTTTTTGCTTTTGTTATTATTATTATTTTTATTAAAGAAATTTTTATCTTAAAAGAGGGATAAGGCGGTATTGAATTTTTTTTATTCTATATATTTTTATTTTATATATTCTTTTATAATAATAATAAAAAATCATAATTTTGTACATATATAAAGTTAAGATAGAGGGGTATATTGTTTTGTATAAATTATAAAGCATATATATATATATATATATATAAGTATACAATTTTAACCATGTGTGGTATAAAGGCCAAGGTGTGTCATCATTGAAATTGCGTACCTTAAAATTTTATAAATAAAAAAAAAAACAAGAATAAAAAAAAAATACTAGGTATTTATTTATAAGATTTGTTTGGTATTATATTTAAAAAAGTTTTTCTCACGGGTGGATGTTGGTGTAATCTTTAAAGGACGAATTTATTTTTTTTTTTAAATTTTTAATTGATTAGTTTTTGTATATTTAAAGATTTTGTGAGCAGCTGTACATTTAAATTAATTGTGTTTTTGTAAGAGGGGGTACTTAAAATTGCAAGTTTTAAATTGATTTTCAAAATCATTTTTTTTTTCTGTAAGTGTCAATTTTAATTCTTGAAAGAAATACTTTTTTTTCAATAACACTGTTAACCCTTTGAAGTTTAAGTTTTTAATTTGACTTTTAGTACTCTAAAGTTTTTTATATTATTATATATTTGAAATCTAACTGGTAGCTCAGTTGTTAGAGTTACTGCTTTTCAATCGAAAAATCTCGGGTTCAAATCTTGGGCTCTATTTCATGAAACTATTAGTCTAATATTATTAGTGAATTTATTAATATTTTATTAGTTATTAATAAAATTCTGTTTCATAAAGGCTAATATTTTATTAGTGCTACACTATAATAATTATTTGTGAATTTTATTATTTGCCGCTACACTAATAATTATTAGTAAATTTTTATTAATTTAGAAAGACCAAGGATCTATTTCATAAAACTATTAGTCTAATACTAATAAAATAATAATTATTAGAACTAATAAATATGGAGTAATACTTTTTTGTTTCATAAAACTTTTCTGCAACTAATAAAATTTTACTAATAAATTATTACTGCAAATCATAAATTATTAGTATAGACTCGTCACTAATAATTATTATTTGAATGCTCAATTATTTGGTTTATATTTAATGCAAGACTTCTCCTTATTATAAAATAATCTTCCAAATCACTCTCACTATCAGAGCTTAACATGATTTTCAAATTTATACTGAATTATGTTTAAGTTGTAACCAAAATAAAATTTTCTTGATTAATGTAAAGTATGTATAATAATGCGTAATTTTTTTTTTAAATTTTATTATTTATTTATTTTGTACAAAATATTTAAGATTATTTAATAAAAAAAAATAAGTTTATGGCATACAATATAAAGTTTAACCTCTATTATATATAAATATCCTAATATTTAAAAGACTAATAATAAATTTATTGGTCTTTCTAAACTAATAAAAATTTACTATTAATTATTAGTGTAGTGACAAATAATTATTAGTCTAATAGTTTTATGAAACAGAAACGCGCTTTGCAGTAATAAAATTCACTAATAATTATTAGTGTAGGACTAATAAAATATTAGCCTTTATGAAACAGAATTTTACTAATAACTAATAAAATATTAGTAAATTCACTAATAATATTAGACTAATAGTTTTATGAAATGGGGCCCAAAAAACTCTTTATCAGTCTTTTAAATATTAGGGTATTTATATATAATGGAGACTCAAACATTATATTGTATGCAATAAACTTATTTTTTTTAGTAAATAATCTTAAATATTTTGTAAAAAATAAATAAATAATAATAAAATCTATAAAAAATTTTCTCATTATTATACATGCCTTACATTAATCAACAACATTTTATTTTGGTAACAACTTAAACATAATTTAGTATAAATTTGAAAATCATGTTAAGCTCTGATAGTGAAAGTGATTATGAAGATTATTTTATAATAAGGAGAAGTCGTGTATTAATTATAAACTAAATAATTGAACACTCAAAATAATAATTATTAGTGACGAGGCTACACTAATAATTTATGCTTTGCAGTAATAATTTATTAGTTGCAGAAAAGTTTTATGAAACAAAAAATTATTACTCCATATTTTTAAGTTCTAATAATTATTTGTTTATTAGGATTAGACTAATAGTTTTATGAACTAGGGCCATGGTTAGATCATATCTAATAAAAAAATCTAATTTTTAATTGATATCGTAATAGTTAATACCATAATATAGAATAAATTTAACTACCTAACCTAAAAAGAAAAAGCAGATTCACTCAATTATCACATTTATGGTAGGTGACTGTACATAAATAAATAAATTAATAAATATATTTGATAAGTTTAAAAAAATCTTAAAGAATTACTCAGATTTGATTTAATTTAGTGAAATGATTTAGTTTGATCCGAAATGATCTAACATATTGGATTAAATTAATCCCTGAGTATATTATGTTATTAATGCAAAGTAATTAATCTGTCTATTAATTAAATCAAAAATGCTTTGGAATGAAAATATTTTTCATATATACTCGAATATTCAAAAAATTTAAAAATCTTTCGCTCTAAAAAAGCTGTCCAATATCTAAAGGTATAAGGTAAAATAACAACTATGCAATTGGACAAAACCATATTACATAAAAAATAGATCTGTATGCAATCCAACATGTAATCCTTAATCCGCTTAACACTTGCCTAAATATATGAATAATTTTTCTATTTTATAGATAGATTTTAGTTTTGGACCCTTGCTTTATTGACCTTAAGTCAGCTATGTGTCTTACTAAAAAAAAGACAAAGAAAAGCTTCGGACACCTAGTCAGCAAACGAGCGCAAAAAAAAATTTCAAACATATTGGTTTTCATTTAAAAGGGCCACACTTACCCCTTGCATTGGAATAATTATACGAAAATTTTTATATGGAAAATCATTACTAAAATGCCTGCCATGCTTAATACACTACTTATTTCTGTACTGTAAAAATTCCGAAATGGTGTTTATGGAAACTCATGGTTATGGAAGCTAACATCGACTGTGGTTCTTTCTGTTTTAAATTCTTTAAATTTATGCTAATTTTAGAATAGAATGGGATTGAAGGGGTGTATAGTTTCGTTTTGCTTAAAGAATATTATCTTAAGATCTTTTGAGAGTTTCACTATAGAACAACGCCTGTAGTTCTCGTATTCTTAATTTGTTTATTTCATAGCATTTCTTTAGTTGTAGAATTACCGAATAACTGATTTGAAACAGAACTTGCATGCAATAAATAAATTTTAACATTTAAAAAAATTTGACACCATAATTTTTTGAATTGAATTAAGTCATATATTTTATTTTTAAAAAAATTTTGTGTTCAAATAAAACTTCAAAATTTATTAATATCTATTCTTTATATAACTGACATAGAGTTCATCAGCCAATTAATAAATTTCTATTCTATTCTATTTTATATTTTTCATCTCAATTCATTTCTAAAAATTTCAAAAAAAAACAGGTGGTCTTCTATTCAAAAAAAAACTTTTTAAAACTTGAAAACTTTTTGTTTGTCCATAATATTGTATTTTTTTTGGTGAAGATGAACTCTTTGTAACTTTTACCCAAAATCTAATCGATTATATACTCCAATTAAACGGAGATCATAATTTTCATTGTATATAGTGTTTATTTTTAATAATGAAAATTTCTGTAAGTGGTTTTTACGTAAAATTTTCAATTTCGACTCCAGAAAAAAATAAAAAAAAAAATATGACAGAAAAAATAAATGGATAAAAAAAAGAAACTTTTAAGCCCTTTGACCATCTAATATTTTTTTTGTAGTTTACCTAAATCATCGTTTTTTTATCATAGGGTACACAAAATCAGTGTACAATGTACACATGTATGAAACGGGAAGAAAGGAAATTAGAAAAAAAAAAACGACAGACAATGAAGTGAAGGTATTAATTTTTCTCACGCAAGTCCAAGTGAGTTTTTATGAAAAAAAAAAGTAAATGAAAAACAATATTAACTAAACATAATGTGTGTCCATATACCATTTCAATTTACTAGAAGTTGTGGGTATATTCGATATATAGGAAACAAAAAAATTATATTTTTTGTGCAGGATTGAAGTAAGGAAAACTTTGAATTTATATTAGGAATAACAGCATTTAGGCTTTTAAAGAAATCAGATCGAAGTTCGGATAGGGCTTCTCCAACCCAAAACAAGTCTTTCAGCCTCTCCGTTCAGAACATATCTATCCAGAGAGTTCACACTGTTCTACTCCAGGAGACTTTAGCTTTCCCTAAATTTCTCCTTCCTTGAGAATTCTATTATAGCGCTCGGAGTGCTACTTGTGTTGTTTGATGCTTTAGAATGTTAATCCACTTCCACTTCTCTTCCTTATTTGAAAACCCAAATCGATTCCTGCCATAGCCAGAATATGCTACTTATTATATTCTCAGGCATTTACTTACAAAGACTTGTAATTTCTGTATATTATTTCTAGATGCAAGCCATGTCTAGCGGATTAAGAACTGTTCTTAGAGTATTAGAATTTAGTTGTAATCGGTTTAAAATTCGACAGGGCAATCTACAAAAGAAGATTCTTTGTTATAAACAGTATTACTTTATTAAATTAAAAGAAAGATGTTACGGATTTTGTCTTGATATGAATTAAACTCATTAAAAAGCTTTAGTAATCTTTTATTTTGAGTATTCAATAATGCGCCTTTGACTCTCAGACATACACTCCCAAATTTATGTTGAATCGATAGTTTTCAAATTAACTTCACAAAGTTTGTAAAAAAAAAAAATACATATTTTATTGATGAATAATAATTTAGTCGAATACAGCCCTGTCTAAATATTGCTCATAATAATTAAGAGTTCTTCATATTATCACACTATTTTTCAAAATAAACGCAAATGAAAAAAACTTAACTAAAAAATCATAGTGAGTATTTTTAACTATATATAGTTACAATAATATCAAAAACTGTTTCAAATTGACTGAATGACTCCCCTAAAAATATTAAAAACTGAGTATAGTTACAAAACAAAAATAAGGAAATAAATACAACATATACAAAAGTATATATACATATATATAATATATATATATATAAATATTTCAAAGTTTTATTTTAAAGTTAAAAAAGGTGCAGGGTCATAACTCCCGGGGTCCCTTAGGGACTTATGACTCATAGCAATGAGAGCCTCCAAGGGACTTATGACCTTGACAGTTTTGGCTCAGAGTCGTGATTCATAACTTCCTTATACATTTCTCAGCTGAAGGGTTATTAAAACAAATATTAATTTTAATTATATAACATCAATGACGTGACGGGTACGATTGATATCAAAAATTATTAGCATACATGTTGGATTTGGATTTGAAATCAGAGTATTCCCTTTTTCCAAAATTAGGAAAACAACAATAATGTTATATACACACTACATTTTGAAAGGCTATTTTGAAAAAAGGGCAATCCTGATTTTATAACCAAATTCCCTCATACATGAATTCATTAATACTCTGGAAAAAGGGTAAACTTGGTTTTTTGTTTAAATAAATATTGTTTTACATCTAATATTTTACTTATATATTTTATATAAAGATCAGAAAAGATCAGGGAGTTATAACCCTGCACCATTAAAAATACTCTCAGTAATTTCTAAAATGAACCATGAAAAGTGTAATGAAATTAATAAACCCCAACATAGAATTGAAAAAGTTTTTTAGAAGAGGTTACTTAGAGGTTAAGGTGAAAAAGAGATAGCAATAACTTAAACAAAAACAAAATTTTCTTAATGGATGCGTGGTTATCAATGAAAAATCATTAAAAATCTGATCTGATTGATTAAAAATTTGTTCTGATATAGTTTTAGTTCATATTTTAACTAATTTTTGTTTTGCAACCATAATTTCCAAGAATTACTGAAAGCAAATAAGTAATTTGTTTAAATTATGGACTTAAAAAAATTTTTTTTAACTCATGTATTCCAATGAAGATATGATTATAGTTAATGAAATTTTACTGCGCTGATCTGAAAATATATTTAAAAGTTTATTAAATATATATACAGCTTCTCTTGAAGATTATGAATGAATTTTATGTTTTATCGGATTTAGTTTTTTTTCTATTAAAATTTTAAAAATACTTATGAATTACTTTATCGAAAAAATATTAAAATATAAAGCAATGTCAAAATCATAGGTTTCTAAAAGTGCACATTTGTCAAATGGTGAATGCAACGCATGAAAAATTCAAGTAAATAAAAAACCGGGTAGTTCCCCTTTAATTTCACTAAAATTTTTGTATTTTTGCAATTGCTAATTGTTCAAATGTTAGGCTAATAAGCCTGTCTCTACCATAGGTACATGTTGGAACTGGGGTTGTATTAATCTATTATTAATTATTTATTAAGCCATTAATTTGAACTCAATGGTTGCTGAGTAGAGTTAAAAACCAGAAAAGTTTTTTTACTTTTACTGGGATTCGCATGAAAGGTTCGCACTCTAACTACTGTGCCACCCAGACATATAATTGCAGACAACATGCAGTCTCCTTCAGTGCTTGTACTTAATTCGAGGACTATACATACACATTTCACTCAAATGCTCAATAAAACCTTAAATACTAAATAATATGTAAAGTGATTACTTTTATTAATGCCAAAAACACTTGTTTTAAAGAGACGCATACTAATGGAAATTTAAAAATTGTTCATCCCTTGCAGTTGCCAAACAGGGGTGGGCAATGAACATACAAATAGAAATAAACTTGTATACATTTTGACAGATGTTGAACCTTTTCTAAACCATCAAACATTTTACCAATTTATGATTGATGCGTCAAAAAAATTTGTAATTTGTGATTTTTTTCATCGTCACGTTGTTGACGTTTTATCAGAACGGGGTTTTACACACTTTTAAAATTTTTCCTCTTAGAAGCTATTACAAACAGGGGTGGAGGTATATTTTATGTCTTAATCTGGTTTATTAATTATGAATGATATTATCTTTAAATAACTCTTCTTTTAAAAATATTCCGTTACAGTCTTCTAGTGCAATCCAGAAGACTGTCACTTCGTAACGAGTACAGTTACGGACAAGTAAAAAGTTTCATAAATTTGAACTTTTCTGAAATATTTTTCAATCAAACTTAAAATGTTTATTTCGATTGGTGTACTAGAGGTTTTTTGAATGACAGACGCACAAATGGATAGATAGACTAACCGACGCATTGAAACCAGATTTTAATTTTTCAAATCTGCCAAAATCATATTTTTGAATTTCCCACACCTGGAATTATTTTTTGGAAAATATAATTACGGATTAGTAATCATTCAAAAATATGCGTATCATTAAGTAAGTATAATATTTTTAGCTTCTGATGATCTTAAATTTAATTATAATTAATAACAAATTGTTTTTCTGTTTTTTATTGTATACTGAATTTTATTCTTGAATTATTTTATGATTCTTCGATTATTTTATTAAATTACAAAATTTAATGTTTATTGGCTTTAATTCATTAAAAATAAATGAGTTGAAACTATATTAGTTTTATATTTATTGAAAGGTAAAGATTAAATGATTAACTTTTAATGTAATTGGAGAATTATATGAAATAAAATATTTAGGATAATCTGTTTCAAAAGTAATTGTTGAGTATCTTATTGAAAAAGAGTCAATTAAATAAAAATAAAGATATTTGTGTATTATGGTTATTAAAAATAATGGTGATGACTGATGATAACATTTATGGATGTAATGAGATCTCCAAATAAGACAGTAATAAATATAAATTTATTTGGAAATATTATAATGTAATTTAGTATTTTGATTTGAACAAAGATTAGTTAGTTCGTGTAAGAATTGAGTTGATTAAAAAATACGTTGTGTGTCGTCGGATCTAAGTTATTGTCGAAGGAAACATAGAGTAGGCACTGGCAGAAAGCAACTAGCATGGTTGAGGAATATTAGGGTTTGAATTAGTTTGCACACAATTGAACGCTTAGTCTATTCAGAAACAAATAGAATGGAATAAGCCAACATTGTAGCCACTTTAACATAAAATAAAACGCCTAATCGCTGCAGTTGATTGCCGTCAGAAGAAGTAGACTTATCTAAAACTGGAATATTATATTGGAATATTTTATTGTAAGCTATGTAAGAAAGGCTTAACACCTTTTAAAAATTCTCAAAATTTGATTTTGCACAATTATATAATTCTATAAGAGCTGATTCGAATATCTAGTGTCTTATTCAGAAGCTTCTTTGTAAATGTATACATATACTTACAATTGATCTGGCTCAGTTAATTTGAATGAAAATTTTCAGATTTCCTAATACGCGGGTCCGGCAGATTGCTCCAACTCTTTTAACCATATCTTAAACGAAGACAGAGCCTCTTTATAACTTTAAAGTGACTACTATAGTTGTGATTAAGTATTTAATTTTTCATTACTCTTATTTATAGTAATATATAACTATTGTAATAATTATAGTTTGATAATTTTATTTTAATTTTACAACTCCTAATAACATTTTGAAATCTGACAACTTCTTGTTGTGATTTGTATAATTTTTTTAATTTAAATCAAAATTTTCATAATCATAACATCTTATTATTTTTCAGTTTTTATTAAATCTGCATTTAAAAGATATGCAAATTTCATATAAAATATGAAAGTAATCATCTCTAAACACGCTATATATATTAGCAAATTAAAACGATTTTATATTTTTCAAAAATCGTTTTTATTTAAATTGTAATTTCAATTAAGATCCTAGATACAAATATTAGTTTCACTTTTACACCATATTCTAAAACAGAATAAAACGGAAAACACGTGCTTAATTTGCGTTAGGATGTTCACAATTTAATTATTACTTTCAATTTTAAAAAATTGGGTTTTTTCAAAATAATAATGAAATATCTTTTAAAAGGTGTTCCATTCAAGAGTCCCCTTAAAAATCATTTTTTTTTTTAAATTAAAAGATCTTAAAAAAAGGCGCCAATTTTTTTTAATAAAACTGATAGTATAAAAAAAGATGATTGTGATTGAGATGATGCTGTCCTTTTTTATTAATAAAAGATCCTTTTTTTATTATTAAAATTTGGAATTTCTAAGAATATCTTACAAAATTTTGTTGGGTATTATGAATTATATTTTTCGTTTTGTAGTTAAATTATTAAGGAAATCATTAAAGCACATTTTGAAGGATTTATACTCTCCTATAAGAGCTCCTAGTTGTCTAAATGATCGCATCTAAATTATAAAAAGTTTTAGAAGTTATTTGTAGGTTATCGAATTACAAATAAATTGAGGATTGAATCATCACACAAATCAAATGAATAACAGTTGTTGTATCTCACATGCTCAATCTTAACCTGTAAAGCGCAACTAAAGCGATTTGAAAGTCCACTGTCAATACTTTACCTTCCCAGTCTGTTAAGATGTTCGGCATATTTAGCGGAATACTAGGAAGATGAATTAATGGAACAATGGGTCCGAAAACATGGAGAGAATCCTTTAATACTATATTTTGATATTTCAATTGTAATCTCATTCATTAAATAGAAACTGTAATATTAAAAATAGTTTTTCGAAATTGGAAATACCTTATAATTTATTTCCTTATAGATGCGACAGTACCTCATTGTTGTCAAGGTCTATATAAATATTATTATTCTTTTATAAATTATATAATTATAAAAATTATGAAAAAAACAACCCAAAAATTCTCAAAAAAAAAAAATTTAAAGTTCATCACCCTCTATTAACTATTTTATAACACATTATATTAAAAACCTGATGGTTTATCACAATTTATACTAAAATAAAAGGTATATACATATAAAAAATAATCAGTAGCACGCTCTTTCAATATTTTCATTTAACAAAAAAGGAAGGGATCTTGATCATCTTTTTTTTATTTTTTGTCCTAAAATGTTCTTTTCTAATTCTTTAGTTTTTGTTTAGATTTTTCTACATATCGTACCATACATAAAAAGATTTAAAT
Organism: Dolichopus griseipennis; assembly: GCA_963082915.1. NCBI lineage: Eukaryota > Metazoa > Arthropoda > Insecta > Diptera > Dolichopodidae > Dolichopus > Dolichopus griseipennis. The sequence goes on along the minus strand of OY720443.1, from coordinate 11,419,421 downwards.
CTTTAAGATTCAATAAAGTATCTTGTTGCAGCTGATCATAACCTAAAATTGAGGTACAAAATTAAAAAAAAAGCGCGCGCAAATTAAAACTTTTGTTGAAATTTTATTGTCTACAATTTATTATTAAATACATATGTATGTATTGGTTTATTATAAATATACATTTAAAAAGTTTACATATCTAAGATTTTATCCTTCATACTTTGTACAATTATAAATTCCTAAAATTTATTTGATAATAATGATGATTGTTGTATCATTTAATGTGGGATACTGTTAATGCTCCTTTTATTACTACTGCTGCTACGTATACTGACGTGTATAACAGTTTTTGATTATATATTTGAATTTCTTCCAGGGTTGTCACTTTACTACGAATGAAGTAGATCTAATTCACTTACTCCTTTTTTTAAATCTGTTTTTTTTATCTTTAATTGAAATTACCTCAAGACCTCAAGACCTTAAAATTTAAAGAAATTATAAATAATGGTAAAAGTTTTTGGGATCTATCTGAAAATCAGAAAATTTCAAATTTACAAGTGATAAATAAATAACAATATAATAAGCGATAAATTTGTTTTTATTTTATTTTGAATTTTAAAAATTTTTGTTTCAATTTTTATTTTGTTAATTTTAAATTTAGAAAGTGAATTGTTTTTTTTTGCTAGATACTCTTTTTATTTAATTTAAAGTTTATTTTCTGTTAAACATTCTAGAAAACGTTGTTTTAATTTAATAAAAATATCTACTGCTCAAAAATACCAATCTACTGCGTTTTTATTAGAAATCTACTGGGCATTTGGATCAAGAAGTGGCAACCCTGGTTTGTTCTTTACTTTATTTACAATAGGAATTGAAAAGAACACCCGCATGTAACATATTATTCATATATAGACTAAATGTATACAAACATTTTTAGGGTAATGTCATTTTATTTTGTAACAGGACTTTACAATTTTTATTTTGTCTATTATTTGTCTATTGAACACAATTCAGTGACAGCCGGCATAATTTATTTACCATGAGATTTTTTTTTTTTTTTTAGGTTGACTTTGTATTAAATTTAAACAAAATCAAAATACATTTTTTTTTATTTATTTTATTTTCAATAATTGCTACTAATTATGATCAATCATTTTGCTAATTGTTTATTATATGATAATATGTATTAGAAATTGGTAATAGCCAAATATATGTATATGTGTTAAAATGTCAAATGAATAAAAATCACAGTAGGGGTGTGTGATTAATATTATTCTTAATTTGTATACAAATTCTTCTGTGAAGTGTTTCAATTTAAATTTTATTTAATTTTATATTAAAAATGCTTATATATAAATAAATTATATGTGACTGAAATTTAAATTAATGTTACCATTAGTGTCATAAACCTGCATAATTAAATTTTGATTAAATGGAAAAAATTATTTAAATAAAAATATTGAATAAAATACAATACATGTTATTTATTATATAGTTGATGGTTTTGATTGGTATTTGTTGAATATTATTTAATGAATTAGTTGAATTGAAACTATGATGTATAGGAATGAAATTTAAATACAAATTTTGCTTAACTGTTGTTTGAGTAAGATACAATTATATTGACAACATATACGAATTATGTAAAGGTTCCATAAGGAGTTATTCCATATAGTGACAATTTGACTTTCTATACTTTACTTAAGGAATCCGTAAAGGCGTTATTTGTGAGAAATTCATTTTTAAAAATAAATTATTTAGTAAACTAAATAAAAATTCCTTTTGGATTACTTAAATCTTATATATTTAAATTTTAACCTACTAACAGGGTTGTAAACTGTAATCAAAGGAAAAGTTTTAACAAAGATTATAATATAATTGGGAAAAAAATAGTTTTAAAGTGATACCTTTAATAATGCTGATGGAAATTCGTATGTTATGCCCATCTCGAGACTATGGAAGATTATTCCGTCCAATATGTTCCCTAAAGTTGTTAATTCGTATTTGTACGACTTAATTAAATTTAAGAAGAATATTAACATCTTTCTCCTAATTACCCCTCCAAATTTACCCCATCCCCCATAATCCAAAAATCCCAAATAACCTCCCCATAATCCCGAAATCTTTCCATATCTCCATCAATGTTACCAAACTGTACATTTGTATCACAAGTTCCTCCCTAAAGTTTGGTTCAAAAAGAGGCGTGGTTTTGGTGTGTGAAAGTCACAATAACCAAGGAAACACCGCACAGTTCCAATGGGCAGCGGTCGACAGTTCCATTCCCTCGTCAAAAACAAAAAAGTGCTATCTTCCACAAAAGTTAATTTTTAAATCTGTCACAATATTTTTGCAGATCCTCCTCAAAATTTTAATTCTAACAGATATAAATTTAACTTTATAAATTGAATCAATAGCATAGAAGAAGTTTCAACTTCAGCACAGATTTTTAGAAAAGTACTAGGAAATAATTAAAAATATTATGCTAAACAATCAAACCTTACAATAGTAATATGAGCTTAGCAGCTCAATTTCGTTCATATACTCTGAAACTTTTTCGAATTAGAATTCTGAAATAAAATAATTGTTTTATAAGTTGCACCTTGCACCATACTTAATATTTTGAAAAATTCGAGTGTCAAGGGAATTCAATTTATACTTTCTGGTTCTGATGAACATATGTTACTTATCGTTAATATTCAATCATCATAATGTGCAGCTAGAGGTGCAGCTAGGTGCGTTGCTTATCCCAATATTTTGACTATGGCGGAAGATTTTTTCAGTGGGTAGGGATCTCATACTACCGTAGTTTTCTAGGTGACTTTTGAAGGTTTTCCCTCCCCTAAAAAATATATATATATATATATATATCTTTAAAACCATTAGAATATAGAAAAAAATGTCCTATACAATACAATGTTTTGCTTCTTAGTACATTCCTGTATTATTATTTCACGATATTTGCCAACTGACACTTTGTCTAATATCCTGTTTTAGAACATATATAGTACGATAAGAATATTAGAATAAATTACTTTAAGAATTTCAATTACTCTCCTATATTTGCCCCCTTTTCTATACAAAATCTCAATTATTAAAATATATCTTTTATTAAACATTTTCAAGGTCATGAATACTTCATAAAATTTATTTTTAAATTAAAAAAAAAAAAAACTAAATCATAATGAAAACACGTTTTAAACTTGATATATTTTACATATATGTATTATACAAAATGAAAAAGCAAAGCTGTAAATGAAAAATTAATGGAACCCCCAAAGGAATACACAAAACTACTAAAAAAAAAAACAATATTTAATAAAATAATAAAGACAAAAAAAAACAAAAGCTGAAAGACAAGAAGAGGACAATAGATCACAAACATGTAAAATTTAATATTACATTTATGTAGGGTTCAATTTCTTGTATTTAGGAGTCCTCCAGTGGATAAAAAATAAAAGTAAAAAAATTCAAACAAAAAAATATCCATTATCCCTTCTAGGAATATTTTAACTTGAGAATTTTTGTTCTTCAAGGAACAATATCTGTGTCTATGTGTACTGTACTGGTTTGTATCTTGAAGATACTTTTGGCTATATTGATTATTATATTTTTTAAAATCTCACATATTGCCTCTTCATTTAAAAAAAAAAATTGAAAACTTAAAGAATTGATAAACATGTATAAATAAGCGTAAGAAAAAATATATATACAAATTATATTTGAAGACGTGCTTTTTATGCCCAGATGTTCAAATCAGAAGTTGCTACTCTCTATAGGTAAATAGATAATTGCTATACCATTTTTTTTAAAGTAATTTTTTTAATGCATGGCCTAGTAAAAAATCAAGGTTATATTAGCGAGTTTTTGATTTTTGTTTATTTTTTTATTCATTCTATTGTAATATACTATTTGAGTAGTCTACAACTACTCATCAGAAGTACTATAACAAAATAAGAATATATAAACTCTTTTCACATGAACTTGGTCCTATTTTGCATATAAATTTTCCCATTTGCAAATCAGTTTGGTATGTTCTCAAATACGAATTTCCCTGAATTTTCAAATTTAATTGGTTTGTTCTTAATCAGCTTCGTTTCTTTGAATCCAACAGTTGGAACAACATATTGGGAAAAGTTGCTCACATATTTTATAGCAGAATGCAAATACTGCAAGAAATTAATTGTTTATTTGCAAATAACCTTGGTCTTTCCCAAATATATATTGTCCAAAATTTTCAAATTTAATTGGTTTTTTCGTAATAAGCCCGTGTCTTGGGATTCGGTAATTGGATTAAAAAATAGGGAAAAAGATATTCACAAATTTTATAGTAGAACTCAAATACAGTAAGAAAAATTAAAAAAGGTTGACTTTAAGTCGACCCTAAAAATAGCCCCCAAATTTTAGATGTAATTTTTGGGACTTTACTTGGGAAAGTTCTTTTCTCCTTTTGCAGCTTTTACTACAGATTTAAGGGCTACATTTTTCATATTATGTCATTTTCTGGGTTTCAAGGTACGGAGTCGTTTATAAAGGACCAAGTTGATTTGAAAAAAAGACCAATTCAATTTGAAAAAAGATCAATTTAATTTGAAAAAAGATCAAATTGTTTTGAATAAAGACCAATTTAATTTGAAAAAAGACCAATTCAATTTGAAAAAAGATCAATTTATTTTGAAGAATAAACAATTTTAAGTGAAAAAGGACCAAATTCATGTTAAAAGAGTATATATATAAAAAAAAAGATGATGGAAGATGCCTTGAGAAAAAATAAGAGAAGATAATTCCATTTTTTATTAAACATAATTTTTTTTTTGTTTTTTTTAGCAAGACTAAATTGATTTTTCCGTCCGGTATTTAGTTTCGGAGTTTCAATTTCTTGTTTTTTAATATTTTATTTTTGTGTTTTGCTTCCAAACTAAACTATCATTCTTATAGATTCATATTAGTTCCGGACATACAAACATACATATATATACAGTAGAGATGTTCTTTACAATTTCACTTTTTATACAATTTTTTTTTTTTTTTTTTTATACAGAAGCGATCTTTTACAACATAACACCCGATACGTAATCATTTTACCATGTTGAATAGTTAACTTTATCTTTAGGCAACATTTATATTTGTTGGATGGATTGTTACATACTTGTATACATATTAATATTTTAAAAGATATACATAAATCCATACTTTTAATAGAGATTGTTTATTTCCTTCGTATAATTTTTGAATTCTTTATTGTTTTTTTTTTTTTTTAATTTTTTTTCCTGTGAGGGCACAATCTTGTTACTTTTGTACTAGTATCTACGTGGTTTTCAATCAAAGGAAGTGTTGTTTTATTTTTTTTTTTGTCTTTATTTTGATTGTTTTTTTTTTTATTATTTGAGATTATTATTTAAAATTAAAAAGTACAAGATTTTTTAAAGATATAGTCTTAGTCTTAAAATGTTAAATAAAAAACAAGAAAGCATTCGAAAATCGCGGTTTATTGAGGCATCAGACAATAATGTTAATACAATCAAATGAAATTTTTCTATAACGATATATCGACTAAAGTTAGTTCTGATGTTTTATGTATGATGAGGAATTAATTTGAGGTATTAGAGAGTGTTAAAAGGATTAAAAGAAGAAGACTCTGTGAAAAGGCTTTAAGAAACATGGTGTAATGATCATTCTTGATAGCGTAGCTGGAAAAGCATATAAGAATACAATATGGTATAATATTGCAAAGATTGGTCTAAGTTATTACAAGTGTCAGCAGCTTTGTCTTTGCTTCGAAATAAATTTTTTAGACTTTCTTTAGTCAACTAGGATTTACAGCTTTAGTTTGCAGACAGCCGTAGTGGTATTCCTAAATTCGGTATTCAAAGCTAACAAACTATCAGAAAATAAATTGTAAAGTAATATGTAAGAACGGTTTCATCTTTACAACTTTACTAGACACATCACTAGATTCTTCAATATTAGAATTGCCTAGTCAACTACCTTTTAAATTATTTGTTTATATTGTATTCTATATCTGTGAGTTGTATTATTCAATTAAATTATTTGTTTATATTGTTATATTAATGTATTTTTTTTATTAAAGATATAAAATTAATAAATATTGATTAAGTCATTAATTTGAACCTAACGGTCAATGGTAGCTGAGACGAGTCGAAACGTTTTTTCAACTTCACTTGGATGCGAACTTGTACCTTTCACTTGACAAGTTACTTTTCGCAATCTAACCACTGTGTCATCCAGTCGTTTAACTTTTAATTGCATGCAAAACTAGTAAGGGTACAGAATATTCCTATGCTTGATAATTACTCAAACTGTAAAAATATGTGAATACAGATTTTTAAACACTTCAAAATTTAATCCTACCTATTTTATCGATAAGTCTAACTTGATTTGTGGCCTCTTAATCTTCGGCAATATTTTGATCTTATTTATTCCTTATTTTTTGCTTTAATAATTTTTTTCATTATTTTTTTTTTTTAGTAGTTACGCTTTAATAAAGAAAAAAAACAATCAACATTTTAATCTCCTTCTTATTTGTAAATGCTTCTATTTACATTAAATAAAATATCTATAGATACAGGGTGGAAAGCAGCTGCGGAAATAAAATTATTATTATATGTTTATAATTTCATATATACATTCCTATATGTAAACATAATATAACATATGAATATATGTGAAAACTTATATGTAATATATATATATAACTATAGATACTATACAATATATATTGAATTTATATTTCAATTATTGTATAATATGCAACTTGAAATCGGAAGGTAATATTGAATATATAATTATAATTTTATGTATATTAATAGAAAATCTTGATATCAGTGCAATTTATTTTTTATTCTAATGAAAAATGCATATTTTTTCATAATGTTTGCCATCAATTGCATTCCTGAGTGCACCTACAAAATCTGAATGAAATTTAAATTCGAAGAGTATCTAATTTAGAAAATTGAGTATATTTTGAAATTGAAAAATTTAATTTTAGTTTGGAAAACTAATTGAATTTTCATTAAAGAAAAGCTTAAAAGGTTTCAAGTGAGTGTTTATTGTCATTAAGCAAATGGAAAGGCCTGGATTCTATTAGTTTCAATGTCCATTAAAAAGTTTTCGAAGTATTTATTAACGTATAACCAAGTCTGTTATTACATTGTGTGGGTGATTCAAACTAATTAATATAAGAATGTTATTTTAAGTAATAACGGTAAATGCTAATTCGCTGTACTTCTAGAGATTGTAGATGTTATTTCTATATTTTCGTGTTTTAAAGTGGGGCGATTAGGTCCGACAATGATATCAAAGGGACGAATGTATTTACCAAACTTCTGCATAAGTTGCTAATCAAATCTGTATTGGATATTAATGATATCAATATTGTATAGGTAAGGAATAATTTTTAGGTTGAATCACTGGAATCTTATCTTTGATTAGTTAAAATAAAACGAGTATTTTATAAAACCAAAACTTTGCTTGTTATTCTATTATTGAGCAAAGTTTAACAATTAATTTCATTGAAGACTAGTTTTTTGAGTTGTACTATACAAGGAAACCAGTAATTTAATATTCCTTTACGGCACCCCTTTTTAAATATTAACTGATTATTATACAAATAATTTAAAAAATAAACCAGTACACATTTTACCACTGTCTTACCGTATAATAAAGGGTGTGTTAAATTTAGTTAAAAATTAAATATGTATTTTTTTTTTCTAATTAAAAAAATCCTGTTTTACAATTTAATTGTCCTAAAAAGTAATTTCATTATATTTTTGTGCTTTTGAGGTACTCTCGTTCCTAGCTTTCGAAAATACACGCTTTTTTTGTCTTTTTTAAAGTACTCGTTTTTTCTTAAATTTTTTTATCTTACAGTAAACTTAAGAGAGAAACTTTAAAATATCTTGTTGTGTTTAATAGGAGATCGCGTATAATCTTTACAAATAGGTCTTCCAAATCGTTTTGCGTTATAAACTTTAACTGAAAGTAACATATATATTATAACGTACAATATAATTGGTTCACGAAGGATATTTTATAATTTTCCATCTAATAACATTTTGTAACCTGCGTTAGAATCGACCTCTCATTCTCTTGGTTAGTAAACAGTTCGGTTAGTTCAAGTTATGTTGAATTAATTTTGAATTTTTGAAAAACAAATATGTTAAATAAAGAATAGCAATTTTTTTGAACTTACGAGAGAGATTTGATAGTATTAGGGGTTCATAGTTAATTTGGACATGTGACTTTTCTGCTAATCAATACTAGATTTATTAAGTTATTAAAGCTTAGTTCAAAGGAACCAAATTAAAAAAAAGACATATGAGTTATTAGTTATAACTGAATTTGCAACGAGATATGGGACATTTTTACTTAGTACAAAATTGTGAAGCATTTATCTGATGTCAAAAATTCCATTATCCTGAAAATTCGCTTTTGGCGCTTACGACCTTTTTCCTTAGCACGGCAGTATACAAGGAACCCAGTAATGTATTTGAACGATTTTTTAGTAAAGCTTTTTAGATTATTTATAAAATCTTTGTTAAAATTTTTTTATTGTTTAAGAATGGGTTTATTTAACAGATAAATTGTTTAGCTGCACGCCACATATAAAAATGGGTTTATTAATCAGTGGATTTTTTAAGCCGAATGCCACAAGTACACGCAGTTGAGATCTTAATTGAACCTTTTAATTAAAACTGATGTTTTGTGAATAATTATAATTGAAATATTGACAAATTTGAGTTACAATTGTAGCTTTTTGAATTGAAATTCAATAATATGAACTACAATTGATACTTTATGAATTAATTGATACTTTCTGAATTACACTTGGAAAAGGTGTAGATTTTTTGTTTTGTAAACGTAGCAATAATAATTTTTAAAATCTTTGGAATCAAATTCTTAATTCAAGTTTTCTTAAACATTAAGTTCACTATTTGTTCCAAGTATTTTAAACAAACCCCTCTATGGCTATGGTTCAGAGATAAGTAAAAATTAAAGGATTTAATACATCCCAGTTTCTTGAAGTTTTATTGAATCTTAGTAAAATAAGTCCTACACAACTATAGAACCTTAAATATTTGTACGTATCTTAAAATGTTTTGTGATTAAAGAGTATTTAAAGAAATTTTTATATAATTAATATTTTGAGCAGTAAAATTAAAACTAAATAAAATAAACGGCTAGACCAAATATAATTAGATGCTACCGTTACGCAAATAAGATAATATTTAAAAAAAAATATTTTAAAACATGCAAATTTTTTATTCTATTTAAAAAAGAGTTCCAAAGAACCGAACCTTTTTTTTTTTTTAAATAAGAATAGTATGCGTGATAATAGTAACCGTTATATCAATGATATTAAAATCTAATCAAATGATATTATTAATTTTTTTCAATCAAATTTAAATCAAATAAAAAAAAAATTTCTTTTAATGAAAAAAACCAACTCTTGTCTTTTTAAGACAGTTAAATACGATTTGTATATATCATTTGCCCTCAAGTTATCGAAAAACGGTGCATGGTTTTTTTTTGTGTTTGTGCGGGATAATAAAATATACCTTATAAAAATATCTTAAAAGCCGTTATAATAGCATTTATATAAAATGATAAACGTTTTATCTTTTTCATTTGCAATTTTTTTTTTTCCGTTTTTGAAATAAGAAAAAAATTTTTCAAAAGAAAAATTCTCACATTGATATAAAAGAAAAAAAATAAACATTTATTTTGTTGTTGCTTTTTTTGATTACAAGTTAATGGAGTTAATAAACAAATTACAAAATGGATTCATTTTGTAAAAATATTTTGATTTCAATTCCTTTTGTTAAATTATTATTTTGCCGCCCCTTCTAAATACTGAACGATTAAATTCAAATCTAGCTGGAACAATCATTTAATTATATAAAACGTTTATCATTTTATATATGAATAAATTACAGTGTGTTTAAAAATTATTTGAATGTAGTTTTCTTAATTCTTATAAGAAATAAAGGTTTTAAGTAGATCAGACATTTTTTTAGACTAATAGCTAAATATAATTTTAATTGAAATCTTATGTTAGCGATTGTTATCAAATTCTGAGGCAGGTATTATTTAATATCTACAAATACTCTGTCTAGAGACTACAGGTTCAATCATGAGATAAAAATTAATATAATTCAATTATATTCAGATAATAAAAATAATGTCTTGAATCATTTTTGTAAAAATTATTATTTCAAAATTATTGATTAATTAGCTGATTTTGACAGCATTTTTTAATTCAATTTGTCAGACAAACATTTTATTAGTCTTATCATCAAACATAAATATTTTTATTTATTTTACGTGGATTGGTGATTCTTATCAAGTAAATCACACCCTGCCCTTATTAAAACTGGTCGAACTGATTAACCATTAATTTTTTGCTGTCTTTGGTTTGAGTATTGCTTTTGTGTACTTTCCCTTAGGAAATCTGTACTTTATATGATATTATCTAAAGGTTTTTTACTTTAAGCCTTCCTCTAATATTAAGTAAATACCAGGGAGCATTTATTATGTTACGTACGACTTTATTCTGAAAGGTTTGTATTTTTTTAATCTGAGTTTGCTTGGCAAAACCCCAAAATTGAATGCCATACAACGATATTGGTTTAATTACTTGGTTGTAAATTAAAACTTTATTATATATTGTTAATTAAGACTTACGCCCTAGGAGTCAGTAATTTTCTCTATATTTATTTTCAAGTTCTAGTTTTTTCATTTTAAGATATTCATTCCATTTTAGCTTGTAAACTCATAAGTATTAAATATTTTAAATTTTAAAAAAAGTAAGAAACTTTGCTTTTTGACGTAACTGACATTTGTCAAATAAAAATAATGAAAATATTAAATTACGTACTGTTATGTTACGTATAATTGAATTATTTGAAAACTATAGCTCAATTTAATTTTAAAATAATTAAATTATTTGAATCAGTTCTATTATTCTATAATTATTTGAAGAGTATAGCAAATTTTCTATATAATAAGTTTGTTGTTTTAGTTTTTGTTTTCGATTAACGGAATAAAATATCAGCTGATTGACAAAAATAATAAGTTACTTGAAGTGAAATTTTTAACCACTATGTAAATTTTTTAAAATACTGTGCATCTACATAAATGGCAAATTTCAAATCTCCTTGGTATTTAATAATTCATTTTACCTTTTACGCATTAAATTATCATTGTGATACGCTTTGCCATACAATTTTCCTATAAATCTATACTGATGACTATACGAAAGTAAATTAATATATATATCTATATATACAATGATATTAAAACAACGAAAAATTATCAAAAAAAAAAAATAAAATTCAACATATTTTTTATTGTGTTTATACGAATTATTACTATATATGGCAAACCACCACCACCGCCGCAACAATCATCAACCACCTATATGTTATTTTATTTTATAATTTTTTTTTTTTTATTATTGCGGTTATAAAGAATTGGCATAATGTAGACTTTTAAGCAATTTTCGCTAAACGAAAATCTTTAAATTTAATGACATAAACACAGTTTTATAAAAATATCAATGGATATTCTCTGCCCCAATGTATGGCCTCCAGGAATATAAACATTTAGAAAAAATTGTTTTTTTTGAGAAATGAAAGGAATGCATACATAAGAAAAAGTGTTTAATATCAAGTTTAATATAATAGGGTCTAACGCATATTATTTTAAAGTTTAGAATTCGAATAAATATTTGTTTTTTTAAAAATTATTATTATATAAAATATGAGTTAAAAGTTTTAGTCCTTAGGCCTCGGACACGCAGACAGCTATCGACCGATTTTTCAGAATAACTTTTAAACACATTGGATTTCATAAATGTGGTCATATTGAAGAGCGACAGTGAGTGCCATAATATATACCCATTTACTAAAAAAAAAATCGCTCCCTTGCTCTGTTTGGGACCTTAGAGGTTTCCATTACCAAAACTTCTGTGTCGATCACCTTCGAAGCTTAAAGACAATTCACCCTTACAATTTCAAACAATAGTTTGGATTTAATCTCAATTTTTTACAAAACTTCTAAGTTTGTCCTCAGACAGTTTTAGTTATAAACTTATAAATTGCATTTGACTATGCAGTTTAAATTTTTTCATTTTTTCACTTTGATTTTATAACTCACAATCTATAGTACGCGTAATTCAAAACTTGAAGCTGAAGGTTTTTGAAGTTGAAGCTCATTAGACCCCTAAAACCTACCGTGATAGTGAGTTATAAAGCCAAAGTAATGAAATCAATGTGTAGAATTAGACCCCTATATTATGCAGTTCACTTAAATTCTCGATATGTTTTCTTACATCCAACATTTTGATTTCATTACTTTGGCAACTCACTATCGCTGTAGGTTTTTAGAATCTGAAGTTATAGGAATATATACATCTTGTCTATCCTAGAATTATATTCCATATCTGCTAACAGCTTAATACCATATATTAATTATTACCGGTATTAAAAACGAAGTTATTAGTTCATAATACTTTTACCATTTACCTGTTGAATGAAAATGATATTTTGATGAGCATATTTATATAGTGTAAATGGTAAATTATTATCGTGTCTCTGCCACATTCAAATGATATTATTTTTTTTTTTTAAAACATTCTTCAATTAGTAAAATACAAAATGAAAAAATTTCTATTTAAATAAATTATGTGAACGTATATTAAAATTAAAAAATATTTTTTATAAATTAATAATAATAAAAAAAAGAGTTAATAATTTGAAACCTAATAATATTTGAATCTAAAACGTTTTTCAAGGCTGAGGAGGGTATAATTCTGAAATTTTTAAGTATTAGAAATAATTTAAAACATTTAAAAATCAAATCAAACGATTACGATTAGTAATATGAAATCAAACTGAGAAAGAACAGGCTTCAATGTACGAGTGAAACAGTCAAAAAAAGGTTAAAATACGGTCCGACGAAGCAGCAGAGCGTCGGACAATCTAACTTGGATGAACGGTTCATATGACGATCTTTATCGCAACGGCTTGTGTTCAAAATTGACGATTGACGATTGATAACAAGATTAGCAGGAATTTTCATGTAGGTCTGTTTGTCAGCAACCCTCTTTCTTTCTGTTGATATTATACGTTTCAGCAAAATCACATTTTTGATGTTCAAAGGGTTCGAAAGATCGACTTTAAATTTTTGCGTAAAGAAGTGTGGTTTTAGGAAATTGCTGTGAGATGATAATATAGTTGCCAGGTTCCTCAACTCATTGCGAATATTTTTCCAGAAATCGGAGCAATAAAGATCATGGAATCCAACCTTTTTTTCTCTTTTTTACTTTCTAATACAACATTTCTCAATGTTGAGGCAATTATTCCCTATACACAAAATCAATTAAAAAAAAATCGTTAATTTAATTAGATATCTATAACAATGTCCAGGAACTAAATAAAGTATCTCCAAGCTGTATTTAAATTAAATTGTTTCCTTGAAATTTTTGAAGTTCAATTGCTTTTCTAGGATTACTCTATCCCATCTCTGAGTTGATTTTCTATATCTATATGTTCATATAGTTTTTTTTACTCCCAGTGGATCCCCATGTCACATATAAGTTATAAAGACAAATTATAACTTTACTGGAACAGGTGAATTTCTTCAAACTTCTATTTGGTGATCTATATCTAGTGTTGGTGTCTATATTCCTTTCTTTTATTTTTATTATCTTTCTTCTCTCAAAAAACTTTTCTTTTTTTCTTTATTTATTCTTTTAAAACGTTAATTTATATTGAATATTATCTGAAAAAGTCATAAAAATGTTTAAAATATTGGTGTCGAAATTAATGTTATTCTGTTGCAGGTGTATTGTTATACTCGTACTACAGAAGATTGAACTAAGGTTTCAATAAGTGTATATTCTCATAAAAATCATCATACACCACTTAAATGTAAATTTATGCTTCTAAAAAAAAAAATGTTATTTGGTGTGAATAGTCGTCATTCATTCTGTTGCCTCAATAAAATCATATCGTGGGTGTATTATATACATTGAATGCCTCATGATTTTTATGATTGTTAATAGCTTTAAGAATGATCACATTTTGTTCATAAAATTCGTTTTCTTTTTTTACAAATAATTATTATTGTTGATCTTTAAATGGATCTATTAATATGTGTATAGGATATTTAGAACACTTGACCAATATTATGAGTTCATGATTAAATATTTATATATATATATTGTAAGTCTGGATTGAAGATTAAACATAATGGTCTTTCATGTTAATCTGTTTAATGCTTATGCTATTGCAATTAGTGAATATAGATAAATTTTGTAAGATGAAGAGCAATTTTACACTCTTTTCATGTGAACTTGGTCCGTTTCAATTGAATTTTGTGTACTTTCAAAAGAATTTGGTATTTTTTCAAATTTTTTTATTCTTTTTCTAAAAATCATTCTTATCTTGGGACCCAAAATTCGAACTGTACATGATTTGAAAAACCTATAATTCCCAATTCTGGAACAGAAAATAAAACGGGAGAAAGGATTCGTTTAAAAAAGTTGTAAAAATTTGGATTAAGAAAAGTCGTAAAAATGGCACCTAAGAGTCGAAATTTTCAAATGTTACGTACTGTATTTAGGGTCTTCAATAAAATCCATGAGTACCTTTTTTCAAAAATGTTGATCGGTCTGCTAAATTTCAAGAAACTGGGAGACTAATTAAGAAGATACCAAAATTTGAAAACCTGTAAGGAAATAACAGTAAGTCGATGAAATCGACTTAGTAATACCCTACACCTGACAAATTTAATTAATTAACAACAGTTGCCAAAATCTCCAATTACACTAGCCGCAGAGTCAGCGACACTAAGCGAACATGGAAAAAATAGCTTGTACGAAATATAGATTTAATAATCTTATTAATTTTAAGGAAATATGCTCTTAGGCTTCCGGAGATGTTTTGGAAGGTACCCGAATTATAGCTTCATTCAAAGCTTTGGGAATTTCGAATTTTGGGAAGTTCATTACAAATTTTGGGGACACAAGTCACACTTAAGAAAACACTATTATACCATAATTTGAAGGTTCTATATTTATTGGCCTTAGAGATGTGGCCGTTTGCTCTTGGTTCGATCGGAAGCTTCCCGAATCCAAATTAATGTTCTGGTTTTGGCCATTTTCAATCCATGCCGTGCTTTTGTCACTAGTAACATACAGTATAAATTTCATCAAGATTGAATTAAAAATTGAATTACCGTGTTTACGGACGGATATTGCCAAATCAAATGTTCGAGGTGACGGCGACGGGATCTAGCTTGCTTCCTTTGGTTACAAACACCATTCCAAAGTTATTATATCGTAGGTTGTAGATTTAGGTGTAGGATATAAAAAGACCAAATTGATTTAATAATTGGCAAATGACAAATTTCAATTGAAAAAGGACCAAGTTCATGTAAAAAGAGTGTATATACATAGAAGATTGGGCCTTTAAATATATAAGAAAATAAATTAAACCATAAAATAAAGAAAGTAATGGTCATACTTATGAATTTTATTATACTTGTATCAAGAAAATTTTAAATTTCTGTCTTGTTTCTTATTTTATTGTTTTTACAACATATGGATAGGTGGTATTAAATACATATAACTGGTCTAGAATCTAATAAAATACAAATAATGTTCTATATATATCCGTGATATCAAAGAAATGAAAATCACTATGGTATATTAAGTTTATGTCTATATTTTGTTTTACAAAAAAACAAAAAAATGTCTTAATGGTCATAAAGTGTAACTATATCCAAAATGTATATTTTGTATATATAGAATTTAAAAAAAAAAAAGCGGATAAGTGAAGAGTTTATAAGAGTTCAGGGGAAACAACATTTTTATGAATAAAATAGCAATGTCATGATGAAATTTTAATGTTTCCATTAGATGATCATTTTTATGAGAAATCAACATATACATAACATTACAAAAATTTTGTTCTTTATCTTTATGTTTCGTTCATTCATTTTGTATACAAGAACGCATGTATTTATCAGATCAACCTATATGACACTTTCAAGTAACCTGTCTACACATAAAATGAAAGAATCATTGTTTTTCTGATTCTATGATTCTGTTGAAAACTATAAATCGACCATTAACCATAATATGAACTACGCGGGTGGTTATATGAATATATTGTAGGTATAGTAAAATTGTCCTCAAATGTAAGCAAAAAATAATAAAAAACTAGATAAAAAAATTTTATGTTTCAGTATAGCATATAGTAAGTGGTTCTAAGAAAAATAGAATTCTATAGAATTCATGTAGAACATGTTGGGTGAATTTGTTGCTTTTTGATATTTACAGTTGTGCTGTATGATTAAAATATAATTATGAAGAAGTTACATTCGTAATTTGGAATGTAATATTTGTGGCATATGCCGCTAAATGTAATACTATGAAAATTGTTTATAATAATCTTAGATTTAAAGATGAGGTTTAGTAAAGTGGGTTGACCGTTTTAAACTGAAGATTTATTTCTTAATTTTTGATGTGTAGGAGTTGTCGTCAGTGTCATATGATCGGACTGCCTTATAAATTTCTTACATATTACATCATTTCAATCAAACCATTAGAATGCCAACCATGTCAGACCCTTAAGAAATCCTTATTTGATTCGTACGAACAAGGCCAATTCCACCTTGAAGTTAATATAATGGGATAATACCGTTATAAGGTAAGCAAATAGATGCAGTTTTTGTACCTTAATTTCTGATGAATAAGTTATGTAGTAATGAAAATAAGTAAGTGGGTTATTCTATAACATAATATATCATATATATTTTGTTTGAATACAGATAGATGGAACGAGGAAGAAGAATAAACTTCAGTTCAATAGAGCTAGTGCGTCATTACATATAAAATTTCTATAAAACAGAAAAATCGTTCTAATATTTGAACGAGAGTTAAGTGGAGTGTTACTTGTTCTACAGGATCATCTTTTAGGCGTAACACGCAGTTTTAAATTTGTTCGAAGTAATTCAAAGAAAGTTTGGGATGCGTCAGTCCAAATGCAAGAATTGTACTTCATCTTAAGTCGAATATATAGACTTTAGAGATATTCTCATTCCACAGCATCTTTTGATTTGGATGCACAACTAGGATGTTTAAACTTTATAATCACTCTATTTTTTCTCCTTGGAATCCCAGAATTGGGTTAAACTGATTTTTTTTTGCAGGAAGTCAGGCAGCTTTAGGTTTTTGAGATATTAAACTCAACTCTATTAGTTTTACCTCAAGTGGTGTTTAAATAAGCTAACTATAATATTTGTTTTCGATCTGATTGCGGTTGGTGTAATTTCAGGTTTCCTGAGGAAATCGTAGGTTGTCACTAGAGCACTGTCGTCAGTGATGACTGTATTAAATTAAAAACTTGTTCCTCTAATTGTCCCGATAGCATTGATCTATTTGCACATTCTATTTTAATTTCAAATAACCATATGTTACTAAAAATGAAGACATTTACCAATATTTATAACAAGCTTTTCCTGTAGAAACATTTTTATATTTTTGTATACTAAACCTCTATTCGTTTTTTTCCCCGTTGCTTCGTTAATTTTGTTCCTCGTTTTAAATTCTAATATAAACTATGTAATAGAAAACCTATACATGCTATTACATGCTCTAAAGTGTTAATTTAAAATTAAATCTTAAATTTTATATTTATTAAATGCTACTGAGAAATTTTTATAACATTTTAATAAAATATATATAGATTAGATCAATGCATCATATTAGTTTGGTTATACTTCCATTACTTCCATATATGGTTTACATTTTTTATTTTTACCATTTTATACACCTTCATATGATTATAGGTGTATTCGAAATTTTCTGGATCATTAACTACAGAATTTCATTTTTTAGGTTAATCTTGTACGGTGGATTTTGTCTTAAAGAATAATAATTACAATTCTTATTAAAAAAAAAAAAAAAATTATGTGTTATGAATGGGATGGTATTGAAAAAAATTAATGTGAAACGCGAGATGAATTTTTTTTTTTTTTTTTATAGTTTAAAGGAATATGAAAAATTATTCTAATGATTTTATCTTTTATTACCGAATTGAATTGGCGTTTTATTTTTAATGTTGTATACATGTATTTTATTAATTGGTTAAAATTAATTGGTCTATACTCTATATATATATATATATATATATATATATATATATACTTTAGACAAAATTAAAAAGAGGTGCAAATTTTCTAATTTTTATAAAAATTATGTGCTGAAAATTTATCGATTTAATAAAATGTATCTCTTAATTAAGATAAATATAAGTTATATATAATATAATTTTATTTATTTTTAAATTGAAACTTATTATTTAGAACTAATAAACAATTTTTTTACAATTACATATATGCATTATATGTGATTTTGTATTCCTGAGGAATCAAGAAAGTTTAAGTTCTCTATGGTACCAGATAGCTTAAAGGAAACTGTGAAATAATTACCAGAAACCTAAAACTACTGACGAACTGTGAGGCTTAAACTTAGGTATTTATATACTTAAATGCTTATACTATTGATAATGTATAGCCCCTACTCAAATTTCCAAACTCAATGGTTCCTAGCGTGCATCAGCTTCTATATACTACAAAATTTATCTAAATTTTAAATTTTATCCGATCCCTTGGATTAAAACAATTGTAAATCAGTAACAGTCATCCGACCAATGGCGTATGGATAAAGACGCCGCAGTTCATGTAGAAATTTTCGGGTTATTACTCCGGTCAAAACATATACAATAAAAAAATATCGTAAAATTGTATAATTATATCGTATTAGTCAATATCGTAATATATAATAAGATTTAATATAAATATTATATAAATAATACTTGTGTAGGATGGCGCACAAAATTAATATTTGTGTTTTCATAATCTTATACAATAGATTCAGCCGAGTAATCAACGGCTTAATTAAACTTGATAAATGTCCTATACTCCTTAAAAGAGTGGAAAGGAATAAAACCAAAAATCTGTAACAATGATCGATTCAATCTTATTTAAGTTCCATTCCTTTGATTCCCTAGTTTTGTAAAAGAGCATGTAAATAGTAGAAGATTAGAGAGGCGAGTAAACTATATATTTGTTGGTGTATTTTGTAGTAATCTTCTAAAATACAAATGGTTAACAAATCTATTAAAACGGGCTATAGAGTTTGCATCAAGGTACGCTCAGCTATAGAGTTTGCATCAAGGTAAGTTTATATTGAAGAATCGAACGCTATGCTACGTATCAATGCTCATATTCTTTATCGCATCTCCAATTAAAATACATCTTAAGAATAAGAGCGAATAATCAACTTCAATTCCAATTGATTTGATTACCCTAATAAAAATTATTTAAAAAAATAATTCCTTTAATACTTGAGGACAACAACCTTAGCGTTTGACATCAGATTGATTTATACTCAGAAACATTTAAAATACTATGTAAATTAAAATTTAACAAATAAAGTTCAATTTGATCATTTTGTTATTCATTATGTCAATTTCCAACATTTTAAAAATTTATCCGTCACAATACGATGCAAATTATTGAAATTCTACCTCAATTCTAACTTCAAATAGAAAATTCTGAAAATTTTATATTTCTCTAAAAGATTATTACATAAATGCTAATAAACTTCCTAATAAATTTCATCTAGGTATTCCACTTTTCATCAATAAGTCAGTGTAAAAAACTGATGAAAGTAATAATTGTAATTGACAGGCAAAGCAAATAAAAAAAAATACTTTTATTTTGAAAAGAATTCCAACTCTCTTAAAGCTTCTTATTTATAAACGAGTACTGTTAAAATACTTATACGAGTACTTTTAAATTCGATAAATACCTAAGTACAATTTAAAGGAAAAAATCACCTGATTAATAAAATAGTTAAAAAATAAAAACAAATAAAAAATAAAAAAAATTATAATAAAAATAAATATATAAATAAAAAAAAAAAAATTGAATAAAATAAAATTATTCATCTATTCATTGAGATTTATTTGTGCATAGATTAAAATATTTTAAATAATAGAAAGTACCCGTAAGCCATAAAATACTATATGTATACAATGAATGTGACTGGCGTTTAACAAACCACCGCGCAAAACTATTTAAGTATCTTTTTAGTATCATGGATATTTATATAATTATCTATAGATATTTATTTCCTATTTTAATTTTTTTTTTTTTGTAATTCAAGTTTGCACACGCTTTGCATTTACATATTTAAAAGTAACCTGTTTTGTTTTGTTTTTTTATTTAGATTTTTTTTTTGGGTAAAATAACTTTTGATTTTATTGTATCTTAAAATTAAATATCCAAATCGATTTTTAGTTATATTGTGTTAAGTTTGCAAAAAAGTTTTGGTAATATTGGTTTTGCAGTAAAATATACAAGATTACTTGTTACTTTGGGGCAGGGATTATGTAAAATCTAATACAGACATTTGAAATTTTTAATAATTTAAATTGGTAACCCTTTTAGAAGTAAAACGTACTTTTCTTTTAAAATTAATTCGTTTAACAACTCTAATAAATACATTGTTTTAGGAAGAATTAAGATTCTCAAAGTGCTCACCAACGCAAAAAGCGACTAAAGCATTGATTAAAAAAGGACACGTGTTAGCATTAGTCGCTGAAAATTACAGCTTATAAAATCGTCGTCATATCACAAAAATGACTTTGTAGTACTTTCTAACACCACTTTTCTACTGTGTTGAACTTAGGAGTATGATTTGAATAAGAGTGGCAGCACTATTTTCAAACCCCTCTAATAACCTTAAATATCTTAATAATAACAGTAAATTTATTTTTTCAGTATTATTTCTGAATCGTGGGAGAGAATTTTACAAGTTTAATTTAAATTAGCTTAAGAACCTAAAAGTATGCAATTATAAAAATAAGTATGCAAATTTTTGGGGCCAATTTTACTAAATTTACAACAGTACTATTTGTAAAACACTTTCACAAATTTGCATATTTTAGTTGTGTTTTATTCATTCGACTTCGAATCAAGGTTTACTTTATAATACGTAAAAACAACAACAACATAACCCATGTATTTATGTGGGTCCAGGTATCTGATCTGTAGAAAAAAAATTTAATTGAAAGATGGCGCAGACATAGTTTTTACTAAAAATATTTATAAATAAAATGTTGTACTTTTTTAATAAAATAAACGAAACATAATCAAATATAAAATGCTGATCTAACAATTGACACTTCACATGTGACATTTGATATTCGAATTTTTAAAACGAAGATAGCCAACATTTCAATTTAAAATCTTTTTAGTTTGAGCGACACCTTGATACTGACTCGGTCGAAAAAAACACGGATATTTTTACAAAAAAAAAGGATTGCCTAACGTTCTATTTTTTTAAGAATTTATTATTGCACATATATTATAGGAAATTAATTCTTATTTGTAATTTTTTGTTTTTTCGTTTTTTTTTTAATATAATTTTGGACAATCAAATTTCGATAAATCTGACCATATACGAAAACTAAACATGAAAATTTTGTAACTATATATGTAACTGGCAATACCAAAACTACTAAATTGATAATTTTAGTTCAAAAAAAAAAAAACAAAAACAATGGCACACTATTAGTATACAATCAGTTATTATTGTTAAATTTGCATTGATATTTACAGGATTTTCATAATATAGAGTGAGTCTATAGCGTTATAACTGAACATTTTTTATATACCCATTTGTTTTTTTATTTTGTATCTAGTATCTTTAGTAGTTTTATTTTGTAAGAGATAACAGCGAATTGGGTTTTTTTTTTTTTGAAGTTTAATTTTATTTTTTGCGAAACATAATCAAAAAAAAAAACAAAACAAAAACAAAATACCATTTATTTCTATTTAAATGTCGATCACCATTTGAAAATCAATAATTTCCGGTTCAGTAATTTGATTTTGTTTTTTTTTTTTAATTTTTTTTCGCAAAAAAAAATATGGAGTAAAAAAATTGCAAATGAATTTATAAAACCAAAAAAAAAAAACAAGTAATGAAAAAAACTAAGTGTTTTTTAAAAGCACATTTTAAAAATTATGTTTAGTGTTTCATAGTGAACTTAGGGTAAAAAATATATATAAAAATAAATGATAATATTATAATTAAGTTATTTCATCAATTCACTACTAATTATGAATAATAATGAAATCCATACATGGAATATAAGCTCAACGAATCAATCCTACTATCTTGGGCCGAAACATCATTTTACACCTTCAATGTTAATGTTTAACCTTGGATGCATTTTTGTCGAGGTGCCTAAGTTAGTAGTTCTAAGAAATATGAAAATATTAAGTTTTAAGTCCTAATAGCACTTGAATAGGGAAGGGTCTGAAAATTTTTCTGCGCTAACTTATGCAGATTCTCAAGTATGCAACACTTTTTTCCTCTGTCCAAACTTTACAAGCTCAACCTTACGAGGGTTAAATTTTGACTTGCACCAAAATTTGGACCTTATATGAGAATTTTACTAAGAATTTTATAGAGAAATAATTAAAAATTAAGGGACACTTTCTTCAATTGCAACGAAGCTTTCCAAAACTAAGAAAAAACTATAGCATGTTAAAACATAATATTTTAGCTTAAAATTTTGTAAATTTCTTCAAAATAATTAGGACAGATATTTAAATATAGGTGTAACAGGGATTTAAAAATAGCAAAATTTCAATTTCAAGACCCCTTATAGCTTTTAAACATTGGACATACTTCTGTAATTTCTTATTTTAAGTTTTAAACTTAAGCCGTTTAGAAAATATAAGGGGTGGGAAACTTAGCTTATATTGAGTTTCGCATAAAGGTAATTAAACCTTATTTATATAAACCTGTATAAAAACAGCTGTCTTTTACCGTATCCAGATCAAAAATAAACCTTACTTGTTTTAACAATATAAATAAAGGACTTTTCTGAACTTTAGGGGGCTGCAGCCCGTAACCGGTTCGGCTCTAGGAAAAAGTCATTCGATGACATTAGTTTATTTCACAATACCTACTGATGGTTAAAGTTTTTTTTATTTCAAACGGTATTGAAGAATGTGTGTCTGAACCGAATGATGACCCGATGGCCTAACGGACTCAGTAAAACTATAGAAATACATTTTCTTGAAAATCTACCCTAAAATTTGTATTAAAATAATAATAAAAAACTCAAAATAAAATTATTATTTAGAAAATTAACCAAGACGTTAAATAGTTTTAATAAAATTATTTTTGCTATTGTTTTTGTTGTTGTTTTTGTTTTTTTTTTGGCTTCTTAATAATAAATTTTTTACGCTAATGTATCTGTTAGGTTGTATTTTGCTACTTAAAATTTATAGCTCTAGGGATAATTGTTAATTTTAATGATCACTTCTACTGTGATTTTATTAATTTTAAGTTATACAATTAATTTAATTGGGAAATTTAATATTAAATTTTTTTTTTAGTACTTGTTTTTAAAGCTTTTGTTTTTGAAACTTTTGTTTTTATTACGTTTTGTTTTTTAATTCACTTTGATTCTAGTGATAAAAATTCGTAATTTTAAAGCGGTCCCTTATATTTTTTTAATTTAATTTTATTTATGTCGTTTTAAGTCTTTATTGTATTTTTAGCCTTAATAGGTGTAAATTAAGTGGATGCAGTGAAACTTATTTTAGCGAATTGCGCATTAGAGTTAAATGTTTTTTTTTGATTAATTTTTTAATATTTTTAAAATTATAATTAATTACATACATAATTAGCATTTACTGTTACAGAGGGAAGTTTCTGAAAGAAATAACACTTATTCTTAAAGAAGACTTCTTCAGTTGAAGAAAATTGTAAGTACATAATTTGTATCTGAACTCGTTATAGAACGTTGATGTTATCTACATTCAAATTTCAATCAAGAGATAGAAAATGAGTTTTTTACTGGGTTAATAAGTCTTAAGTATTTCCATTGGTTTTGATTACATTGATCGATTTAGGGTTAATTTATATAAACATACATTGAATCGTGCATAGTCAATAAAGTAGTTATGCCCCAGATGTCAAGACTGTTATATCTGGGTTGGGTAGTAGCACTTTAAACTAAAAAACTAACAAACTACATATCTACGAAGCAGCATCCATTAGACACTACCAAAATAATACAATACAACTAATCCTATTCTTCAGTAAAATAATTCTATAGTAGACAGGTTTTACCGTTAGAAAGAGGAAATTAGTTTTAAAAGTTTAAAATTCAAAGAATGCCGCGTTAATTGGATCAATTTATTATGGTATTTGCTATTTAATTATAATGCCTGTGAATCTATTAAACAACTTTTTCACAAACAGGTCTACAATACAGGTTTACAATTAAGTTCCTGCCTCAATTAACAAACACTTCAGTATTATAAAAGACAAATGAAAGGAACGAAAGTATATATTAACAGGAAAGTTCAGGATCACCAAGAAGTTTCTTCCAAGAAATTAGTAACAAATTGTTCAAACGAATTTATGATTGATTTTCCTAACAAAAAAACTTAAAGCTCCTGTACTACATTGAAAATTATAAATAACTCAAAATGAATTTCCTTTTTTTTTGCACATTAACACACGTATATATCTCACTAATAAGTAAGTTAAGTAAAGATCTTATTATCTAACACAGTAGCTTTAGAGTTACAGCACTATACTTCCTTAAAATATAATTTCACTTGTTCTTACTTCTTCTTCTTTTCATCTTAATCTCACTTTTTTTTTTTTCCTCTATTTTTATAGAACACTCTATGGAAAAATGAGTGTTATTTTTCCTGTAGTAAATTTTCTTATCAATTTATTGGTAATCTAATTTGAGTATAAAAGAATTACAAAAAAAAATCAAAAAGAAAAAAAAGCGAAACGAATATTAACAGGCAATCTGGGATATCTGTTACTATTGTTAGTATATATATAACACAATTTTTCGTTCACACTTTAACAGATACTTTAAGAAGCGCACGATAGTAATAGGTTTATAGTTATAAGTTTTAGATCAACTAGTGCAAAAGAAAATAAAAACAACAACAACAAAACAGAAGATTTAATAAAAGAAATAGCAACTGTAGCTGCCGCCGCCACCACGAACCGCATGTTATTCCATATAATCCATTGTTATAAACGTCGTTATTTAATGGGAGCGTAATTTTTATCAAGATTATCATAGAATTTTCTTGTAAAAAAAAAAACGAAAACGACACAATCGTTTTGCAAAATGGGGAATACTTTATATTCATTTTTCCCCACAAAAAAAATACCAACCAACTGGTATCTGTAGGAGAAATAAAAATAGACATGAACAATGGAATTTTGTTTTTTTTTTTTTATTAAAAAAACGCGGCAACGGCACAAGTTTTAAAAATTTTTCCGAAACTTTTCAATATTTTGCTACCAATTTCAATATATATTACATTCAACTATGTGAACATATATTTTAATATGTATATATATTGCATATTATTATATGTATATGCAAAGAAGAAAAACTGATGGATTCCCTCAAAGGTATTTTGAGGCGGCGGCATTATCAACTATAGGTAAGGAACAAAAAATAAATTTTATATTTAAAAAAAAAAAAAAAAAAAAACATTACAAATTTTGCTATGAAATTTTACGATGTTGGAAGCAATAAAAAGTGAATCTTTCATTCAGTGAACTGATTACATGCAATAAACACAGTGTATTTTGGTGCATGTAAAACACAAAACACAGAAGATTCAAGATTCATTGTTTCTTAAAAGTATAATCTTAAAGATATTTTATTCCTGTTACTCTTTAAAGTGTAATTTAACTACGTTTTAGGCACCTTTGAATTTTAATTTTTATATTGCATGTAAGTATATACAAAAATATGTAAGTAAATATATAATAAATAATTGCAACTGGTAGGAGGATTGTTATAAATATAAACTAAAATTAGACTAGAATATGTTAAAAGAAAAGAAAATTATTTAAGTTTGAAGTTTTTTTTCCAAGAGCTAACTAATAGCAAAAAAAAAAAATTAAAATAAATTGATGAAGGTGTATAATAAAAATCGACATAAATCTGGCGTCTATTTGGTAGATCTTATTAATCAGGTTATTTAAATTTAACAAAGAAAAGGTATATTGTATTTTTATATATGAATAAAATGGTGGGCAAAATATGAAATGGTTAGAAATAGATTCAGAAGATTAATGGCGCAAGAAATTTTGATTTAAAATAAATACGGTTAGACGAGAATAGTTGGGGTTATTTCGAAAAATTTTTAGCCCTTAAAATATTTTTCCCTTTTTGTCATAAATTTTTAAAGATTTAAATTTAGAATAAAAGTAATTAGTTTTAATTTAGAATAAAAATTAAATTTAGTTTATTAAATGTTCACGTGAATTACAATTAGATCCCATAAATACATTAAATACTAAAAAGTTTTTTTTAGTTCATATTTTGGGATTTTCCAAAGTTTTTAATCTTTAGTCTATCGCATTTATGGTAAATAAAAATTAATTATAAATAAAAAAAAGTTGCCCCCATTTATGGTAATTATATTGATAATTTATATTAAACCTTATCATATTATCTATTGCATCTTAAAAAAATACTGTGTTTTAGTTTTTGTAAAGTTTTTAGAAGTGTTTCGTCCTTTAATACTAGTGGACTCTTGAGTTGACTTGTTGTATTGTACATTGCCTAGACAAACTTCTAATTAATCATTCTCTAAGTCTATTTAAACTAGGCTTCAGTTTCTTTAATCTTTTTATTCACTATGTTGTTGATTCCTAGGCTGTAGCTATTGTATAAAATTATGAATGCACATACATTTATTTTGTGCGCCATCTATAATCCTAAACAAGAGTTATTTATATATTTATCATTTATATACATATTAAATTTTATCTTATGTTACGATATTAACTTTTACGATATAATTAAAAAAATTTACGATATTTTTTAATTAGATATGATCTGACTGTACCAATGCGCGCAATTGGTCCGATATTCTACGCCTTCGGCCTTTGTTAATATTAGTAAAGCTTTAAAGTTTGGAATATTTCAATTTTTTTTAATTAAAAGTATTTAAAAAAAAATATTTTTTGTTTTTCATTGTTTACTTTAACTTCTTGACAATTTTTTTTAAATTTGAAATTTTTAATCGTTATTTAACACCAAAAATTACGTATTATTTATAATACACCATTTTAAAAGTACTGACGTTAATAAAGAGAAAATAATTTCAATATACATATATATTCTACACCTGACAAAATTGCTTAAATGTCAAGATCAATCGCATTTAGAAAAAATAACTAAAACGTTTTGTATTGATGAAATTATGATATCAAATTCGAATTTTTTTAAATTAGAAAAAGTGTTACCAAGTTTTAGAAAATTTGCTTATACTTTTGACATTTGAATTAAACTCATACTTTATAATACGTAATTTCAATAGTAAAGCATTTGAATACTGTCATATTTCTTACATATAAAATATGCAATCTAAAGTTTTTTTCTTAAATTTGCTCTTTTTTGCATTGTGAAAGTTCAATAATGTTGACAATGTTTTTCTGTAATTCGCCCACAACATTATGTTTGATTTTTGTAAGACAATGTCTACTAAAGTTAATAGCCCTCAACAAATTCATGTTTTATGTTTTTTTGATTTGCTATTTTTTTTATAATTCATCGTCTCCGATAACATTTAACATGCATTTATTACAGTCTTCTTGTTGCGTACTAAAAATTTAATAATAAGAACAAAAATTAAAACGTAATTTGAATTGCGAATAAATAATTTTTAAAAATTATTTCTTTAGCTTAGAAAAATTTGTATACTTATCTAAAAGTGTAGTGAAATAGCCTTAAATTAGTAGTCATTGTAGTTCAGTAACACTTCTAATTAAAGAAGTGTGAGAATGGAATGAAATTTTCAATTTTAATATTTTTAAGTGGTGTTTACACAAACCATGATAAATTTTCATATGCTGCCAAATGTCACGGCAATAGATTGAACGTATATTAGTCTAATGGAACTCATCACATAATGTATTCAGTATAGTTAATTATCAAATTAACTTCTCACTTCTAATTTTAAAAAGCTTTGTGTATAAAAAATTTTAATAAAGTATTACGCGGTGTCTACACAAACAATGATAAATTATAATTACAA
This sequence comes from Dolichopus griseipennis, assembly GCA_963082915.1. NCBI lineage: Eukaryota > Metazoa > Arthropoda > Insecta > Diptera > Dolichopodidae > Dolichopus > Dolichopus griseipennis. The sequence continues at coordinate 11,391,233 of OY720443.1, read as the reverse complement.
TTTTTAAAGACCTTGTTTCAAATATAAGGTTATTAATTGAATTTAGAAGCACCAACTGACTTAAGTTACTAATACCAAAATTTAAAATTAAATTAAACTTCAATCGCTTTCAAATGTTCCTATTATATAGGATCAGTTTTCATTCATAGTTTTTAAACATATTAAAAAAAATATACATATGCTTGTATTAGTTTGACGCATTGAATTTCATATACAATAATACTTTTTTGTTAATTTTTGTACAGTATTCTTGTTGCAGAAGGTCATATGGTTGTATGAATGACGGTTACAAAAATCTTTTTAGTTGTTAAAGAAGGCAGGTACGTTGTGTTGTGTTGTCAAATGTCATAGAAGTGCGATATGTTTTTTGAATTTAAGATTGGAAGAAACTTTAAGAAGTAAACAGATGAAAAAAAAAAAAAAAAAAAATTTTATCGTGTTTTGTGGGTCTGTTCTGACAAATTGTTACATGATGTCAAAGCGCATATTTTTTTTTTGTTTGTTCAGTTTTCTTGTTAAAATTTTGCGTTTTTTTATTGTATTTTTTTTTTGTAATTTTCTGTCAGGACCTAAATTTTGAAATAAGTTGGCATATGCTTGGCACTTAACTTAAAAACATATCTTTGATTTAAGTTTTTATCATCATTTGTTGTTTTTGTTTTTTCTTTGATAAATTTCTTTTTTAAAAGATTTGCTTGTTGCAGAATGCAGAAAGGACTTAAAAAAGTTTTGAATATAAACAACAGTATAGAATTTGCATTGGTCAGTAGTCAGTAGCTATTGTGCAGTTGTAATAATCTAAAAGTGAATAGTTAAAAACTATAAATTTCTTTAAAAAAAAAAAAAGAATTGTACAGTACAGTTGCAACTTGCAAAAATTTTTACAAATGTGTGTAATATGTATATAAGGAAATCCGATTAGCAATTGTTAAATTTCCATTAGTTCCATATGAATGTAAGCACATATGTGCATCGTTTTAAATGTTGTTTGTCAATGTCTATTTTACTTATTTCTGACTATTTTAAAATAGATTTTATGAGTTGAGATTTGTTTTCAACATATAAAGATTACTAGAATTCAGATTTTTATCATAGATAGAATACATAAATGTTACTTTTCTTTGTTATTTAAAAAAAAAAAAAAAAACATCTAGTTAGTTTTGTTGTCATACAATTCGCTACTTGATTGTTTTTCTAGAAAAAATTTGTTTGTTGTTTTTTTTTAGAAATTTACAATTTTATGTAAAACATTTTGTAAAATTTTATTTTGTAGTAATAAATATATTTGAGAGATGTTATTTGGAAATTTTTAAAATATTATATAAATGTTAAGTTATTTGTTTATTTCTAAATTTTCAAATTTATTTTAAATATTTAAATAGAATTAATTTAATTTTTTCAGTATATTAACTGCGTATAGCATCAGTTTCAAATACTAGAAATGAAACTTAAATAAGTGCATATTTCAATAAAGTTACAATTTGATTTGGGGAATTTAAATAAATGTCTATTTTTCAATTAAACGGAAATTTAATTGAAATTAAGGAGACAATTCACTAAAGAAAATCTTGTTAAACATCTGTGACCAGCTAATCAAAAATATTTCCTTATTTTGAACATCGAACACTCCTTAATTACGTGCCAGCCTTAAAAGCCCAATTGAAATATATATCATGAGATTATAATATCATATACATATTTTATATTTTTAATTTTAAATTTTATGTTCATTATATTGTTCAGATGATCTTTGAAATTTCATTCCAATCGCATTTTTAGTCACTCTTGCCTAAGTGATTTCGAGATACATATAACATTTCCGAAAGTTCGTAAAAGTTTTACGTAAAAGTGAAATTGAGTAAATTTAAATTTTTTTTTTTGGTGATACACAAATTTTAAAGCTGCAGCATTATATTTCAAGATATGTTAAAGGTTTTCCTTAAATTTGAAAGTGGTTCTTTAAATTGAACAAATTGTCTCTTAGTTGTAACTATTTTTGCTTTGATAATAAAATTCTAGGTAAAATTCCAAATTTTAATGGAGTTCACAATTGATTCCCAAGAATCTAAAAGAATCGAAGGGTGAGGACTGGGGGGCATGGGCAGATCTATCATAAGTTTGTTAAGAAAAAAATTGAACGGCTACTAGGTCTTTAAAATAAAAACTTTTATGTTTTTATAAAACAGTAACTTATTCACCAGCGTATGTTTTTCCAAAATTAAACGTTAACATTGAAGCTCACACAATATATTTCGCACTTATTAACAGGTTTTCTTGAGTGCATTGGGATTATATTCTAAGAAATAATTTCACTATTATTCATAATTAATAAATTGATGAAATAACTAAATTATAAGATTATTATTTATTTTTATATATATAGTAAATATATATATATAAATAATATGTAAAAATAAATGATAAAATACTCAGTAAGAAACCCTATATAATTTTGAAAATGTGCTTTTTAAAAACCCTTGGTTTTTTTCATCACTTGTTAGTTTAATATGTTCAAAAATTCAGTGATAACCCCTTGAAATTCAACATTTTCCAATTGATCAACGCAATAGCTCTTCGTTCAGTGTCGATAAATCTTTGGTTAATAGGGACCAAATTAAACTTCAGTCGAAAGCAAAGGAATAAAGCAAAATTAAAACAACACCAATTAGTAAATATAAACTTTTCAGATTATTCTAATATCCAGCACTGTATTAAATATTTCATTAAATAATTGTTTTCTGAATATTTTACTTTTCCAATTGATAAATTTATAAATTTTTCATATAGTTTTAGGACTTAATAATTTCAAATAAATATATTGGCATTGAATATGTATCCAATTTAATAGTAATTATACATGATGCTTTTATACTGGGCTGCATTCAACATTTAAAAATTCAACATTTAAAAATTCAGCATTCATTTAATTTTATATCACACCATATTCTAAACTTAAAGCAAAAAAACTCAATAATATTTAATTTGATACAAAGCTAATTATTTCCTATCAAATCAATTATTTTAAGATGGACAGGATAGCGCCCATTGACGGAAGATATTGAATCGGAAGAAAATAAATTAATTAAATAACACGGTTATTAAAAAAAAAAAAATTGCGCCAATAAATGTTGATTATTTGTTAGAATTTATCAATCAAAATTGATTAATACATTAATGGGAAATCTTGTATTGAAATCAATTATTTAAGGATCAAATAAAAATAAATTGTGTTTTTTTTTGGTTTAATGGCAATTGGTCTGATCAAAAAACAAAGGAAAGACCTATTAAAATATTTTATCGTAAAGATGATTTTCTTTTATAAATAATTGAGACAATAATTGTTAAAAAAAAAAAGATGAAAATGTAAAACAAATTATTAAAGAATTTTTCTTTATAGAATCTTTTGTTTTGTAAACATACTATTAATATTGTCATGGACTATGGCGCTTTATATAAACTTTTATATTAGTAGTAATTATTATCAAAGAACGTTGGAAATTACCTAGGCGGATAATTTAGCAAAGAACAGATATTTTTAAAAAAAAATTCTAGACTCTTAGTCTTTATGCAATGGAGCAAAAGAGCAAATAATGAATCGCTTAATTAAAAAAAAAAAATGTGTTACGTGTTAAAAGTTACAGTTTTTTTTTTAAACAATTTTTGGTATAGGCTTTTTTTCGTATCGAAGCCCTACTATTTTGTTCTCTAATGATTCATTTTACAATCACTGATTAATTTGGTTTTTCCAATAAAAAGCTCTAAATAATTTTAAAAATTTGTATTTGTATATATTTTAAAAGTTGAAGCTTGAGTCTGTTCGAAAATGGGAAGAATGAATCCAAACAGGAAAAATATGCTGTGTCCACCACAGAACAAATCGCTTTTACAAGAAAATCATAATTTCTTTCAAAGATGTTTTACTATTAAATACATAATAATTTTTATCGAAGCTTTATAACGTTTAATGACAAGGTGCGGATTTTTGTTTAAGACAAAGTAACTCGTTATTGTGTTAGTTTAATAATCTTCAAAAAGATTTTTGAAAGATTTCAATACACAAACATTTTATTCTCTTTCAGAAGTACTTTTTTTTCATTTTAAATTTTGAAATGATGCATAAACCAGAGCAGAACTAAATATTCTACACATATAATTACAAGTGGACTCTAAAATTCTTCGGATAAAAAAAACTTTTTATGGCAACGTCGTGGCTCTTCGTTTGTAATCTAAATATTTTCATAAAATGACTTTTTTTGTTGTATGTAGGTTTAGGAAATATTCCCAAAACAAACAATAATATTACCTTGGAGATGAGGCACTTGGTTTTACCCGATTTTCTCTAAAAGCTTATCAATTCTAGATATATTAACACCAAAACCTTATATATGAAATTTGAAAACATTTCGTTAAGCAGTTTAGGCTGTACACATGTGCACAGACAAACAGACAGCAATCACAAAAAAAAACACTATAGGTAAAAATTAAATTTAATTGAAAAAACTAAGTGTCGTACTTTGGCTAGAAGCCTTTCAAAATTTGGTTGAGAATAACGCTCTGAGTTTTATATCTCAATCTATGTGAAATAACAGCCTGCGGACCTATTTCTTATTTACCAAACACCAAAGAAAATTAAGAATTTATCTAACCAATGGAGTTGTAGTAAAAACCCACCTTTCATGTAGAAGGTCTCGGTTAAAGAAACTAAAGCCTAGTCTCAATAGATTTGGTAAATGCCCTATACTCCTCAAAGGAATAAAAAAAATTGAAATTAAAACCCCGGATGCTTTATTTCGTAGGTCTTTTTTCACAACTCCTGTTATGGGTATTTAATAAAGAATTGCCTTGAAAAATTGAAATTCAGAAATTCATATTATTGTTTAGAAGCTTTCAATGCGAAGTTACATTAAGCATCGCCATGCTAACTCCTTAGTCAACAAAGGAAGTACCATACTGTTGCCGGAGAGGTGAGGGTATTACGCATCTTCATTAGATTAAAACCCTATACACATAAGAGTTTTATTTTAACAAATTATTAACCAAACAGATTAATATAGTATTAGGTATGGAATCAACATACGTAAAACAAAATAAATCAAATTGTAACAAAGTCATCGCCGCTCCTAAAATTATATAACTTCTTTTTAACTCTATTATTATTATCCGAAAGTCCCAGTTCTCCAACAGTACACCAATAACAAATTGCACAACAAAGTTAAAATAAACTATAAATTGTTTCATCGCAAATAAAAATATTTTATCAAACTCCAAAAAAACTCACTTGAAACAATGTAGTTTTACTATTGTAATCCTTTTAAAGCGACAGCTAAAATTTTAGAATTACATAATTTGATATAAATTGAAATTTATATGTTAATATTAGTAATAAAATATTTTAAAAATTGTATTAAGAATTATAGATTTTGCTAACCTATTTTATATTTAGGACAATCTAAAAAAAAAACACTGTATATACTATGATAGTACAGAGCAAATTACTTTCTTTTAAATAAAAGCAGTTTATATTAAGTTTTTACAAGTTTATAAAAATAAAAAATATTGAAACAGAAGAGTATTATAATGTAGGAATAGTAGGTAACAAATTTTCGAAACCTATTTTTATACTCCTGGATTCAAACAAATTTTCTATACTCTTTTACTCTTTTTTATTATTTTACTTTGTTTAAGGTAAAAACAATTCTTTAGAATTTCCAAATATGGAGAGAAACGATTTGTTTGTAACACAAAATTTAAAAAATTTGAAAAACGTTTTCTTTTATTTTTTTTAAATAAAAAAAAATATACGAATATGGAAAAATACCATTATAATGTTCAAAAATTCAAATGAAAACGAAGCAAAATAACAAAAAAAAAAAATTTTATTATAAATTTTAACAAAATTGTTAAAGGACAGCATTAAAATATTTCTTTAAGAAGAAATATGTTATCAGAGATGTCTTCTGATGTTTTCATACAAATGTTAAAAGATATTTAGGAAAAATTAAATGGGATAATGTGTATTTTAGATATAAATTTGCAATCGAGTCTGCAAAATCCCATGATAACGTTCAAATTAGTTTATTTGATAATTGTATCTCCATATTTTAAACTGGACGTTACACCACTTGATGCTTTCTTGTGCCTCTGCCTATATTTAATTCCTGTGCAGATATTTAAATTCTTCCGAAAAGTCTAAAAAGAAAGTAAGTTTCTAATAAATTAAAACTAAAAACAAAAAACATATAAAATAAAATTACTTTTTAAAAAATTTACGCACCAGAGCGCACCAGAACGCACTAGAACTTTACGATGCAGAATGTAAATCTAAAACAATTTGAGTAAGTTTACATTCCTAAACATTTTATTTTGGAAATGTAAACTTAATCAGATCATTTTGGATACAAAATTGTTAAAGGACAGCATTATAATTCTAAGGCGTAAAGTTCTTCTGGGTTCTGGTGCGCATTTTTAAACTGGCTAAAGTAAAGCTTTGAAGTTTAATTTTGTGCTTACAAATTTTGTTTGGGTTGAATCTTAAACTTAGGAGAATATTTAAGTGTTAAAGACCTTGTTGGTCAAGAATTTATTTTCAATATTCCCAATCAACTGTAAATGCTGGAAGTTTTTTTGTTTTGGTGCAAGTGATAAATTATATTTTATCTACCAACTTTATTAAGAGAAGCGTACTGATGAATTTATTTATTTTTACGAAACTAAATTTTTGATTCGTTCATTCAACTGACAGATATTTTTAAAATTTTCCTTAAGATCAATTAAAGCATAAATTGGGGCGTTGTCATGGTAATGTTTCGCACTATCAATATTAGTTACGATCCTGTTTAAAACATAAATTACACCTTACCATGCCAAAAGTGTAAATGTTTATTAGGGGGCGAATTCAGGTGTGTTGTTTTAAATTCATGAAAGCTAATTTTTTTCTAATATCACGTGCTATAATGCTACTGATATTAAAAAAAAATAAAAATAATAAAATATACATAATATTAAATAAATGATGCATACATATATGGTCAAATATTATGAATTCAAACTTCCATAAAAGTTCTGTTTATAAAAAAAAAAAAAGAATTGGAAATAATATGAAAGAAAAAGGAAATCATATGAAATTTAAAAATGATTTAAAAAATTTACGGTTTTGGATGAATTTATTTAAAATGGAAATTTTTTCATCACTTCTATAGACTATCGGTTTGCTTAATTTAAATATACTAGGATGTAAATAGTCGTAACTTTGATTGCAGTACTAAGTTTTTAAGCCATAGTTTATATTTTTAATTTCCCCAAAGATATTTGACAACATATGGCCTTAGATTTGTGTATTTCAATAACTCTTTAAAACTTTCAGTCTTAGGGAAGCTTTTTAGAGGAAGAATAAAGAAATCTTAAAAAATTTTGATATATTAAAATTGCACAATTACTTTTGGAGTTCAACTTTTATCCACGTTGCTAAAACAGTGATGATCCCCTCGACCACTGATGCAGGACAATAAAACAAAATCGGAAATAGTGAGAAATTATAAAAAGTGTATATTTAGTAGAAAAGTGTTATTTAATAGGAATAGACTAAATGAAAAAATTTAGCATAAATTTAATTATTATAATACAAGCAAGTGTGCATAATTTATTTATAGTTTTGATTTGTTTAAGATCTTTATACCCATATTGGCTACGAATTTATTGGTATCTCCTGAAGTTTGTATATAAGCTTATGTTTTAACATAGAGTAAAATATTTGTGATATTTCATAGATTTGAAATTTTACTATACCTATTTAAACTAAATATTTGTACTTAACTCTTTTGATAATACTTTCAATTTTTAAAATGAAATAAACCCATTGAGCGTAACATAAAATTTTTTGAATATATTAAAATCGATTGAAAATTAAATATTATTGAAAGGAATCTGATTATAATTTAATTTTAAATCATATCCCAAAAATATTAGGTTGTTAATGTTTAATCACAAAACAAATTATTATAAAAAAGAAAAAAATTTTTAAAATGATTTTGAAATTGTGAAACCGAAATTTTTTTCAAGATGTGTAAAATGTTAAATAACTTAAAATAGAATTTTTCGAATTTCAAAATAAAATATTTTGTAATCTTTTTATTTGTAAAACGATGATTGAAAATGTCAGATGCATTTTTTTACTCAAAATCATATTGCATAAAATAAATTCCATTTATCAATTTTACAAAACCCATTTAAAAATTTATTGATTATCTGTCAAATACATGAGAATGAATTTTACTTTGCGCTTCAAGTCAATACGATAGCTTCAGAATTTTGAACTGTCAAAATTAAAAACAGGTAGTGTCAACATTAGAAAAAGGACTTTTCACATTTCATGAGGCAATTAAGATGGAAATAATGATATTGAAAATTCTTCAAATGTCTTCTGTATTTGATCAGTTTTTTAACTCAACTGTTATAAGTCACATGACTTTTAAATACAGATCTAAAGGGCCTCGGTGGGCTAGTGGGTAAACATTTGGATGCGGGTTCAATTCCCGTACGGGTCATGAATTTTTAATTGAAAAAAAAAAATTATTGAAAAATAATTTTTCTTTACAAATCCCCATGGTGACCAAATTATAAATAGTAAAATATAAAATGTATCATATAAAAAAAATAAATAATATTAATTACTAATAAAATTAATGATGTTTTGAACTAAAAATTTATTCACGTATCTAACTGCAAAATGTAGCTTGGTTGGGAATGTTCCTATTCAAAATTTTTAATTACGCGTAATTATGGAAAATCCAGATTTCCAAGAAAATACTTCCTTATTAATTACAATAACGATTGCGAGAATTATTGTACACAAATCCTTAAATATTAATTTAAATATCCATGATGAAAATTTGATTTTTATAATCTCCAAAAGTTGTCTTAAAAAGCAGATCTAAATTCGATCTTATGGAATCACAAAACTTTTAAATCCATGTCAAACTAAAAATGTTTTGCCCTATTATTTTGTGATGTATGACCATATCCAATAGTTACTTAAACTTGAAATTAAAAACTTCGACTTGTGGTGCTAGGAGCTGAGATCCATAAACAAAATTTTGTTAAGGGGGAATATGTATATAAGTTAAATTATTTAAGATTTGACAACATAAAAATTCTCCTGTTAATCCAATATACGAGTATATATATATCTTTTCGAAATATTAAATTTAAATAATTATGCACAATGTCTCAATTTTATCTTGTCAATAAAAACGCCAAAAAACAGCGTCATTTTTGTAATATATGTTTCATTGAATAATGACAACTTGTTAATGTAAAAATTTAAACCAAAAAAACAAAAAAAAAAATAAAATAATGACAAACATCAACTCTTCAATCTGTGTTTTTTTTTTCTTTCTTTTCTGACACTTGTATGACATTGTTAATATAATATGCATTTTTAAGACAACTGGATATTATAAAAAAAGAGGAAACCTTGAACGACAAATCGGGACCAATATGACAACAAAAAAAAAAAAAACAAAATAAAGCTAGAACAGACGAAATAAAAAAAAAAAAGTATATAATAAAACTGATTAAATTAAAAAAAAAAAATGAAATATAAAAATGTTCAAAGAACAAAAGATAACGATTGAAAATGAATTTGATATTTGATTTTATACATATGTTTACTTTTGTTTTTTTTTTGTTTGTAGTAGTAAGTCTGTAAACTGACATAACAATTTGCAAACAGCAAATAAGCAAAAAAAAAACAGAAATAAATATTATTTATATAAATATTATACCAACTTGTATGCTAAATAATGTATATGTAAAAATATAAATAATAAAATTTATATACCTACAAATATATCATCAGATATAAATTTGTGTTAAAATAAAAAAAAAAAAAAAATAACAAATAATAAAAATTAAACCAGAAAGTTATTGGAAATTTGACACTTCGCATAGACGATAATATTCCACCTACATGCAAAAATTAATTTAAAAAATACGTTTTCAAGTTATCTGTATATTGTATGTGTAATATAAAAAAGAGTAAAAAATTAGTTTATCAAAATACAACAAGAACCTCAAAATAAAATAATAAAAGTATAAGATTTAAAAAATAAAATATATATATGTATATTGAAATAAAATCACTTTTAATTTTTATGGGAAACCATAATTCAAGAATTGACAGATACGACCACCTTCATGGAAATTTTTTAACTTTTTTTTTTTTTTTTTTATTTATTGGTATTATTATTTTCTTTATGTATTTATTACTTGAATATTGGTCAATTTGATACTGATATGATAATGTTGTTAAAGACAACAAGAAAACATACTTTACAAAATGTATTTAAATTTATTGGATTTTTTTTTTTTTGTATTTAATATGCAAAACTATTTTAGTTTCTTTGAAAAATATAGTGGGGTTTTTGTTTAAGAAACCCTTTAAAGTTTTAGGATTGCATAAGGAAAGGATCATTCATTTGAAGTCATTGTATGATGAGGGTTTAACATGCTAACTGTTCATGTTATTCGTATTCCCTTAGGGTATTTGCATTGGTATCAGCATTGGTTATTTTATTACAAGTTTTGGAAGTATTTAACTCGACGATTCATTGTTTATATTGGATTATCAAATAGATTCGAATGGTATCTTATTTCATTACGCCTAAAAATATGCAACCTGGATATGTTAAAAAATTTGGTAGTTAAAAATTATTTCTTAAAAGTTATAATTAAAAATGGAAAACTAAAACAACATAAAAAAGTAATATCAATATTATTGCACATTATATAAAAACATGAATTACAAGATTAAAATTTTTTAAATATTTAAATTAAATTATACATAAGGATTAGTTAAGAAATCAAAAAAGTATTTTCAAAATTGTAAATTAAAAAAAGGTAGTATTACTTTAAATAAGCATATTGATTAATTAAGATAATTATAAAAATAGTTTTAAGATATATAATTAAAAAGATGTTAAAATTGATACCAATATTGAGTAGTTATTGTAATGCGTAATATTCGAATAAATAAATAAATTAATAAATTAATTCTGGTAAATGTGAAACAATAACAATAAATGTGAAAAAATGAAATGAATCAAAATATTCAAAAATAGGAGACATTTAAATGACATAATAGAATAAAGCCTATGAGATTCGATAGATTTTTAATATCACTTTAAAATATCTTTTTAGGTTCATAGTTTAGTGTCAAACATTTACTATCTCAATGAAGAGTACATAAGATATAGCGCAAGCTTTGGATTTATTGCTCCTGAATATTTGAAAAACTTAGACTCAATTTGATTTATTAAAGATCGAAACCAGTGTTCCAGTATTATTTCATTATAATAGATCGGTCACATGCAAGATCAATGGCTTAAGTTAGGATCATTGTAAAATTCATACACTGTAAACAGTCATACACTTTTCCACGATCTTCTTCAAAATTGTAAGAATATTATTTTATACAAAAAATTTATAAAATCGTGGGAACCGCAAAAAAGAAATTTTTAATATTGTATTGTTTGAACGATATATGGTTCACGTTAATAAAAAAAAAAATTGAGAAAATTGCACACCTCTTACATAAACATTATCGTCTTTCTAAACTGTTATCATATTAGCAATGTTGATAGTAAAATCATGTAAATATTCTAGTTTATTTATAAAAAATTCTACATTATTTCCACAGAAAAAAACAATGCAAATAATAAAATAAATAAAAGATATGTGTAACTTTTAAAAAAGATTAATACACCCGCTCGTAAACATAAACAATTTTATCATGTTACTTGCTAGAAGTTAGGTTACGAGTTTCTTAAATGAAATGAAGAATTATATTGAATAAATTTTTGGTTTTAGAATTTGTAAGACATTTCTTCTAGTAGAATAGAAATTTTTGCAGATATTTTGGATTAAATCACCATCTTTTTTTTAAAGCCAGCTTGAATTTTAAGTAAACTTTAAATTTAATTTATAATTTTAAAATTAATGAGTATCTATAGATATTTAAATTATTTAGACTCTCCCGTATAACTATAAAAGAATTTTAGCTTCAGAAATATAAACTTGTAATTAAATAATAAATAATCGTTTTACTGAGCTACTTAGCGGAAGAAATGCAAAATATCATCAATAAATTGACAGAAAATGCTAAGAGAATAATTCTTTGAATATATATAAATAAGACCTAGTGAATGAATCAATAAAATCTCAATCAAGAAGCAACAACCCAAACCGGACACCACTATTCATTCCCAATTCAAATTGAAGATGTATCAGACTTTGAATATTTGGGAAGCATATTAACAAGAGATTGTGGCACAAATAGAGATACAGAACACAGGATAGCAAAGCCAGAAGTGAGTTTTTAAGACTTTGGTCGACATGGAAGCTTACATACATAGCTCGTGGAACCCAAAATTCTATATTGTGTGGGTATATTAAAAGGAGAAAGAAATAATATCCAGAAACTAAACAAATCTTTGTTAATATTGTCTAATATGAAATAGAAACATATTCTGGCATAGAACATATTCTGGCACATATTCAAAGCCGATATAAATAACATCAGCCGAACGCCAAACGATAAAGCAGAATAACGGGGCACAAGAAATGTGGGAAGGCGCAAAACAACCTGAACGACAACGATGCAAAGAGAATGTGGCCTATATTAAAAATATTGCTTGGAAATAAAAAGAATTGTGCCAATTAGAAATAATTGGAGGGGCTATGTGGAATCCTAAGAAAAAGAATGGAAATAAAAGAAAAAAAAACTTAAATATCATATAAGTTGTTTGTTTTATTTTTGAGAAAGAGAAGGCGTTTTGGAGAATCACAAATGTTGTAGTTTAGAAACGTCAGACAATGGACCGGCCAAACGGTGGGAGTTCTTATGCATGCAGTGCAGCACAGACCAGGAAGAGCTTCCGTAATGTGTTAGACAAACACCATTATATATATGCTTGATAAAGACTCTTAAAATTTTCTGACTAACTTTATACAAATATATATATATAGATTCAGTTTCATGACTAGTTTTAAGCAAAATGAATGGAACAGTGTTTATTTAACCAATCAATTGATACTTAACAATTTTCCTGACAATTTGATATTTTATTTGATCCAAGCCGCTATCTTTTCTTTTTTGTGTTTGTTTTTATTTAAAATTTTTCTCCATTAACGTATATATGTTCTTCACAATATAAAATCATACCTTTAAGTTTTTTTCTTTATTTTGCTTTTTTTTTTTATATTGAACTCATTGTATATATAGGTAGCTAACTGAAATTTCAATTGTTATTGAACCAAATAACAATCACTTAAATGCTTTTTTTCATTTTTATATTTGCAGCTCTTTTTGTTTCGTTGAGTTCTAAGTTATTTCTGATAACAATCGAAAGTCTACTATACTATCAACCTTCAATACAAAATCTTACAATTTCTTATTCCAGAATAATAATAAACAAAAAACCAAAAAACAAAAATATAAAAGCTATCGAATATCGTATACAGTTCAGTTAAAACGAGATTTTAAAGCAGTTACCATTTAACAAAGAAATTACTATCAAAAAAATTATAGTGGAATAGGTTTTGAACTGATAATGATAATGATGATAATGATTATGATAATGGTGGTGGTATAATGATATTTTTAATATTGAATGATAACTATATAGAATAAAAATTAAGAACACTTTGTTTATTTTGGTTTTAAGAAAATGATACCCAAAGGAACCCTTCTAGTATTAAACTAAAAAAGACTTTCAAAAGTTTCGTTCGCTTCAATTCGAATTCTTGACTTTCTATTTGACAGAATTGTGATCATATCTTAAAAGTATAAGAAAAACAAAAACAAAAAAAAACAGAAAAACTATCAAAATAATATAAAAGCTCATCAAAAAGAGCGCGATAAAATGAAAATCGCACAGATTCAAAGTAAAGAAATTATTCGATTGGCGGCAATTGTTTATCTAATGAATTGCAATGTGATTTAACTGCCAAGCAATTATTTTGATAGAAATCCTACAAAAGAGTTGTTATTTTGTTTTGATTTTTTTGTTTTTTTTTTTTTTAAATTTCATTTGTTTCTTTGTTTAAGGAAATTCTTTCATAACTATTTGAAGTATACTGTCGGTATTATTGAGAGATCGCTGATTGAAAAAAGAACACTTACTGATCGTTTTTTTTTTTTATTTTTCCCTTTTTTTTTTTATTCCTACTACACTGATTAATCAATATCAATAATAATGATGTTGTTACTAATTTTAAGGAAAATTAGTTCCTAAAATACGATTTTAACATCTTACCTATATAATCTAGTATTGTATCAAAAAATAATATATATACTAGATATTTGGATACATAAGGTTAAATAACTAATATTAATAATTCACAAATTTACCAAATTTTAGGACATCAAAGAAGACCAAATTTTTCAGTTATAAATTATAAGAAAACTCGGCTTTCGTCGCACGATCACATTTTACCTTGTATTATTTAAAATTTTAGGACATGAACCAACATTGTTTTCAGGAAATAAAACAAATAATGCTTCCAATTCAAAGCTTTCCAAAGTAAAACAATTGTGTAAAGATGCGTTTATGTTGGGTGCGACAAACACGTCGATATAAGGGTGCGATAAACACGTCGATAAGAGCATAGCGTAGAAAACTATATACATGATTTAAATAGAGGTGTTTGAATTGGAGCATCGCTTTGATCATCGATAAACAATATAAATTTTCTACGCTATGGTACGTATCGATGCTCTTATCACTTATCGGAGCTCCTATATAAACGCACCCATACTGATGCTGATCCCTACATTTAATAAAATGCCATCCAACATACTTAATGAAAAATTAATTTGTTATGTGTACGTGGCAATCATGAAACCGTATTTCATCACACGATTACCTTATATTTATAATAAAGCTGAAGATTTGGCGATTTTTAACCAAAGTATCTGAAGAGTTTCAAGAGGTAAAAAATCTTTTAAAATAGTTTTTAGGTTAACTACTATAACCCTTTTAGTTCGAGGTTCCGTCCGTCCGTCCGTCCGTATGTTAACAAAAATTTTTACACCGTTTGAAATAGAGAGAAGAAATTTTAACTATACGAGTAGATATTGCAAAAATAAATAATTTCATGCAAGAACTTTTTTCTGTAGCTCCACCCATTACGGAGCTGCAGCCCTCCAAAGACTGAAAAAGCCAGTATATACAATTTTTAGTTTTAACCATTTTTGCTTAGATAATAAAATTCTACGAAAAGTTCCAAATTTTAGATGAAGTCACAATTTAATTCCTAAACCTCAAAACTTATGAAAGGGTGAAATAGGGTTAGATCCTCGGGAATAACCATAAGTTTGCTTAGTAAAATTTTGGGAACCTTCCCTGTAAGAATTTCCCATTTTTATAAATCTATATCTATATCTACATATATCAATATATATAATTTTTTGGGGTGTTCAATTAATAAGTCCTCATCTAATCAAATTTCATTAAGCTTGGTTTTATCGATCTTAATTAGACTAGTATTTTTTCAGTTGGGTTCGCATTTAGTCGTGTCTCTAGATCGATACTTTTTAACTAAGTATAATATAAAACTATGTTTATTTCTTAGTTTTTTTTTTTTTTTAGATTTATCAGTTATTAAATTTTATAAGAGTCGGTAACCCTAAAATGCGTTACATTATATTTTTTTTCTTTATTTATTTCAATTACACACCTATAATCAGTTCTTTTCTTACAATTGTACCTTAAAAATGTATATGTTGTTCAATTTAAAACAATTAAGAAGTTTTCCTTGTTGCGAAAATATTTTAACCTAGAATCAAAAGAAATTCCTTGGTCAAATTACTTTATGATGGATCAGTTTTGTTGTATGCGAGGGAATTCCAAGAAAAATTATTTTAATTTTAGATCGTGAAACTAGCTAATAATAAAATTTAACTTGCTATATATAAAGACACGATATAAAAATAAGAAAAAAATCAACTGTTATCCATAGTAGGAGAAATACATATTTTTTTACAAACAAAAAGAAGTTGGAGTTATTCCATTTTTTAAGTGACTTAACTTTATCTTCTCATCTTAACTTTATTTAAGTTTTTCTAGGAAATTCTAAAATGAAGGCTAAATGTGGCAGTAAATTAAATTTGGTAGAAAAAGTAATAAGTACCTACTAAAGTTTTTAATCAATTCTGAGGGAATCTCTTAAAATTTTTTAAGTTTAAGTCATGTCTATTTTACAATTTTAGTTAGGTTTAGACTAAATTTAAATTTAAATAATTTCTTGAAACAAATATTTTCTTTAATTAAAGCTTAAGGAACATTTATACTGAGGTTTGCTAATCCTTGGTACGTCTCACGAACTATTAAAAATATCAGTGGTGGGCCAGAATATTAAAATAACCACTTTAATAAATATTACATTTCATAATTTGTTTAATCAATTTTCAAAAATTATTTTCCAAAATTTTATTGGGAACTAATATGGGGAAGTACCTACCAACCTTCACGAGATCTATCCCAAACCGTTGACTGCTGACTATAAATTTCATTATACTGAAATATATTTTGTATATAGTATTTCATAGTAATATGATACTGCACTTTCTTTAAATTGAAATGTAACTAATTGATAAAATATAATAATTTTTTATTAATATACGAAGAAAACAATGCTTTTTATTTTGTCATTCCCTTTACTAGAATTTATATGTGACATTCTTTTAAGAGTACAGTAAAGATGCCGCTTAAAAGATCAAAGGTACAATTAATAACACCATAACAATATATAATAGTAATAATTAGTAAAAGTTATTTAACATACACCTGTTAAATGCTATAAGGAAGGACTTTAACTAACATTATTACCAATATTTAAGTTTTAAATACAGAAATTGAACAATTAAACATTGAAACAGAAGTCAAACAATTAAATGTGAAAACTTTACATTTCTTTGCAGCAAAAGGTTTCTATAGACATATCTTGATTTAAGTTATGTAAGATTTCATTTTAAACTACAAAGTTTAATGATACAATTAATTTATCAATTAAAAGAAAAATATGCATATAAATATTTAGAATGATTGTTCATATAAAAGTTTTTAATTTAATTTTTGAGCTTGCCTAGCAGATACCCCGTATAGGCTTCTGTTTTTGTAACTCTCAATCAAATTTTTAATTATATACTATTTATTAGTTTATAACTGGTTCTAGTTATCATATAAAATAATGACAATTCTAAATCAAAAATGACCAGTGCAAAGTAATCTAAAATGGCTATTTTTAAAAATAAATATCTAAGGTGCGTTTATGTTGGAGTTGCGATAAGTGATAAGAGCGTCGATAAGAGCATAGCGTAGAAAATTGATGTAGTTTACGATGATTAAAGCGATGCTCCAATATAAACACATCTATTTAAATCATGTATATAGTATTCAACGCTATGCTATTATCGACGCTCTTATTAGTTATCGCAGCTCCAACATAAACGCACCCTTAGGCGATGCATATATTTCCAATGTTAACACTATATTTCGAGACATATTTACCAGTTTTCGAAATTGCACTTGGCTCAAATTCTAAATATAGATTTTATTATTACCCATAATTAATAATGAATTAGTGAAATATATAAATTATAATATATTTTTTCACCCAAAACTCAGAATGACACCTTGTGTACTTTTGAAAATGTGCTTCTATAAAAACCCGTTTTCCTCATCATTGTTCAAACATAGCTATACAATGTTACTGATTGATTCTGTCACAGCACTAATCCGTAATTTATTAAAAAATATCAACTAGATTAATTTAACTGGATTAATTAATTGATTAATCCATAGCTATTAATGAAAAAAGTTTAATCCAAGTTATAAATAATTAATATCATAAAGTTTGGAATTTAAAATGTATTAAAGATATAATATAATTATTTTGGTATGCAATATATTCAATTGATAAATAGATTAAAGTTGTATTTAATTGCTAATATGATTTATATAAATATTTTTAGAAATTTTTCATCTTATTTTTTTGTTTTTCTTAATTCAATTGTATATATATTATTATTTTTAAATGAATCTAGATTATCATTATATATCTACATTTATAAAAAAGATTGTAACAACAAAGTAAAGCATAACGGAAAACAAACAACATTTAACGGTATATGTCAAGAATAATCAAAATTATAATATAACATTGATTGCAAAAATGACAGTTTTAAATTGTAACAAAATTAATTAGAATGATTTAATTAATGTTTATTTAGTAATTTTTAAATTTTATTAATATTATTAAAATCAGACGTGATTTTATATTGAAATTTAATTACATTATTATTGAAAATATAATAAAATAGATGCCATGATTTCCTGATTCTTTTGCATTCTCAGAAAGAAAATGCTCTAAATAACTTTAAATTGGTATTTTATTATTAATTGTAATGTATATAATTACTTATTTATTAGATTATTTTTTTTTCATTAATAATATATTAATTTTCTAAAATAAATAATATAATTAAATAAATTAGATTATCAATTTTATTAATAGGTTGCACACTATTATTGCAACATTTTAAAACTTAGTTTTAAAAAATACAAAAGAATAAATAAAAAACCATGTCATCGAATTTGACTTAATATTCTGTTTTGACAACTTTGTTAACCTTTTAATTGTCAAAGAACTGTCAAAGCCTTTTGTTCTATAATAAAATTTTATTTATATTTTTTTTTATGTATTTATTTTAATATTACCAAAAAAATACAATGTTTCTCTTACTTTACTAATTGTTATTATTTTCTAGAGCTTAGATTATAGAAATAAACAATAGGATATGGTAATTTGATTTAAAACAAATTATATTTCAACTACTAAATTTCAACGAATCTGACCAATAGCTCAGTAATAAAGTGGCGGCTTTTCAATCGAAAAGTTACGGGTTCAAACCGTGGTCAGATCATGTTAATAAAAAAATATAGTGCGTATTACAAAAATTTAATAATAAGTTCAAATGTCAAATCAGCAAAGGATTAATATTATCAGGCAATATTAACTATTGTCTGGTACTACAAATAAATAAATAAATAAATAAATAAATAAACTTAATACGAACTATTTATAAGTTACTTATTGACTTTTGATCATTATTTATAAGTAATTAATTAGCTTTGATCATTGTTCTCTAAAAAACTCTTATTTTGCATACATTTGCGTACATATACGTAGATCATTAATTAATAAAACATTTTAAATTTCAATATATTGAAATTATTAATTATTTTTATTGCCACCCACAAAAAAACTAATGTTTTTTCCGAACACTTGTTTTTCTTGGCTCTTTTAAAAATTCTACAAAGCAGAGTGTGCATGAGTGATTTTTAGATCTATCTGTAGACATACAAGACATATGATTCTGATGGTCAATTTAAGGAAAATTGACAAAATATAATGACAGTTTGTTTTTTTGTTTTTTTTTTTTAAATATTTTGAAATATTTTGATTCTTTTATCTAGATATTTTGATGAAATATACATATACATACTTATATATTTATAAATAATTTTAAGTAAATAAATATACACATATGTATATATATCTATATTTTTAAACTTGTAAAGGTATACAAAGAGCAATTAGTTTGTGAAAAGGGAGTAGGTACCTACCTACAAACCTACATATATGAAAGCATTTGATTGATTCGTTTTTTTGTATCTAAACATGGAAAAGACGTTGAACTTTTCGCTTTTTATTAAAAGGAATTTATCTTTTATTTGTTTATAGATGTATATACATATATACCTTATAATTTTATATACATATAAAATATATGTATGTCCACATTTTATTTCTTATTCTGAAAATTTTCTTAACAAACATATATGGCAATTGGTAAGTTAAATTATATATATATATATATTTGTAGGTACATTATTTTTTTATTTGAAGTAACCGCTACCGCCGCCGCATTTTGTACTTGATTACATTTTTATGCAACAAAATCAACAATAAACTGAACAACAAGTCCCAATGTAGGTAACATACAAAATAATATTAAATAAAAGAATTATATTATAAAGCAAGTGGATCAAAATCAATACAAGTGATTTCTTTTTAAAAAAAAAAAAAAAAAAAAAACATTTTTTCAAAATGAAAATAAATTGGTGCAGAAATTAATTGTCAGAAAAAATTTTTCATCCCAATGATTGATTTTATTTTTGTGTCTTTTTATGTGTTTTGTCTTGTGTTGTTGTTGTTTTTTTTCGCTCGTTTGGTATTCGGTTGAAAGTGCATAGTTCCGCACATTTTTTACTTTGAATCGATTTATGAAAAGTAAATGTATGTATACAAAAAAAAAAAAAAAAAAATCAAAAAAATATTCAAAAAATTTATCGATTATGGTAAAAATAAAAAACGCTGCTATTTTTTATTCCTTAAGATTCTTTTGTAATGAAAGAAACAGTAGGAGGAATTATAAGTAGTGCAAAATTTATAATACATTTATGAGATGCATTTGTTAAGTTTATTTCTTAAAAGGTAAAGTAATTTCTTTTCAGTTTGTATTTAAAGAATTTTTTTTAAGAAATATCATAAATATAATTTTAAATTGAATTAGATGTGTCATAGATTCATTTGTTTGATGTATAGAACAAATTATTAAATCACTTTCCACAAGCTTTGTAAGTTGATTAGTTATTGTAGTTTAAAAATGTTCTCTATTTAAAAATTCGAAGTATGAATTCATGGTTAAATTCATAGTTAAGTCTATTTAGACTGGGCTTTAGTTTCTTTAATCGTTATATTCACTAAGCTGTTGATTACTCGGCTGTAGCTATTTTCAGAGATTATGAAAAAACAAATGTCAATTTTGTGCGCCATCTATTATTCTACACAAGAGTTTTTTATATATTTTTATTAAATTATTCTATTTCAATATACAATTATACAATTTTACGATATTTTTTTATTTAATATGATCTGACCGAGGTTTGAACCCGAGAGCTTATGAATGAAAGGCGGCGTCGTTACCGGTACGTAATTGGTCGGAGGTCGGGTAATTACAAAACTTAATTTCCATTTCCAAATCTTTTGATATCAACAATATCGGTATCCGGCTAGTTTATCGCAATAATAAATTCACAGCAAAGTTCATCGCAAGCAATTCATCGTAAGCAATTCATCGCAAGCAATTCATCGCGAAGTTTATTGCGATGAATATCCGATACCTAATGTAATATTGGATTTTAGAGTTGAATTCTAAATAAGGATTACCGCTTTTTCCAGAATATTTATATGTGTGTTTGTATATACAATGTTAGCAAAAAAAAAATCGCGCGATTGTTCTGGCTACCAGAGTTAAATAATTAAATAATAATAAATTGCTTACGATGAATTGCTTGCGATGAATTGCTTATGATGAATTGCTTGCGATGAATTGCTTGCGATGAATTCCATCGCGATGAAATGCTTGCGATAAACGAGCCTAGAATCACAATATCTGTTCAAAAAGCTTTAAAATTAGCTGTTTGATACTAACTCAAGAAATCCTTCAAAAAAAACAAGGACAGCCTTAGCTAATTATTAAAGGTCTACACAAGACTTGAACATCTTTACCTTTCATTTGAAGATCTTCCTAGTAACCTTTAACTTTTCTTTAATTTTTAATTTCAATTTCCTTGCCCAAACAGTAAAATAATAGTGGAGATCATCCAAACTGGGGTGATGTTTAGTATAGGTTTAAGATCATAGAGAAATCGAATGATGACGCCGACCTGCTTTCGAAAAAAAAATATAAGACATTATCCATGTACTTAAGAACTTGACCAATTTGCCGACCAATGTACTATAATAATTTTTGTTTATTAATTTTAAAAACTTCAAAAATTAACTAAAAACCTATTAACAACTAGTTTAAACAAGATAAGCTTAGTATACAATTCTTGTTTCAAGGTACTATTTATTTTGGTCTACAGTTATATACTTTTGAAAGAAAACAATCAAGTAACAGCCTTTATGGTTAGTTAATAAAGACTCATAGGAATAAATTTTAAATGGAAATCCTATTAACGCTGAGTTTGTAAAGAAATCTTTTAAAATGACAGAACAATAATTGTATTAAAATTTTATCAAACTTCAATGTTAATTAATAACAGAATTTGAACAAATTACTCAAGGAAGTATTATCTAATATATTCTATTATCACACATTTAAACTCATTTACTCCTTATTTACTAAAGTAATGATGCCTTTATATGTCAAAAAAAAGTGATTTAAGAATTGAGTAATACCTTAACTTAAATTTTTTTAATTACTTGTTGTATCATACATTTAAGGAAGTTAAAATACTGAGTTATTTTATTAAGCTTGTTTACTTAAATTCTATATAAAAATTAATTTTCTAATTATTAATTCTCAAAATGTTCCATTGCAAATAAATGGAATTTTTTCTCGACTAATTAAACCCAATGATGTTCAAAAGAAGACAAATAGATATTCTTTTAAAATAAAATACTTATTATGTTTATGTATTATTTGATTCGAGCTTAAAATTAAAACAGATTGTTATTTTTTTAAAATACTCTCCTATATATAGAAGGTGGAAAATAATAAACAGAACTATCATTAATTAAAATGGGTGATCATCAAAAAAATTGATAATATTTTTCAACATAAAAGTTTGATCAAGAACCTAATTTTTCATTCAGTATCTCTTCGAATATATTTTCATTATCATTCCTCTGGAGACATTCAGAGTTATACTATTATAGATGACTGGATATGAGGTTTTTTTTTCTTAAGCGCTTTTAATTGTTCAACTGTTAGACTAATAAACCTGTTTATACCAGGCCAGGCCATATTATATTCGTCCTATTAGAATTGATCTTAATGAATTCCTCATAAAATTTAAACATGAGATAGTACTAGACCTTATAACATGTAGAAACGTCATAGATTTTCAATAGATACAATTCTAATTTTTTTTATATTGTATTCTATATCTGTGAGTTATATTATTCAACTAAATTATTTGTTTATATTTTGAATTTATTTATTTTGTTATATTAATGTATTTTTTATTAAAGATATGTAATTATTAATTATTGATTAAGCCATTAATTTGAACTCAATGGCGAATGGTAGCTGAGTCAAGTCGAAAACCAGAAAATTGTTAAATTCTGGAACACTATTGAAAATTATTATGTACAATACCAGTGCACTTTCATTAAAATGTAGAGCGTTAAATAGTATTAAAGTAATTATTACAAAAATATTAACTTATAATAAAGTAATGTAGACAATTTTTTTACCAACTTATTAGGATTAACTAAAATGGTAACAATTGTTATGTTACTGCAAGTCGGTTGACATTGACAAAATAAAAATAAATCAAATAAATCTGCCTATAGTTTCATTAATCATTTCTATATCATTAGAAATATTAACGATTTCCTTTTAAAAAATATTTTTAAAATAAAAGTTATTATCACCATTTTATTGTGGTACTATTTTCTATTTCAATTAGCCATTAAAGGAATTCATAAAAAAATCAAAAAATCAAAAAATAAAAAACAAATAAGAAAGCAGATATACAATATTGCCATATTATCATTACGCCACAACTGTATTAACAGCTTATGTAATTATTGACGTGTAACTCGTGACTGTCAGAATATCACCTAACATATTTTACATTGTATTGTATTATTAATATATATAGGTATACATATTTGTTTATTTATTATTCGCCCTCTCTTGACTTGATTTGGTTTGATTTTGTTTTTCTTGTTTTTTTTCACAACTTTAAATGGGAATTAAAATTAATTTCTTACATTAGGTATTAAAAAAAATTTATACATTATGACAAGTAGTTGCTTCAAGTAAAAATCTATATATATATACACAAGTAAAATACCAAATTTAGATTATTCATCGGAAATAAAATCTCTTAATTAGTTACATAGAGAATTAAAAAATTCTTTTGTAACTTAGGTTAACTATCATTCCTTAAATTTCTATTGAAATTTAAATCATTGTTATGGAATCAATTAAAAAATATTTTAATTCTGAAAAAGAATATATTTATTTATATACCTATAAATTATCTATATATATAGTGTTTATTGATTGTTGAAAACCTAAATTGATTTATTTATTTACATTAATTACAATTTAAATTATAATTGATCGGCTTACATATTGACAAAAAAAATTGAGATATCGCATTTTATTGAGAATTAAATATTGCATACGTAGGCCCTTTTCCAAAATGTCAACAAATTGAATAATTCAATTTCGATCAATGATTGGATTTGATTAGCAATAAATAATTGTTCATGACTTTTGCATTAGCAATAAAATAATTGTACATATGTAGAATTCATTAAGACCAATTCTAATAACACGAATATAATATGATCCCTGTTCCAACATGTACCTATGGTAAACACAGGCTTATTAGCGCTTAAAAAAAAATAAAAAATTGCAAAATTACGTTGATCTGCGCAATATTTTAACAAACAAATGGTTTTTGAATTTCTGATCAATACGTCAAAAAAGTTTATGAATTTGTGTTTTTGACGTTTAAGAAAAGTACCGTAAATATTTTAATGTGGTTTAATAATTTTTGCGTATTACTGACATTTAATTGGGTAGTAGATTGAAGAATAATTGGAGAAAAGGGAAAATCTTTAACACTGAACTGAGTACTGAATTAAATAAAATAATTAAATTATTACACTTTAATTTTTAATGTTTTCTAAAATAAGTGTTGCTGAAGTTGTGAAAAGATAATGTTTTTTTTATTTTGCATATAGGACTTGCATATAGGTTCCATGATTAAATATAAAACATAGATATTATCTGTATTAAATATTTGTATTAATTTAAGCACATTGTTATGAATCAAATTGCACTGTTAAATTTTTGATTAGACCCAATAACCAATATCCTGTATGATCCAGTATGAGCCAGTATTAGTTGGACATTATGACAGAATGTAGCAGATAACTATTAGACCCTTTAATCAATATCCAGCATTAGCCAGTGTAAGTGAGACATATGACAGAATGTAGGTAAACATAAATATTGAATCAATTAAAGATTTAATTCTCTTTAATTCAATTCTAGAGCTGTATTCAAAAATTTGTCCAAATAGACTTTTGTTGTCATAATTTGATTAAAATCAAAGATTTGATACTAGAACCTTTCCAAAAATTCAATTTTCTCTCACGATTCAAAAACCTTTTAAAATAAACCTTAAAATTACTTAATTAACTCCAGTAGCTTTTATATTGAGTTTAGATTTCTCCGTTGACAGCCGACAACACTACATAATTAAAGACTAAAAATAAATCATTAAAACTCCACTGTTTTTTGCATAGAACACAATTTTTCCATTAAAATCGAAGTTAAATAAAATTCATGTTAAATACTTCTTAAAAAGTGAATGCATAATATCATTTATTTTTTTTTTCTGTTCATTTATCCAATAAATTGCACCTACAAAGCAAGAGCCTTTATGTTTACACATGGGATTATAATATTTTTAAACCCGTATTTGTAATTTAATGTTAAACTAGGATGCTGCTAATGAGCAAAAATTTTTCAATACGTATTATTATGTACTAAATTGGACAAAATGATTATGTTGAATCTTGAATTAAACATAATGATATTAATATTCTTTTAGATAGATACAGTGATCATTATTTATTTACAAAATAATACAACACAAGTATAAAATAATAATAATATACAATAAATTTACTTAAAGTGCTAAACAATGTTGTATATGTATTTTTATACCTTTAGAAAAATTTAAATTTAATAAAATAATATAAAAAAATAAAATTGCATTTTATATAATATATTTTATGATCAGTGCGACGTTCACTAGATCATACATACTGTTTATAAGTTATAACATTAAATCATATTCAAGTCAAGTCAGTTAGTTATATTAAGATTGAATTGAATTCACAATTAAATGATACAATGTGTGTGTTTTTTTTTGTTTGCATTTGAATTATTTCCTAAGGGATTTGTCAAGTTAAAAATCATTTGACAATTCATAATGTCATTAGAGTGATTTTATGTAATCACAGAATTTAAAAATTTTTCTATTGAAAACTGATTTTTTAGCACATTTTAAAAGCAATTGAAATAAAATCAATCTATATTAGGTATTACTCTCTCCGTCCATCTGTCTGTAGGTGTGTTTCCCAAACTTTTAATCGCTTACAAGTGCTTATAAATCGCTTACAAGTGCTTCAGAACAAAGCATTGAGAGCCGTACTAAAATGTAATAGATTCACTAGAAGCTCAGAGATGTTGTCAATGTTGAAATGGCTAAATGTGATGCAGTGATTAAAATTTAATATATTAGTTTTCGTATTTAAGATAAAAAACAATTTGCATCCTACATACCTAAGTAATAATCTTCGCTTTGTTGGAGAAGGTCATTCATATAGTTTAAGAAATGTTGGTGATTTTAGACTTACATTCTACAGAACTGCTCATGGTCAAAACAATTTAATGTATAAAGGATTGCAACTCTTCAATCAATTGCCATTGAAGGTAAAAAATATTAACAATTTGCAGAGATTTAAAACATCAATTAAATCAATAATAAGGACAAATAAAATTTAAATAAATAGTCCATGGATAATTAATATATTTATACATTTTTTATGAAATAAAAGAAAAATAATTTTATAAATTTTGTAAAATTGTAAATAGTTTATCAAATTTTAATTTAATTTAATTTACAAGGATTTTAAATAGTTTTAATAAACTAATAATGTAATAAATACAAAATACAAAATACAAATTAAAACCACCGGGATATTTTATAATAACTGGTATATTTTGCAAAACAAATCAATTTGAGTTACCACCTTTTTTTTGTAGGTATACGGAGTGTAGAAAAGTGTAGAAAAGCTGAATATTTAAATTGTTAAAACAAAAGTTCTACCAGGGATATTTTAAATCTTGAATTTAAAACTTAATTCTTAACACTAAAATGAAGGCGATTCAAGATTTTATAAAGCATCACAATAATTCTCATCTCATCCAAATGAACATAACCTAAAAAAAACAGCAAGGAAAACAATTGACGAAATTTCAATAGATATTGAAAAAAAAAAAAAAGTGGTTGGTCTACTAGAAGATATAAAGGGTCATGTAAGTTTGAGCTTTTAAAGAAAATGTTTAGGAACGTAAGAGGTCGAAAACTAATATATTCTTTATCCAAAACACAGTATTTAAAATAGTTTAGCTTTGAAAATGTGCTTTTTTATTTTATTTACAATTGTTTTCATATATTTTTCAAATATTTAAAACATTTTAAAAAAAGTTTTTAAGTTGTTTTTGTTTTATTTTTTTTATCCATAAAAATCCATAGGGAGAGAAATTGTCCTTTTAAATTGTGTTAAATCAATGGTAGGAGCGATATTTACAATTAACAAACGTTTGATACATAATATTTTACTTTGATTAGAATTAAATGGAAAAAAAAATTATTAAATATAAAATATATTATCTGTCAATTAGAGCGTTAATATCCCGCTATGAAATTGTTATTTAAACATAGCTATTAAATTAATTTTTAAGGTAATAAAACAATTTATTTATTAATTTACGAAACATATCTAATTATATAAATTAAACGTGGGAAATTGTTAATTTTTTTTTATTAAGTAAATAAAACTTTAAGATTGTTAACATTTGTAATCGATTATAATATTTAATAGAGAAAAAAAATTAAATTTATTATGATTGTAAAACAAGCGCCATTAATTATGATTATTAAAAAAAAAAGAAATATACATTAATTATTATACTAAAGAACCTTATGATTGACTTTGTGAGCAATGCAATTGAAAAAAATTAAATAATGACCAAAAAAGAACTTGAATATTTGTACTTTATTGACAATTATTCTAAATGGACTTTGCTAGTTAATTAGCTAAAAATTATCAATTAATCTTTTATATTTTTACAAATGTAGGTGATATTTTGGTGAAGTCTGGTTTGCTTATAATATATATATATATAACAATTTTATAGAATATTAATGTTGGTCTAATAAACGCTGGATTTCTGTGAACAACTTACATTTAAAAATTAAAATGAAATAGAAAAAAATATTCAAGATTTACGAAGGTACTATTTTGATGTTTAATTTGTGTTTATTAAAGTGATATTGTCTTCTTTGTTTTATCTACTATAATAACTCAATTGTTATAGATGCTGGAAGAAGACGGAAGGTACTGATCATAATATATTATGAGTATTATCGAATTAACCTAAATGAATATTGCTGCATATATGGAGGGTTCGATGGTAAATTAGAAAAGTAATGTAACTAACAAAAAGAAATCTTTAAGTTCAATTCCCCATTTCATAAACTATTATTATCAATTGGGGTCACCTTAATGACATAACCACAAAATAATACGCAATATCTGTAATAAAAAATACATTAATATGTCAATATAAGCAAATACAAGTAATAAACAAAAAATTTAATTAAATAATATAACTCATAGATACCAAATACCTTTTAATTCAAATATAAAATTATTACAATATAAAAAAATAACAAAAAATCTACGACAGATTCTACATTTTAATAAATATCTCATGTTTAAACAGTATGTGAAATTTAATAAGGATATAGTATATCCCCCTGTTGCAATTAGAAAATATGTACATATGATATAGACAGACTTAATATTCTAACAGCTGAAAAGTTACCATTTACAAAAAAAAAAGTGTTACCCTCCAAATAATATTTTCGACATTGAGTGTCGCTATCTAAAGTTATGCACTTCTCCCATAAAACACCCTGTGAAATCTTTTAATTATTATTTTCTAAAAAATATTATCGGTATATTTAATTGCTTTTTTAATATTTTCTTATTAATTAATATAAATTACTCAAAAATAAATAAATGTATTTGTAGTCAAATTTCTAGGGCTGTCAATTTTTTTTTGAAAAATATCTGTCAAACTAAATTAAATGTACTGAATTAAAAAAGTTGTTTAACTTTTAACTTTTTCGCTTTTTCTATGTATTCAAATGTCAAATAATTGAACTTTAAAAAATATTTTTTATTGAAAAATAAAAAAATATATTGTCGGAATAGAAAATTAGTAAAATTATTAGTTTTTTTTTTATTTTGGGTTAAATAATATAAAACCATTATTCAAAATAGCTATACAATAAACTTTAAACTATTAAATTATATTTTAATCATGAAATTTGTAAACAAAACAATGTCAAAAAACGCTGTCATGTACATTTTATTCTGGACTTTTCTTTGTTGATTACATAATGAGAGCGAAACAAGAGCTAAACAAGAGCTTCATTGTAGATAGGCTATATAAGACAAAAGTATAATTTTTATAAATTTTATATTTTTTGACCTAATTTTATTTAAATTTTCTCACATTTGGAACGATTAGTCTTTCAGAACAAAACGAGGAAGAGTGTAGTAGAGTAGACTGTGTCAACACTGGGATACCCGTATTTCGATTCTGATCCGATCCATACACTTAAGTCTATATCTACCCCCCCTCCTTCCCTGCGTCACAAACGTAATGGCAAATTTATTATACCTTTGGACTATATAGTCATACGAGTATAAACATATGTTATTATTATAATTGTCATTTTATAAAAAGTCAAAATTAAGAACTGCTTAATAAGGAACTTCAGAAACTACAAAGCTTTCTAACTGCATTCGTCTGAGCTTTTTCCAAATATTTCCAAATTTTCAGATCAACATATCTAATTGTAATTTACAATTATTGTGCAAATGTAATGCAACATAATAGTTGAATATCTTTAAACAAATCACAATAAAACAAAGAACATTTCAAAAAATCATGTTACATAATTTCAGAACTAACCATAATTATGTAATAATCAAATTTTCTATATCTTGGGACAATTTTAACTGTAATAAAATCGACAAACGACTTAAATTATTTTTAAAAACAATAAAATACTTTTTTAAAAGAAGATTTTATATAGGTTTTACAGTATTTTACGTAAAGATCGAATAGAGTGATTATTCATAAGTCTTAAAAACAAAAAAAAAATGCTGAAAAATAAGAAAATATTGCATAAAATATATAAATATGTTTATGGAATAACCCACGGCATTGTGTATATTCTTTCATTTAATCAATATTGTTTTTTATTTCTCAGTTAAAGTACAAGAACTGTATAGTAGTAAGTGAAATAGTAGTAGCTAACCAATAATGTAGAGCCTGAAAAAAAAATGTACAAGGAATACATATTAAATTATCTGTAGAGCAATATCTTTAAAACAAAAAAAAAAAAAATATTGAAAAATTTTCAACGAAACATTTAACCACCCACAGTAGTTTTGCCTTAAACTATTCAAATTTTAAAATATTACCAACATTATGAAATTACATGATGGTACACGCACCCTATATCCTATAATTATTTAAATATATGTATAGTTTTATAAAAACTATATATTTATCTATATTATAATATCATACAGTTATTTATGCTTTGGTTGAAGAATTCATAAGAAATCATAAGTTTAAATGGAAATCTAATTATAATAATTTTAATCTAGTATTTGAACCCTAAAGGTATTGTTATTGTTTTGTAATTTTTATTTTTTTGGTGAACATAAATCGCCCACCACACACTTAACTGATACGTTATAGGTAATGTTAATATTTATTTGTTTTCCTGTACACATAATTTGTTTTTTTAAATAAATCTATTTTTTATTGTAATTTATATAGATCTATTACATAGATCTATTTTTTTTTTAATTTTTTTATTAAATGATTATTGTAAATTGTTTGAAATTTAATACAAAAATATTAGAAATTTAAGAAAGGATTTCTACTGTATCCGAGTAGAAGTATATGGTATCAATATTAAAATGTTTTTACGTCTTTAACAGTGAATGGTCATCTTAAAAGACTTCTACAAATTGAGTTATTCGCCATGGTAAAAGAATGATTTTTATACCCGTATGACTCAAAGAGTATAATAAATTTGATTTGGTTTTAATAAATTTTCTGGTTTTTAGATGTAACCCAAACAAGTGAGGGAAAAAAACCAAGGGTTTTTAAAAAGCACATTTTCAAAATTATATACGGTTTCTTACTGAGTATTTTATCATTTATTTTTATAAAAATATATTATGATAATATTATAATTTTGTTAGTTCATTAATAATTAATTATATGACTAATAGTGAAATACTTAGAATATAACCCCAATGCACTCAAGAAAACCTGTTAATAAGTGCAAAATATAATGTTGGAGCTTCAATGTTAACATTTAATTTTGGAAAAACTTACACAAATATAAAAGACCTAGTAGCTCTTCAATGGGGAAGGTTCCCAAATTTTTGCTTGGCAAACTTATAATGGATCTGCTTACCCCCCTCCTGTTTTCACCCTTCCATTTTTTTCCGGTTCTAGGAAATCAATTTTGAACTCCAACAAAATTTGGAATTTTACCTAGAATATTATTATCTAACCAAAAATGGTTAAGACTAAGAAACAATTTCTTCAATTTAAAGAGATCCTTTCAAATTTAAGAAAAACCTTTAACGTATGTTAAAATATAATGCTGCAGCTGTAAATTTTGCATATTTGTAAAAAAAAATTTGAACAGGTGTTAAAGTTACAGGTGGTTGAAAATAGCAAAATTTCAATTTTCGAGCCCTTATAGCTCCTAAACAGGGGGCGTGACAAAAATGAGGAACCAAAAATTTTGTAAAACTTAGTTTTGAATAACGGTAAATTTTAGTACCCTATTCAATTGGTTTTTTAAAATTTGTAAAGCTTATAAGAACAGCTATCTGTTACCGTTTTTAGGTTGGAAATATACCTTATAGAACTCTAATTATAACTGTTTAAATATAGGGCTTTTTTAGACTTTGTGGGTCTGTAGCTCCGTAACGCGGGGGGGGGGGGGGGGGGCTACAAAAAAAGTTTTAACATTAAATTATTTTTATTGCAATACCTACCCATTTCTGATATTTTTTAGTCAGTCGTAGGTACAAAGGGACGGACAGAAAGAAGCTATATAGGCATATTTTTACAAAATTTTTTGAAAATGTGCTAAAAAGGAAAAGTATAGATATATTTGGTCAGCGTCATCTTTTGAGTCGATTTAGCAATGTCCGTACGTAATTTGACAGCAAAATTACATACCTCCTAGAAGGCATATTCAACAAAGATATTTTCGAAATTAATAAAGGTAGAAACCTGAAATCTGATAAGATTTTGTATTGTTTCTGCAATGTTTTGAATTTTGAAATGATTGAACTGCTGGCATAGGGACGTATCACACGCCTTACAAGGCCTAATAGGCATTTATCTTCAAAATTAATAAACATAGAAATTTTAAATTTGATACAAGTGTGTTCTGTCAGGGTACCTTTATGTTTTTGAAATTTGAGCTGAATACCTAAAGTAGCTGACACATGGTACTCTAGGCTTAACAAGCATTTCTACACTTAACAAGTGACTAACAAGCAGTTCTACGAAATTAAAAAGTTAGAAATGAAAATTTGTTACAAGGTACTCCTTCTATTCTGTTTGCTTAATGTTCCTAAAATCTGAAATGAATTGAAGTGCAAATGTCACGCGCCTTCTAAAACCAAAACAAAGGTGTGTCCTAAATTAAACAATTACGTGTTTATGTTAAGTTTCTATCTAATATAATTTGGATATTAAAATTTTAAAATTAAATTTTTTAATTAATTAATTATTTTTAAATAATTTTCATATTTTCTAATATAATTTTTTTTAATGTTTATTAAAATTTTGTTCATTTTAATAGGAGTTTATTGTTTGAAAAAACAATTAAGCAATACGTATACGGAGTTAAATATACGGAATATTAGAAATTCTAATAAAAAGTTTAAGGTTTTGACTCAAAAATTTTGATAACCTAATAACAATACGAATTACATTTTGATAAAATCCTAGAGTTTTTAAAGTTTTTTTTGTAAAATTGTGAAATTTCTTTTAAAGGCATAAACCGGCGATTGTAAGCGAAATTTATTAATTAAGTATACAAAGTTTAATTTAAATTGATTTTAGTTGAAACTCTGACAAAAATAAGAAAGATTTCGAAATAAGAAATAGGAAAATAGGACTACAACATATAGAAAACATATATCAGTTAGTAATTCCATTAAATTCAAAAATACTATTTTCTTACATTTACAATTTAACCTGTATTAAAATTTACATGCGATACTCAAATCTATGTATGGTAAAAACTATTTATAAAACATTAGATCAACTACTGTACGCAAAATCAAAAAAAAAAAATTTGTAGCATATTTTCAAAAATTTTTTAAAATATACCCTTTATATAATTTTGTCCATCCGTCCATACGTTTTACAAAATTTTGACTCTGCTTAGAATAAAGAATAACAATATTAACTACGAGTTGGTATTGCAAAAAAAAAGTATTTCATGCAAGAACTTTTTTCTGTAGCTCTATCCGTTACGGAGTTACAACCCTCCAAAGTGGCAAAAGCTTCATATTTAAATTGTTTTAACCAAATTTATTAAGGGGGTTTTTTGTTATATCTGAACATAGATCTGAGCAAGCTCTGAACAAAATGAGTAGACTCTGAGCAGAGGATGGAAACACGATTTGAAAAAATTGACATTTTTACTTTAGTTTAAAAATTTAGTTAAATTGTCAAAAAATTAAATTAAAAATGGATAACTTACATAAACCAAACATTTTGACTACATTCAACATACGTCAAAGTGTCTTTGTATATTATTTTGCTCAGCCGTACTCGAAATATTTGAACTAAGCGCGTAGAGCATACGATTGACAGTTCACGCTCTGCTCTGATTTAAAAAAAGAGAACGCTTTATGTTTATTTTTTATGTGAAAACGTCAAAGCCATAGCTGTTATTATAATCTTAATAAATAGGGTTGCCATACGGCATTGTGATTAACCGTTATGGAAAACTTAATTTTTCCAAAATTGCTGATCCCATATTCCAAACGGTTCGACCTAGGAACTTGAAATTTTGAAATGAGTTAGATCTTAATGGGAAGGTCGTTTTGTAAAACTCTTTAGTATCAACCGTTACGGTTTTTTACGGTTTTATATTTTTTGAAGAAAGAGTCTTTCAAAATTTGAAGTTTTACAATTTTTTTACATAATAATATTCTAACAAAAGTTCTACAAAATTATTATAAA
Source organism: Dolichopus griseipennis (assembly GCA_963082915.1). Lineage (NCBI taxonomy): Eukaryota > Metazoa > Arthropoda > Insecta > Diptera > Dolichopodidae > Dolichopus > Dolichopus griseipennis. The sequence continues at coordinate 11,356,966 of OY720443.1, read as the reverse complement.
CAATTTTTAAATATATATTGTAAATTGTTAAACAGCACATTGTTTAATTTTTAAAATGTGCTTTCCTAAAAACCCTTAATTTTTTGTCATTACTTATTTACCTGTGGTTATCATTAAACATGCAAAAAGTGAACTGAACTTGAATATTGTCTACTTGTTGTTTAGTTGTTAATAATGCGACAAAAAAAAAATAAAATATGAGTTATTTAGTTGATGTTTCCAATGCCTTACAGACTATTTTTGTTGAGTTAATAAATCATTTAAACTAAAATTTATCTAGACATTTTTTGGATTTATTTTTGCCATTTTTTTCATTTTATTTATTTTTATTTTATATTTATTTATTCCAATTTAACATTTATATAGAACACAGATCCTTTTTTCCCCCGCGAATTCCTCATAGATGATTTAAATTTATGATATATCTAAATTCTAGAAGAAGAAAGAAAAGCTGCATCATACAAAATATATCTTTACCATCATCACTTCTTAAGAACATCATAAGTAAAATATGCAATATTTGAGGCTAAAAGAATAAATTGAAAATTCAAAAAAAAAAATTGAAGAACAACGTGTTATAAAATTACTTACTATATTTTTTTCTACCAGAGTACCTATATACTCCTACTAAGAAGTCACATCACAAGTAAAATTTATATCGTGAGAGTGGGAACTAAACGACTACGATGATGATGACTAAATTCATATACAAAAAAAAAGAAGAAAAACAAAAAATAGTTCTAAATTTTATTTAGTCAGACAAAAATTACAAAAATAACAAAAAAAAAAATTGAATCTCAAAGATATATTAAAGAAAAGTTAGTAACTACCATAAAATCCGTTTTATACTTGTTCTTTATCTTTTTTTAGCACATTTTCAAAAGATTTTGTAAAAATGTGCCTATACAGTGTCACTCCAATGTCCGTCCGTCTGTCTGTCCGTAATATAGAACAAATTTTAACTACTATTAGATATTGCAAAAAAAAATAATTTAATGGAAGAAATTTTTTCTGTAGCACCAGCCGTTACGGAGCTGCAATCCTCCGAAGGCTGAAAAAGCGCTAAGTTTAAATTGTTATAACAAGAGGTCTTTTAGGTTAATTTTCAATCTGAAGACGATAAAAAACAGCTGCTTTTATAAGCTTTATAGAATTATGGAACGTATAGGGTTGCCATATGGTACATAAATTTACCGTTATGCAATACATAATTTTTGCAAAATTTTTGTCTTCTCATATCTTCTGAACGGCTCAACTTAAAAACTTGAAATTTTGGGAGAAATTAGATCGTAACACTAATAGAAGGCGGTTAAGGATATTTTTTATGTGTTTATGAGCTGTAAGGGGTCGATAATTGAATTTTTGCTATTTTTAAACACCTTCAACTTAAATACCCTTCCAATCTGTTGTTTGGTAATATACAAAATTTAAAGCTCCAACATTATATTTTAACATATGTTAAAGGTTTTGCTTAAATTTAAAGTGGGTCCTTAAAATTGAAGAAAGATGTTCTTTAATTTTAACCAATTTTACTTAAATAATCAAATTCCAAATTTTAAAAGAAATCACAATTTAATTCCTAAAATCTCAAAATTTTTGAATGGAAGAGGTTGGATTAGAAAATCACCATAAGTTTCCTTACTAAACCAAGGGAAGGGGTATTAGGAATTAAAAATCTCTCATTTTTATAAATCATAACTTAGTCACCAATATATATATATATATTCCTAAAATTAAGCTCAGAATGAAACAATATATAATTTTGAAAATGTGCTTTTTAAAAAACCCTTGATTTTTTTTCATCACTTGTTTCAATATAAAAATACAATAAAACATATGTTCAAATATACATGAATAACTATAAAATATGAAAAATACATAAACCTTATTGAGTTTTCATATGATAACTAACATATTTTTAGTGAATTCATAGTAATTTTATGGTGGACAAAATCATGCAAAAATATTCAATAAATCATATTCTTCAATCGTATATATGACTTGTGGGATGAATGATTTCCTCTTGTTATTACATATAGGAAATATGATTTGTATTTGTATATTTATACGAATATATTACTATATATTACATTCATAAATTTAAAAAAAAAAATTCTTTCAGAAATATTAAAGTAACCAATAACTTTAATATAATAAAATAATAATAATTAACTTGGTTGTTAAAAAAGATTTTGTTATGCAATAATTTATTACCAATTGTAATGAAAGAATTTGTAATAATGACTAATGATAAAATGCACCAAAAATGGCTTTTGAATAATATATTGTTTAAATCATACTTTTTATGCCTATACTTTTACGTAAAGTGTATATAATACATAAATGGTGTCAAGTTTTCTAATTTACACTATTGCTTTAATTTAAAAAAAAAAGTTTAGGTACACTTTATCTCCTAAAAGCTCTTTTAATAATTTGAAAATCAAATCTGCGCTATACAGGGTTGTCAAAAACTTTGAAAGTTTTATAGCTTCTAAATAAAGCTAAATGTCTACAATTGCAATGTATCATGATATAGATATATATGCTGAATTATAAGTTATTTCCAAATAGAATCAAAATTAGGGTATTCCATTTTTCCAGAATATTAATCCAAGCTTAAATTCACCGTAAATCCACCACCGATGGTTGCAATAAGTCTGAAAGAGTTCGTCTGCACCTTGGCATTGTTGAAAATACGTTTTTCATTTATAATTTAAATACGATCTAGTATCTGCTTGCACCGGGGGCCTCGGTGGTGCAGTGGGTAAGCATTTGGCTTATTAACCGAGGGGGTCCGGGTTCGATTCCCGGTCAGGTCATACAATATTTAATTAAAAAAAAATTATTGAAAAATAATTTTTCTTTACGAATCCCCATGGTGACCAAATATAATATAAATATACAAATATATAATATAAACAAAATAAATAATATAGTAGTTATAAATAAATAGAAAGTATTTAATGAGGGGTGCACAACGGGCCGCAAGGCCTAGGTGTAAGGGAGTTGGATTCAAAATCAAGGTTTTAATAATTTGTATAGCGGATGTTTGGGGGCGGGAGTTGAATTTATAGGTAATTATAGGGATTTTATAGTTGGTTACAAAATAAGGATTAGACTCTTGTGAATTGGGACTACGTACCAACCCGAAAATTTTTTAAAGTAAGTAAAATCTCTTCTTTAAAATGATAACTTTAGGCTTATTGAATATTCGTTAATCTTAAATTTTTGAATTCATATCAATTTAAAATTCGATTTTTATATAGAACTCTTCCATAAGGTGAACTAAATCTGACGTAAGAAACAAAAGTTATAATTTTAAAAAATGTTACTTTGTATTTAAAATCATTTTGAAAACTTACGTCTTTAAAAATGTTTTAATTTATACTTTACTCTATTTCATTTCCTTTAATTATGTGGTCATTTCATTTTTAAAATTACTACCTGTTACTATTTACAATATGTTTTTTTTTTTTTACCGGAAGCAATTCAATTTTGACAATTACAATTAGAACTTTTTTTTAATGAACACTTACCTATCAATCTAAAATTGCACAAGTCATCAAAGTGTGCATGACATTAATACACTAACTTTCATTTCATCACTATGATGTTAATTCTTTCAATAATAATGATAATGATGAATCTAAAAATTTTCAATTTAAATTTTTTAATCTTACTTTATATTTTGTCTCGTGCGTGGTGGAAATAAATGCCTATACTTTTAAAACAACTTGTCATTATTATGTTGTCAATAACTTGCTTTTAAATAATTTTTTTTATATAAGATTGTGTATGTACAAAATATACAAATATACAGAAAAGTGAAAGAAATCTCGAGAACTAAGTTACAAATAAAAAAACTCATGTAAAATTTTCAAATTTACTTTAAAAAATACTTTTAATTCTATTCTATTCAGATTATTTCCAATAAAAAATTATAATACCTGCCAAACCTGAGGAGAAGAGTCTGACGCTCACCACATTCTATGTGAAAGGGGATTGTACATAAATAAATATAAATAAATAAAATTGCTGTATGGTGCCGGACGGCGTCGTTGTCGTTCCTTGTCAATATACTCATAAGAAACGCATAGAAGAATTGAAAAACTCTGTACGTTGTCGCCATTGTTTCGGTGTAATGAAATCGACCCTAAGAGAATGTTCTATAAAATCTTGAGACCTTAAGAGAATGTTATATAAAATTTTGATAAACTTACTAAATTAGGGAGTGTTTTGTTTTTAGAAATGTTATAAAATAATTATAATTTTATTCCATAACAAACCCACGGATGGTTATGAAATAGTTAATTTGTTTCAATTAAATTCGATCTTTTAGAACAAAATCTTTTATTATAAAATCAAGATTTTAACAGAATTGACAATCAAATAAGATTTTTAATTATACCTATAACACAGTTTTAATGGATGATTTTTTTTGCATTATTATAGCTTTCAAATATATATGATCAAAATCATAAGTAGCACCTTTGTAAAATTTATTAAAAAGCATCAATAGTGGTAAAAGTATATAAGCTTAAATAATGAATGTAAACGTAACAAAATAAATAATTAATGTAAACGTAGAAGAAAAAGTTTTTTGAAGTATGGGTAATAGTTAGTCAGTTTTAAGCATTGAAAGAAGTAAATAAGCCAGCTTTACAAATAAAAATTTAAAAAAAAAGTTTTTTCGTGTTCTATTTACAGCTTGAGTCTTCTTGAAGTGATTCCGTTTCCAAAATATTTAGTTATTTACATACTAGTGAACATTTTATAAATTTATTGATTTACAAAGTAAGTAGCGACTTAAAAGCTGTTGAGTCGAAGTTTTTTTGGCACAACATTTACAACTTAAACGCCACGGCTTAACAGCTTTTACGAGTAAAGTCTCTGCCTGTCATAAAGTAATATTAAATGGTAATGGCCAATTAATAAAAAATTTTTTTCCTTGACATTTTTCGAAAACTTTGACAGTTGAAATGCATTTTTTTGTTGTATTTTTGTACTTTTGTTTATAAAATGCTAATACAAAATACTTTGACAAATGTCAAAATAATTTCACAAATCTTCATTTAGTCTACACTTTTACCTTGGTTTACTTTGCTTCGTTCAATTTGTTTTATAAAGTAAAAGAGTTTACTTTTATATATATATATATATGTATATATATATAGGGTAACATAAATATAACGTCTGTATAAGTTAAATAATTTATAAATAAATGATAATAATTGTAATCAGTATACAGTGTGTTTCTCGAGTTAACGGCATCCTTTTAAGGGTAGATAAAAATAAGCAATAAACTAAGTATTAAGTGAGGACTATTCCTAAAGGTTTTCGAGGTAACGGGATCAATTTAAATATTTTTGCATTTTCTATTCAACAAATGTCATTTAAATTTTGTATAACTTTTTATTTAAATTGTATTTAAATTCTGTATAACTTTTTATTTACAAATTATCCGGCCGTTTTTCCGTGTTTTTATGTTGCGTTAAATAGCTAATTTAGTAAGCTTCCGAAAATAGTATTAAGGTTGATATTACGTTTGTTAGTTCCTAAATTATAAACAATAAACTAGAGAAAATTTATAAATCCCGTTATCTCGAAAACCATTAGGAATAGACTTCATTTAATACTAAGTTTTTTGGTTATTTTTATCTCCCTTATCACCCTTTACAAGTATGCTGTTTACTCGTGGAACACCCTGTATATGAATATCTTAACTTATTAATAAATATTATTTCAGAAGGGTTTAATTTTAATTAATTTAAATTAAAATTTTTTTTTAATTTAAACCGAACTTGAAAACAAATATTAAATTTGTTAGTTATTAATTTAAAAAAACTGTGTAATTTTTAATTATTGAATTTAATTTATTTGTACTTTGAAAGAAAATATTTTACATCTTCCATTCTCATAATAATAATTATTCAAAAATTTAATTGTTTTACATGTAAAAAGGTATTAAAATTTGTATAATAAATAATGCTTAGTTAAGTTTTTCATTTAGTTAAGAAAAGCTGAACCTTAACATATACATATATAACTGTATGTACGACTATAATATATATACGAATATATTTATAATACACCTGTTGTTGTTTACTTTGTAATATAACCTTGTTTATGCACTACAACAATAATGATCAGATAATCGTTAATGACATTTGAATACATGTTTTTTAGCCTAAAGTTATTATGATATATGTATATTTATATTCAACTTTAATAATATTTATGATAATGTATCTAAGCAATTGTTAGTTTGTTAGTTATATTATATACATACATTTTAAAGAAGTTTTATGAGAGTTAAGAAGAGACTTTTTAGAAAATATATTTTTTTTAAAATGATATAAGCTTGTTAAACTGTAAAGAATTATTATCTAATAATAATCTTTCACCTTGATTTTTATATTTTTATTTTACTATTTTAATAAATTTTCTTATAATACTTATATATATATATATTTATATATATTTTCCATATATATAAATATTATATGCACTTGCAGATCATCAGAAAACTTAAACAATAAATATTCTTTTATGATTCGGGGTATCTTCAGTCTCTTCAACAGCAAACTGGACAATAATGAAAATTTGTTGTTTTTAAAAAAATAAAAGAATAGACAAATTGTTAATAATACTTCATTTTTATTTTTTTTGTTTGAATATACAAATTGTATACTAACATATATGTTAATGTTTATATGTATACATTATTATACTATTGTATATATTTAAATTTTATTGCAAATCCTTGCTAATTTATTACTTAGTTTAAAAAATCTTTTTATTTTAAAATTTTGCATATAATAATTTTTTTGCTTTTCAAATTTTTCTTCAAACATTTGTTTTTTAATTGTATTTCATTTTTTTTTAGGTACAGTACAGAACAATTTATAGATGGTTATTTTATTTGAATGGAGTCGGAACCATTCGGTGGAAAATTTAAGAGACACTCAAAATTTATAAAATCAAAAACCTCTTCCACGACCCAATATCACTATTGTAGTGGATAAGGACACTACAAAGTAAGTGGACAAGGTACTTAGCTTTAGCAAAAATTTAATTAGAATTGTTCCTATTAGTCGTCTTAGCCTTATAAAATATCACTTAAATAATATGTAACAAGCTGAAAAAGAAAGAACCGAGATTTTGCTCTGATATATTGCTTGTATGGCCTCCGAAAAAAGCAGTTTTCAAAATTATATAGTGTTTAATATTGAGTTTAATTTTGGAAATATATATTATGTTGCCTAAGTTACTGAATTAAAAAAATGGGAAATTTTTAACTCCTAATAGCCCTTCAATGGGGAATATTCACAAATTTTTACGATATGCAAACTTATGATGATTCTTGAGGACATAATCCCACATTCCGGCTTCCAAAATTTTGAGGTTTTTGGAGCCGTTCAGAAGATTGTGTTTCGCATAACGGTTAATTTTTATACCGAATGGCAACTCCGTAAATTTAGGTGATATACTTTTATAAAGCTGATGAAATCAGCGGTCTTTTACCGTTTTCAGATTGAAAATAAACTTAAAAGAACCCTTGTTCTAACAATTTAAATTTAGGGCTTTTTCAGAATTTGGGGAGCTGCAGCTAGAGATTTCTTCCATGAAATTATTTTTATTGCAATATCTCTATTCTATTTCAAACGGTGTAAAAGTTTTTGTAAACATGCAGGCGGCGGATGGCCAGAGTGAAACTATATGGCACATTTTTACAAAATCTTTAGAAAATGCGCTTAAAGTCTAGATTTTTAGAGATTCAGAAAATTTCACATGCCGCAAAGTATATCAAAGTCCTGAAATTTGAATAGAAAATAACTTTACCATATCTGTTACTTTCTTTTAGGAGTTATTTTACTTATGTTTAAATAAAATTTTTTTTAAATAATTTTTAAAATACATCTTTATAATAATAAAAATTTGTTTTTTTTTTTAATAAAATGCGCTACAACAAAAACAAAGCGTTCTTTATCAGCATCAGGTGAAAACATGATAAAAAAAATATTAAAAAAAAATAAAATTAATAATAATAATAATGAAAAAAAAATTTGAAAGACAAAGACAAAGAAATTAAATGACAAAAAAGCTGAGAAAGCCAGGAATAAACAATAAATTCATATAGTTTAGTGATTATTTCCTCTGGTGATAGGCTCAGCACGTGATCAATTGTAATTGTAAAGTTTTATAAGTAAAATAATCTAGCAATTTGTTATTTTATTATAATAATCGTGCTTCTTAGCCTTTTCATCCTTCAAAAATAAAAAACAAGAAACAAATCAAATTCACATGAAGATATGTACATGATGTCCATTTGTCCATGGACCGCTTTTATACTGTGAATATTAAACAAATATATAATTTTTTGACTGTTTTGTTTTATCATTTTAATTTTTTATACCCGTAAAGCTATTAGTCAAAAGGGCATACTAAAATTGCCATTACGTTTTAGACTTAAGTGTATGGGTCGGATCAGAATCGAAAAAAAAATCGATTGAGCTATGTATGTCAGTCCATCCGCACGATAACTCAAAAAATAAAGGAGCTTGCATTTTGAAATTTTCACAAATTCGTTTTTATTCAATTGAAAAAACATCGCAAAAACGGCGCACGGGTTCGAGTACATACAACTTCTTTTTTCATATGAGCATTACTCTGTACTTATTACAACTGGGTGTCTGAAATTTTGTCAAAAGTAATTAACCGGATGGTATAATGTTTATATTATGATCATACGAGTATCCCAGAGTTGACACAGTCTACTCTACTACACTCTTCGTCGTTTTTTATTTTTTTGTAGTTTTTAACGAGTTTCTTATTAAAATTATAATGGGAAATCCTTAAAAATTATTATTTAAGAGATTTTAATGTGATTAATTCAAGAAAAAGAACCGTTCGTATATAAAAAAAAAAACAGAAATCTTTGAGAACTTTTCTTTTTAAATTTACGAATTTTTCGTAAATTTTTTTTTTTAAGTGAATTATTACTTGGAAATGAGATTCTGTTGGTTTTTTTTAATTTTATTTAAAGTTAAATGAATTTGTTTAAAAATAAAAATATGGAAAAGACCTACAGATCATATAACACCATTTCATATTTTTAATATAAAAATGATTATTAAAAAAAACAAAAAAACACAAAGAAATCGCAGTTGTAACTTGTAATCAAAAATTATGCATTATTAGTCATTTCGAGGCTTTTACACATAATAAATTATTTTGGAATCTTACGTGTGTTTTGAAAATAAGTGAATATTTGATAGTGAGAACAATGTTTAAAAAAAAACCAAAATTTAAAGTTTGCTCCAACTGTGAAATATTGACCTTTTGTGGCAAAAAAATTGCTAAATCAATATTTTGTTAAAAGATTGTATTAGTGAAAAATGATAGCAACTAGTTATAACTGACAATATTAGGGTATACATCAACGATTAGATTTTAGCTAATAAATGATTTAGTATTTCATTTCGACTTAAAATATGATTCGTTAGCATCTTTCTGAAATTCTGAAATGGTTTTTGTTGTGCTTAATTAAATAGCTGTTAATTGAATAGCTAGCCAAGAAGTTCATTTGTACCATTGGTAAATGTTAAAAAAGGCGGAAAACTTCTGGGCTATAACATGGTTATAAACTTTATAAACTAACTAATGTTATATATTTTAAACATTTTAAATTTAAATTGCAAACTTTTTTCCCCCCTTTTACTTCTCGTGGGAGCATAGGCATCCACATTGGACTCGATCGTTTGCCAACAATTTGATCTCCTCTCAAGTTTGCCCGTTTCTCGCTAGTTCAGTCGTAGCTGTTCAACGTCATTTGTTGATGAGTCGGCCGCGCCTTCTACTGACTTGGGGCTTCCATTCTAGGACCATTCTTGTTATTTTAGTTGGTGATTTTCTCAGAATGTGGCTTATTTGTTTATCTGTGAGTTATATTTTTAAATTAAATTATTGGGCTATATTGTGTGTTAGTTTATAAATCCTTTGTTATTGATGTATTGGACTAAAAGTGAAAGCTTTTGATCTGAAAAACTAATATATATAAATAAATAATAAATTAAGTTATTAAAGATTTTTATAACATGGTTGTCAAGGCAACCAATTATAATTCCATTTGAAGTATAACAAAAGTTTGAGACTACTAGATCTAGAATATGTTCTTTTTTTAATTTATATATATATAATGACTCTAATGTACTAAACTTAATTATAACTAGACTATACTAACACTTGAGCAAATTAGTGAACTATTGAACATTACTGAAATTATTATACTCAATCTTTAGATTATTAAAATAAAATTAGTTTATAAAAAATACATATTTTGAACGTACTTTATTAAGTTTATTGAAATAATTAAATATTATTAATAGTAGCATAATTGTATAGCTCGCAGTACATTCAACAGATTAATGGCACTGTGAACATTTTATATATATTTTGGTTTAAAATATGGTTTCGAAAATTTATTTAGATGTTAGTTAATATAATATATCTTAAAATGGTTTAATAATTTTATGCCATCGAATTATTTTAAACTTTATCTTATGGTTTACAATAATGTCTTAACACTAAACAAATATTATGAAAAACGTAAACCTATAAAAATAACAATTTATTTAAAAAAACTAAATTTATGCAACAACTTTTAAAAAATTGTAATAAAGACCTAAACAATATCAAAAATTTGGATTAACTTTTGATTAAAATTGGGTTTTTTTTTAAAAAATAACTATAAATGATTTCGATTAATCTTGTATAATAATTCTGAAGCAGATTGTTTATATCAGCCTAAAAAAACGGTTTAAAAGTTTTAAAATATACTGTATACTAATTTTAACTTGCACTTTTTACTTTGGTATCAGAGTCTTTAAAGAAGTTTTGAAATTAATTTTTAATTTTATATTATTTACCGGAAAATTTAAAACTTTATGGTATAATTACCCTTAAAAATATATGTATATATATACAGTTTATAATTTAATGTAATATTATTAGTATCAAAGCAACCCAGTCAAAAGTATATCTATGTAATTTCATTGAAAAAAAGGGAAAAGGTGGAATTAAGTAAGTTTTATTTAATTAAGTAGAACTTAAAATTACTGATTATCTTTATCCCTTTTTTTTCAATTAACATAAAAATTACTGTAGTAATTTCATTACGCAATTTTAGTACAAAAAAAAAACTTTAATTGTTTTTAATTGAATGTTTAGTTAGAAGGTTATTTTTGGATCAAAGTTATACGTTTATTTTTTAATAATAGTATAACCAGGTATTATTAAAAATGTCCATTCTGCTGTTTTTACCAAAAAAGTTTCAATTATTTTTCATATGCTTTTTTTCATATGTTAAAAAAATAAATTTAAATACTTAAACCAATATTTATTTTATAATTATTCTGTATTTTAGTTTTGTGTGTAGAAGTTCTTGAGAGTTTAAAAAAAAAGTTTAAAAAATTGAGTTCAGACAAAACTGGACACGAGATATCGTTCCATAGTTTTGAATTTCATTCAACTAAGCGCTTCCCTTGGAAACTAACTTTAATTATTTATATATACAGGGTGGCGCAAAACGACCGATATGGTTTGAAAGTTTAATAACTTTTGTATTTAATGGTTAATTATTATTATTATTAGTTTTTTGTTATACAGTATATAAATGGGGAATATTTTTAGCTTAAGTAGAAAATTTATATCCCGCAAGTGGTGACCATTTTCGGCTTCACATATTCGTGCTCTTTCCAGTACATTTTACATAACTTTTAGTAATTTTTGATCGCTGTTCTGTTGGGTACTGTTCCATTTCCAATTCCCCAAGTTTTCTTCACAAAATCCTGAAATAAAAATAAAAAATATAAATAAATTTAAAAAGTTATTAAACATTGAAACCATATCGGTAATTTTGAGCCACCCTGCATATAGTTTTTGAGATAGGGATAAGAAAATTTCGAAAGATAGGTTCAGTAATTTCAATCGGTTTCTATCAATTTATTTTGCTGATTGGTCTAGAAAATTTATTTGGTCTAGAAATGATAATGGGAAATTAAGTTTTTAACAGAAGTTATAGGGAGTTTTTCTGAGACCTGCATTTATCCTCTTAATGAAATATCATTGAATTGACAAGGTATAAAAACTATAAGACAATCTATGAGCATTTTATAATATGTACTATCATAACTACTATAATAAACGGCAAGATTCTGCTGCCACTTCACGTTCCAAATAAACATTTTGCAGATATCATGTAAGTACGCAAGTGTTTGAATGGTTAGGACTGGTTAGGAAATGTATTGATAGTAGTTTTGATACGGGTTCAATTTTTAATCACAGTTTTTTTTAATGTTTATTTATTCCAAAAAAAAATATATAATAATATGTAGTAATAATATATGTAATAATAATAATAAAATCATATAAAAATCATAAGATAATAAATTACATAAATGATATAAACATTTTTTATCGCTTTAGATTTTAATGGATTTTTACTTTGATTTTTTTAATAAATGATAAAATACTCAGTATGAAACACTATATAATTTAGAAGATGTGCTTTTTTAAAAAACCTTGGTTTTTTTTCATCACTTGTTTATTTTACACTAAGCCCTGTACATCAGCTTTCTTTAGTATTATGTAAGTACAACAGATTTCTTTAGTATAATTAACAGTTTTAACAGTTTTGACAGTTTTGACAGTCAAAGACAAAAATCAATTGAATGGATATTTATTATAATGGAGTGGAAGAAAAATATTTATTCAATGTTATTCTTATTCGTTTCAGTAGATTAACAGCCTAATTAACATACAAATTTGTATTAACTTGTTGATGGCACAATTGTACATCTTAGTTTAATATTTTATTAAATTAAGAATTTCATGTCAATCATGAAATGTCAAAACTACTTCCAAGAAATACAAATAAAAAAAAATTAAAAAAATTAAACTGTATTATTAAATACCAATGTGAAAGAATTCTTTAAAAACAGCTTTTAAAAAGCATGTTACATTCGTGTTTTTGCTTGTGCTAAAATCAATTAAGTATTCAAAACACACACGTGTTAAAGCATTGCGCCAACAATTATTCCTGCAAAAACCATATAAAATTTATCTTATTTTTTTTCAAAAGTAGGTATAAAGATTGTCATGTATTTAGAAAAGTTGTTTTTACTTAATTCTGTAAAAAAAACTTGACAGGATTGAAAAATAGAAAATATTTAAAATTTAGTTTTTTTAGGATTCGTTGAAATGTTTTAAATTAAATACGAAAGCTATAAATGGAAAGTACTGAATTTTGTAATTTAAGTTTATCTTGAATCCAAAACACTCAGAAATTCATATTTTATGTTAAATTGATTTAAATAAAAGTGCTAAGTACACATTTAGAGTTCTTATGGTTTTAATTCGAGCTCAAATGCCTTAATTTAAATATGTTTCAAATTTTATAAAATAAAAGAAAATTGGAAATATCTAACACATAAATTTGAATATGAAATCAAATTCATAAATCGCTTTTATTAATAATTTTTTACAAAAATCTTACTAAAATCTTATTACATATAAATATGATGTTATTGAAAACGAGGAAGATTGTGGTAGAGTAGACTGTGTCAACCGTATGTGTCAACCCGTATGACCGTTTTATAAACATTATATCATTATTATTATAAACATTAATTACTTTTGGCAAAATTTCAAACATACCAGCTTTATTGCTACTCGAACCCTCTGCAGTAGACCAACCAAATTTTGCTGTAACTTTGGCCATTACACTAAACTATATTTAGCAAAATTTCAAACACCCAGCTTCATTAGGTAGAGAGTAATGCCCATATAAAATAAGAAGTTGTATGGCAGCTACTCGAACCCACTGAAGCAGACCAACCAAATTTTGCAGAAATCTTGACCATAAAACTAAACTACTTACCCGAACCAATGGACCAAAATGGCTGGATTTAAGAAAAGATGACGGCTATTGCAAAAAAACGAATTTACGAAAATTTCATGATCCTGGCTCCTTTAGTTTTTGAGTTATCGTGCGGACGGACGGACGGACATACATAGCCAAATCGATTTATTTTTCGATTCTGATGCGATCCATACACTTGAGTCTATATCTGTCCTCCCTCCTTTTCTGCGTCACAAACGTTATGGCAAATTTATTATACCCTTTGACTATATAGTCATACGAGTATAAACATATTTTCAATGACACACCAACTTTTTAACTCATTTAATAATTTATTAGCATTAGTTTCAATTGATCAATTTATAATAGGCAGAGAAATTTACCCTTCTCCTAGGGTGTGATTAACAGTAGAGTGTAAGAGTTTAGAATCTACTTTTTTAATATATATCAAAATGGCAATTCTTTCATCTCGTGACTTTAAACATTACTATTATGTAAAATCAAATTCTTAAATTTTTAAATGTTTAGCTTACATATAGCTTTTTATTTATGATTTATTACAATACTATAGCTTATGAATATTTATTCCCCAAACAGTTACTTCTCTAATATAACGTTCTTGAATCTTATTTTTTTAAAAGCTTCCTAATGAGTAGAAATGGGTCCTTTTATATGCAGATATATTTATTAATTTAATTAAAAATAAAAGCTTAACTTGAAATTAGAGGAGAATTAGAGGGACGTTTAATGGAGTTAGAGTTGGAGTAGAGGACAGTATTAGACATAAGGTAAGTCTTTCACTTTCTTCAAAACAACTAGAAATAGTTTGTAATGCACCTCTGCACTTGTAGTTTCCCAAAGAAATGAAACTATTTGTAAATTTTGAGTTGGGTCTGAAATCTCGGTTTAACAAATCTCGTTTAGAAAATCTCGTTTTAGAAAATCTCGTTTTTGGAAAATCGCTTTTTTTATATTCTGGAAAAAGCTGATAATTCTGGTTTTGTATCCAACTTAAAAATCCTTAAAAACCAGATTTTTCAATTACAAGTGAGATTTTTTTAACAAGCGAGATTTTTTAATAAAAAACGAGATTATCTAAAAACAAATTTTCCAAAAACGACATTTAAAAAAAAAGATTTACTAAACCGAGATTATAGAACGCTCCCGTAAATTTTGTTCTCAAAAATAGTCTTTACTTAGAATCTACTTATAACATTTTACCTTTGCTTTGTTCATAGTTATATCTTCACGTGTTAACTTAATTAAAGAAACTACTTTTAATAGCATTCAGGATTTGTTTTATTATATTTTCAACATTTTGTACAATTTACTAATCTATATTACCACCTTTACTTTTATTATGAATTCTTTTCTTCTAATCTATTTTAAAATATTTTATATATTTATTTGTTAAAAAATTGCTCTTCTATAATATTTAGAGTTGAAATATAAAAAAAACAACCTACAAAATAACCATATTTTATCTTTATATCTTAAGATATAAAAAAAATCAAAATAATATACTATAGTTCGAATAATAATTATATTTTAAACTATAAATATTCAAATATGAACTAATTTGAATTGTTATCTTAAATCTTAATGAACGAGAGAAAATTAAAATCCCATAAAAATAAAAATTTCTTTTAAAAAAAAAAGGTTTATAGAACCTCATTTATTATTACTTATTAATTTATTCTGTTATTCAATTTTTTTTTTATTATCTATAAGATACAAAAAATAACTTTTATTATTATTAATTTCTTTAAAAAATAGAAAAAAAAAACAAAAACAGTTTTAAAATACATAATATGTATATAGTATCTAAATTCTAAACTATATATGTATATAAAAAATTAGTTTGCAATCTCCACGCAATTCAATGTTTTTTTTTTCTAGGCATCTTTTGTATTTCATTATGGACTCATATAACAGATCTTTGAGTCCTCCTTAAAAATCTTAAATTATACAAAAAAAAAACTAAAAGCAAAGTATTTGGAACCATATAGACAGCATTAAATTTTTATGAATTTGTTTGTTTTGTAATTTTGTATTTGTTAAAGAAACTGTGAAAAACGCGTTTCAAAAGCAAGCAAAAAAAAAACCAACGAAAAGCAAATCAAACTAAACTAATTAATATTTCATTCGACAATATTAAAATTGATTAATTTCCTATTAGCAAAAGACTCCTAGGGAGTATGGCGCACATAATAAAGACGACATTTGAACTATATTTATATATAAACTAACCTAATATATATACATATGTTGATCATAATCTTAACGTGTATAGATTATGTTCAACAGTGAGTATGAAGAAAAAAATCAGTAGTTTCAAGTGGAAATTTGTTTTTTTCTATATTCTTTTCACAGCTTTAATTCTATCTTAAATAATTAACCGTCTGCCTTCCTATCTTGGAAATTATTTGGGTGAAGAAATAAATACTATTAGAGTGGAGACCTCATTTATTAGTTATATTCAGTTGAGATGAAAAAAGATCGAAAACCTGAGTTCAGGGGTTATTTTGCTTAAATCGCAAAAGAATAAGATATAAAATCGGATCTGTGAAATATTTTTGGCCTAAGGCATTTTTTTTATTTTTTTGTATTTAAGTGGCCTAACTCCTGTGGCTTGTTTTAAATTATTTTGTGGATTAGGCCATTTTGGTTCTTAGCCCCTTAAATTTGAGTCGATGTTCAAATATCTTATTTTTATTATACTGGCATGTATATTAGGTGTTTAACCCTTTATTAAAGTTTCGAGGAGGGGTTTTTTAGTGAAGCTGAATCTTACACAACCGAAGGCTTTCTTTTCCATGTGCCTTTTAAAGGATTTTTCCGCTTTCTTTTTTTTTACGTGCTAACCTAATTGTGCACTGTTATAGGCTAAGCAGTCTGTCTATATATGTGCATGTGTCGGAACAGGGGGAATTTAAACATGAGATAGTACTGCACTTTATAACATGTAAAAATTTCTTCGATTTTCAATGGATACAATTCCACTTTGTTTATAGTTTATATTGTAATAATTTTGTATTTTGAACTATATGGTATTCTGTATCTGTGAGTTATATTATTCAATTCAATTATTTGTTTATATTGTTATATTAATGTATTTTTAATTTAAAAAAATTGAAGCAAACAGCGTATCGTATCTGTGTCGAGTCGAAAACTAGATAAAAGTTTTTTTTATTTTAACTTGGATTCGAACCCGGGTCGATTCGAACGGAAAAAACTGTTATTACAATAACGGTTAAACCTGTAACTAAATTTATTATAATACACTATACAAACTAATCTATATACGGAATTCAAACAAAACGGATTGTTTGCCAATAGCATACTTAAATATTAAATAAATATACGCTTAATTTGTGTAGCGGATACTATATATCTTTAAAATAACATATGTGCATATTTTGAATGTTTTAAAAAGAATTAAAGTTCTTTACTAATAGATTAAAAATTTATTTTAATTTCTATTAACGTAGTTCACCTATAAAACAGGTGAATAAAAAAAAGTCCAATTTATTTAAGAAAAAAAAAAAAATTGTTCTCCGTCTTCTTCGAAAATATCAATGAATAACCACAATACAAAATATATTTAAAAAAAAAACAAACACTCTGTGCCACATTGATTATACAAAACTAAAATGGATCCCTGTGGTGTGATTCGAATTAAATTTAATAAATAGGTTTAGTATTGTTATTAAAAGAAATAAGTGTATACATGTATGAATACGTGAATATGATTATATATATATAACTTTGATAAAGAAACAAATCAATTCCTTTTATATATCTAGAGTGGAGTGAGATAACTGTTTTTTTTGGGGCTTGAGAAAAATTTTAAATTTCTGTATTTGTTTTAATAGGATCATTTGTTTGATTGTCTGAATATTTTAACCCATAATAAAACAACCGTAAATCAAATTTAATAGTTACAAAATTTTTATAGTTTTATAAATTTAGAGCTTTTTAGTTATTTTTTAATAAATCGATGATTTTATAATATATTGCTTTGATTCTAACAGTCAATACACAATAAAATGCGATAATCTGCGATGGAATTAACTTAATTTTGTTTTTCAGTCTTAAAATGAAATTCTTCACAGTTTCGAGTGACCTAAGACCCAGTAAACACGAAGAATATATTCTGGACGTCAGGTATAACAACAGGGAGTCACACAAGGACAACTTTAAAATGACCGGATGTTATTATTATATAATTATCTCTCTGATATAAATCTTCATTTATCTCTCTGAATGTTACAATTTAAAGCTCTTATTCTCTTTTTTAATTTATCTCTTCTAATAAATGCACTAGTGATGCGCTTGGAAAGCTCTGAACAGGTAGTGTATAAAGGAATGTCACAATGAAATTTACCTCCAGTTTAACTTTTCACTGAAGGTCCACGTCGAGAAATATAGACGGACGCGTCTTAATTTTCATATAATTAAGTACATTTAAGGTTTGACAGATGGCTGCGTGTAAAGAGCGTCACGAGAGCGTTCATTATAGATGAAGTTTTAAACTTATATACATATTACTCAATTTGTTTAGTTATGACAGCTGTCAAAATCAAAAAAAGGATAATACTAAAATTTATTAGATCTGCATTTGGTGTTTGAAATAATTGAAAAAGAATATAAAAATCGAAGAATACTTTGATTAATCGAGAAGATATCGATTTGTCATTAAAATAAAGTACATAACCTTGTAGTAGAACATGTTTACATTTTAAAATGTTACAAGTACTGCAAAAGAGTCATGTGTACTGCCTTAGCACGAAATGTACTGAGTGATTCTTCGATATGTAATTTTTTGGAATTGAACAATTTTTTCCTTCTGAAAAAAACAAATTCTTTATATTCATTCATTACAATTTCATTTGGCGCCCGCGTTTTGGTTTATTTTTACAAAAACAAATGAATCTAAAATACACGTACTCCTTCATTATTGCATTGAAATTGTGTATAAGTATATGCAATTTTTATTTTGTACCGGTTTTTACATTTTATTTTTAAAATGCAAGATTCTTTTAAAATTGGTATTTGAAGAGTTTGGTAATTGTATATATATATATAATATATCTATATAATAAACGATTGCATATATTTTAGCAAAATAAATCATTAGGAAAAAATTCATTGAAGATTAATGATTTCGTTTAAAGAATGTTTAAAACACATTTTTATTTTTTTTTTGTACAAAATGCAAATGTTCTCACACTCCTCCAAAAAGTAAATGTGCCAGTCCATGTCTATTTCTATATACTTTTTCTTTTGACTAAATCATCATATTTTATAGATTGATTTATAATTATGTCAATATTTCAAGTTTTTTTTTTTTTTTTTTTTCAATAGTTTGGAATGCTGATTTGAATTGAATCTTTAGACTTCAACCACTTGTTAATCCCAAAATACGCTCTTATATCTTACAAAAAAAAAAACAAAAAACAATTTTTTTTTTAATGTAAGTAAAATCTGTTGAAGATGCGTTTCAAAATCAATTGATTTATAATTCACAAGTCTTTTTACAAATATCCAGTAAATCTAATAGTGGTAACTGGTAAGATAAAACACCAACTATTTATACCCGTGCATACATATATGACATCGGGTATATTAAAATTGCTCCTTCGTTTGTAACCCATCGTTCTAGACGAGCTAGATATAGTGTCAAGGGTACGTATCGAATCAGCTTCGAAAAGTAAGTCGATCTAGCTATGTATGTCTGTCCGTCCGTCCGTGTGTCAGCACGATAACTCAAAAACCAAAAGGGAAACTAGAGTTTTGAAATTCACACAAAATCATTTTTAGACAATTTCTAGGTTCCCTATCGTTTTTGGTTAAAATCGGACCAAGGCTTCGCGGAGCTACCATATAACTTTTTTGCACCAATATGAATTTCTTTAAAACTAATTATACTACGAAAATGAAAATTACACACGGTTAGTTTTATAATGAATCGCACTTATATGAAGTTTCAAAATGTTAGGGCCCCATTTTCGGGGGGCTGCCATACAAAGTTTTCAATTCAATAACTGTGAATCTAATGAAGCTACGAGGTTAAAATTTAAATTGGGCAGGTAAAGTAATAGGGCAAGTAATTTTTTTTTTTTTTTAAGCAAAAATTATGAGATAATGAGTTAAATTTTTTTTAACTATTTTACTTTTTTAACCTTTTTTTGTAATATATATAATAGGTTAAGGATAAATAACGGTTTATTTTATTGTATACGTTATAGTGGGTATGCACGGGTATCTAAAAGTTGACAAGGGCAACTATAATCTCTTGTTTTTTTTAGAATAAAAAGAAAATAATACAAAAAAAAATCGTATATTGAAATTGTTTTTTTAAAGATAGTTGTTTGTATTTAGTGTTAAAACAATCGATCACATTTTAAAATATATCTTAAGATTTTATTTTATTTTTTTTTAGTTTTTTTCTGTTTTATTTTTTTTTTGAAATTTATGACATATTAAAATTGAAACTTTGCAGTGTAAAAAACTATTAGATGTATCAGAGAAAAATGCCTTTTAGTTATGCAAATTATGTTAAACAAGAAACCTAAACAAAAAAAAATATTTAGTATTACATCAGATAAACAAATACTCAATTATATTGTACTGTAAAATGATTCCCGATCAGTTGGTATACGAGTAGCTATAGTATGTCCATACAATCAACTACACTACTATAAATGGTTGGATAAAAAATTTCAATAACTACTATACTTTGTTTTAAAATTTAATATAAATTTAATGTGAGCCTTTAAATAAATTTGACTGACAATAATCAATGGTTTAAAGGAAAATTACTGCATTTATATGAAAATAAAGTGTTAAACGAAAATTTAAGGAATTTTTATGTTATTACTGTAGGCGTTTAGTATATAAACACTTTAAGTAAAATAATGATTTTTTGGTTTTTGTTTTATCACAATTGATATTTGTTGGTATTTAAACTTAATAAATGTCGTTATTTGATCAGAAAATTAAATTGAATAACATTAACATAAATTCTTTTGATATCTTTTTACTACATATATAAAGAAGTTAAGAAATTAGGTGTAACTTTTAAAAATTTTGATCGTGGAAATAATATGGCTACGTGTTAGAAAAAATTAAGTTAATAAAAAAGTTCTTTAAAGTGTTTATATAATTTTAAAATCTATTAGTTTTTAAAATTAATTGGATTTTTATCCTAATTATCCATACGTATTTAAAATCATCCAAAATTAAGTAAAATTCATCCATAAAATTGCTATTGTAGTATTTAATCAATAAAAAAAATTAAGGGAAACGAACTCGCAGACAGAGAAGCTAAGTTAGTCTTACATAATCATCCCTTAAATTAAAAAATAAAACAAATTAAGCAATTTATACAAAACTTTTACATTGGACACTCGCTCTCTGTGAAACATATTTTCACCGATTGTCCTTACATCTTAAGTTTACCTTCTTCAACCTCACCGTAATAGAATGGAATTAATTCAAAAGATTGCTAGTGACTTTAATATATGGAATACAATTTAAATAATAGAAAAAGAGGGAAAAAAATTCTTAAAAGTAATATTCAAAATTGAAAACTCAAATAACATAAAAACATGATATAAACATAATGTCAATATAAAAGTATAAGTAGATATAAAAAAACATGAATTAAAAGATTCAAAAAAATTGTTAAATAATTAAATTAAATAGTATGTTAAGAAATTTAAAAAGTAGTCTCAAGATTGTAACTTAGAAAAGATAATAAATTTAAATAAGTATATTAATTAATTAAAATGCCTATCAAAATTGTTTTAAGATACAAATTTAGAAAAGATCTAAAAGATGTAAGATAAATTAGAATCAGCCCACAAAGTCCCTGGCAGCCGAGAGCTTTACCAATATTGCGTATTTCAGTGTAATGCCTAATCAAATCAATTAATACATAAATAAATAAATAAAAAAAAAAATTTTCACAACCCTTGTTTTGTTTTTATATTTGTCAATTGTCACCTGTCAAATATAAAAATGAGAAATAAATTGATTTATAAAATTTAAAGATGAAAAATCTCATATTATATTTTGTTTTAATTCTCCATATTATTTTTATAATTATGTACATAATTATATTTATATCCAAAAATTACGTAATTGATTTTTATTTTAATTGCAAACTGTTCAACTACTAATAAGCCAGTCTATACCATATGTACATGTTGAAACAGGAAGAACTTATTATATTCTTATTATTAGAACTGATATTAATGAGTTTCATCATACAATTTAAATATGAGATAGTACTAGGCCTTATAACATGAAGAAACGTTTTATATTTTAAAAAAATTATTTTGAATAGTCAACATTTATAATTCAATTTTGTACAAGAACCAACTGAATTTTCGAGTTAGTGAACGAATTATACCATAATACTGTATAATTACCAAAATTATAATTTGAAAACAAAATATTATAACTTGGCTTTGAAAATGTAGTTAAATTTAATTTTAGAAATACAAATCACTTTCCCAAAAACTAGTTAGAGTTAAGGAGCTTATTAGGACATCTTGACAGGCGCACGATGTCATTTAAAATTCATTAGTTTTCAAAAATTACCCTTTCCCTCTGTTCCTAAATGGAGGAGTAAATTTTTTAAAAAAGTTTATCGAGTGTCAATTGCTTTGGTGTCAACCTTTGGAATTAATGATTTTAGTATTTAAACGTTTACATATGAAAATATTATTCAAATTTATGTTGGTCATAAAATCTTTGAATTTTTCGACCCTGTTTTTGAGTTCTATAATGCATAATACTATACTATTTGATAACTAGCGTAGTCGTTTAAACCTTAAGCGGAAGCCATATCTAATTCTGAGACTCTATATCCAAACAGTAATATATAGAAGGAAGAAGAAAGGAAAAAGGAAGAATAAAATAATTTAAATTATTGATAGTATATAATAAAAAAATAGTATTGCTAAGAATTACATTAGGTACACAAAAATAGGGCTTCACGTAGATTTGGACAAGAAGAAGAAGGTTACAAAATTTGAATAATATAATTAATACAGTAGCTAGTAGCTTAGCTTAGTAGCTTAGTAGTAAGCTAATAGTAGCTTAATAAGCGCTTATTTTCAATTAATCAATAAATCAATACAACATATAGATTTAATAAATCTGCAGCATTTGAATATTTAATGAATTCATATTTTTGAATGAAAATCTTTATTAGCATATTTTTTTGTAGGAATCTAGTATCAAATTCTATCCACTGAATCTTAACTAAAAAGATCTGCTGTTAAAATTTAAATAATCTGAATGCAATCGATTTTATAGTTTTTTTTTTATTTTATAGTTATTTTATTTTCTACACATTTTCTATTATATTTATCTTATATTAATCTTGTACATTGTCTACACTAAGCATTTTGTTAACAGTTTTAGGTTGTGTTGTAAGTAACGTGCCTGCAATTTACATACGGAAAGTATTGTATGGTTCTTCACTCAATCGTCAAACTTTCAAACAGCAAATTTAGTTTGAAATTCAATAATTTTTTGTTTTTAATTTTAAGAACACATAAAAATCGAAGGTAGTACACACTTCTTATTTATTTATTTCAAACGCATTATCTTTTGTAATTTCTTTTAAAGTCTATTTGATTAGCATAAGCCATTTACGACAATGAATCAATTTGCATACACAAAAATTTATACTATGCTTTAAGATTGGATCTAAGTTTTGGTGCAGATATTATGTTTTTTATTAACAGGGCAATTTTTTCGACAGAATGCGCATTTTTAATGCACCCACTAAATTTTGGTTATTTTGTTTTCGAATGCAATCACTTTAATGCTAATATTCCACTTTTATCGCAGGATTTATTCCTATAACAAAGCTTAAAAAAATTCCTGGATTAACTAATAATCTATTAATTTAGGCATCTTTCTACAGTTAATCGGATAGGGTATAAGGGCCTCGGTGGCGTAGCAGTTAAGCAACTGGCATCCCAACTAAGGGAGTACGGTTTTGATATCCGTTCTGATCATAGGTTTTGTCCAAGGAAAAATACTAAAAAGGTCATCTGAATCCTATTTTTTTTTTTTTTTTATTTTTGTGGGCACCTCTACGTGCTAACTGTTCACTATGATAGGCTAAACAGCCTGACTATAATGTACATGTCGGAACAGGGGAGATATATTCATATGAACATGAGATAGTACTACGCCTTATAACATGTATAAATGTCTTAGATTTTCAATAAATACAATTCTATTTTTTTTTTTTTTATATTGTAATAATTTTGTACTTGAGTTATATGGTATTCTATATCAGTGAGTTATATTATTTAATTGAAATATTTGTTTACATTTTGTATTTGTTTATATTGTTATATTTATTTATTTATTATTAAAGATATATAATTATTCATTAAGCCATTAATTTGAACCAAAGGCGAATGGTAGCCGAGTCGAATTGAAAACCAGATAAAAGTTTTTTCACTTTTACTGGGATTCGAACCCGGGCGTCTGGCATGAAAGTCGGCACTATAACCACTATGCCACCCAGCCGTTAAAATGTTCTTATGATGAAATATAATTAAATAAATATAATAAATAGCATTGGTATAATCTAATAACAGTATCCTAACCTATAATGGTTTCAATTATTGATTGTTCCAAAATATAAAAAATAAAGATAACGTATATGTTTAAACGAAGCATAGTTTTGATAGATAGTACAATCGATCATTGATAGTTGAACGGTTTAATGTCAATTCCTTAAAAAAAATTAAGTTTAGGATTGACCTAAAGAAGGTTCACCTGTATTCAAACAAAAGATTGAATATAGGAATATATACGCAAATATTATGTATTTAAATAAATATAATGCGTAATCGATTTAAATAAGTTCAAATGGTTAAAAACAATCGTTTGCAAAACCATTATACATATACATACGACTAAATTGAATTTATAGATGGACGATTACGACATCGTCAAAAAAATTGAAGGTGGATTTGTAATGATTTTAAGTATTACCATGACAGGCAATTTATGAAAAGGAATATTATTATAATATAATATGATTACTATATATCGTAGCGATTATACCTTGCTAAGTGAATGGCAAAATATTTCTATGTTCCGTTCATAATTCACTCCAAATTAATTGGTTCAAAATTATTGTGTCAACTTCTCTTTCTTACTCCCTATAATTGATTGTCAATTTGTAATCGATTTAATTTTAATTATCTAATAATACAAACTTTGATTTAATTTTTTTTTATCATTATTTGATATAAAGTAATCGATCTTATTACATATTTCATAAATGATAAAATTTTCATGACATTTAAAGTTTTTGTTCTTTTCTTATCTGAGATTTAAAGTGTAACTTATAGGTTACTTAAATTTAAATGTACATTTTTATTCCAAAAGAATGTATTTGTTTTTATTTTCTATACCCGTATGACTATAGGTAAAAAGTGTATACTACATTTGCCATTACGTTTGTGACGCAGAGAAGGAGAGGGGTAGATATAGACTCAAAGGTACGGATCGGAGATCTGAATCGAAAAGTAAATCGATCTAGCTATGTACGTCCGCCCGTCTGTCCGTCCCCACGAAACCCAAAAACTAAAGGAACTAGGATTTTGAAATTTTCACAAATTCATTTTTACGCAATAGCCATCATCGCTATTGAATCCAGCCTGTTTGCTTCATGGGTTCGAATACCTGTCATTCAACTTCTTTTTTTATATGAGCATTACTCCATGTCAATAGTAGTTAACGTTAATGGTCAACGTCTGAAAAATATAAAGTTGGTGTAGTGAAGAGGTTCAAAGAGCTGTCTTTCAACTTTTGAACATTACTGAAAGTCTAATAAGTTATGCATTTAAAATTTTGTCAAAAGTAATTAACCGCATGATATAATATCGATATTAAAGTCATACCAATATCCCAGAGTTGACACAGTCCTCGTTTCTTATAATTATAAAACTAGTCGTCGTGGATTTTTTTATTAAAATATCAAAACAGAAGTAATTTTCAGGTAAAAAATAAAAGTGATAAGAAAATAAAATAAAACTTTTTATCATTTCATCAAAGAATTAACATTAAATTATCTTAATATGGGGGGGATTTATTTAAATTTTAAATATTGTTATAATGTATGTAAACAAAATAAACTTCTTACATTTTGATAATATCATTAAATTGTATTAATATTGATTTCTTATCAATTATCAATAATATGTTCTCACGGTTTTAAATCGATTATGAATTGTTTATTGATTTGAGAAAATTAATTTTTAATATTTTTTTTTTTTTTAGTTTTAAAATTTTCTCCCACGTTCTGAGTGACAATTTGTGTATAGTTATGTAAATTTGTCCCCCCTTTTTGTATACATAAATACACCCTATTTTTATAGTTTTTTGACGTTAAATACTCAAAAAAAAAATTTTATAATTGAAATGTATCCAATATTTGAATAAAAAAGATTTGACAACATTATAAGCAAGTAAAATAAATCTTAAAATCGTGGGAAATATTTTAATATTATTTTGCAAACTTAAATATAAATTGCGCAATTTTTTTTTTTTTTGAATGAATTTTATATGAATATGAAAATAGACAAAGGTAAGCATTATTTGTGCAAATTTTAAATTTAAGACATCAGTTATTCAAGACAAAAATTCCCCTTGAAAAGCTTATTAGAATGCTATTGCAAATAAATTATAATTCTTTTTCAAAGTAGGAATCCATTTCTTTAGCTTGTTATAGCCCTTCCTATTTATTCGCAGAAAAAAAGTGAAATTGTGTATTAAATAGTTACAGTGTGTTAAATTAAAGAGTCTTAACGTTTAAAATTATAGAACAATTTTGCAAAATGAAGATTGCCTTATCTATATATTTTACAAAAATATTAATTTTCAGTTTAATACGCAGGAATTTTATACCTGTATGACTATAGCTCAAAAGGGTATACTAAATTGGTAATTACTCTACGTAATTACGCAGAGAAAGAGGGGGGTAGATATAGACTCAAAGGTATGGATCAGATCAGAATCGAAAAGTAAATCGATTTAGCTATGTATATTCATTCGTCACCACGATAACTCAAAAATTAAAGGAGCCAGGATTTTGAAATTTTTACAAATTCGTTTTTATTGAAATCCAGCCATTTTGGTCCATGGGTTCGAGTATCTGCCATACAACTTCTTTTTCTATATAAGCATTATTCTATACCTATTGAAGCTGGGTGTCTGAAATTTTTCCAAAAGTAGTTTAATTTTATGGCCAATGATTCTGAAAATTTGGTGTGTCTACTACAGTGGGTTCAAATATACAACTTCATATTTCACATTACCATTACTTTATACAGTAGAAACATAAATCTTTGATATTTTGCGAAAAGTAATAAACCGGATGAGATAATGTTTATATTACGGTCTTACGAGTATCCCAAAGTTGGCACAGTCTACTCTCTTACAATCTTCCTCGTTTTTTCTAAAATTAGGTAATAACTCAAAAAAAAAACAAGGATCAAAGCTTAATCTGGATTCATTAAATGCAAATTTTTGAAGTAAAGTTGAAAAATCAAACACTAATTTTTAAAACATTCTGTAGTCTATTTCTACTATTCCAACTTTCACGCAATGCAAAGAACCAGTGGGATTCATTATTTTTCGATGATTCACTCTTTCCAAAATATTTTAATACAGATTACTTTTGCAGATGTTACTCCAATTATGGTAGAATCATCAAATATTGACGAGGCTACAAGAAAATTACAAAAATTAAGTGAAAAATTAAATTATTGAACCAAAATATGAAAAATTACATTAAATGATTTAGATCTGTTTACCAAACCCAGTTATACAAAATTGATCACCTTAATTGTAAAATCATATAGTAGATACCTAAACTTTAAAAAAAAGAGAAATATCAGTGTATTATATTAGGTGTCGAGTTAAGGTGGAATTAATATCGGTAGATTTTAACGTTTAAGTAAAATTGTATATTGTAAAATTTTATGTGATCATACAGCTTAGACTAATTCGGTAAAATCACAATTTTGTTTTGTAAACTATACAATTTGTAATTTTTATGATCTGTTTTAAGAGTTCCACTAGTTTTAATTTTATAAAACTAGTAATGACTTTAAGACCTTTCATATATATCTAAAACAACCTGTCATTTCTAAATTTTATGTCCAAAGCAAGCTTGATGCACACATTTCAGTATTCCGTCGATTGAATGATATATTTGAGTGACAAACAATTTTATAGTATTTTATTACTATGTTTATTTATATTATTGCTTCCTTTCTTTTTCCATCTAATAACAAATTAATATTTTATCAACATGTTTTTATTTTAATTCTATGCAAAATATTTTATAAATTAATTGTTTTTCATTCTAATTTTATTATCCAAAGAACATTAGAAACTTTTACATAATTTTTTAAGATTTCAAAAGGCCTATAATAGAAAACAAATAAACCAATAGATTTAAAGATTGACCATTTAAACAAATAAAAACTAAAGATAAAACTTAATTATAAAAACATATTATTTTATAGCAATATAGAACTATAGTATACAAGTTAATGATGAAAATTACAATATATTTAAATTTTCCCACAAAATACTTCTATATATGTTTGAAATGAAACAAACAAAAAATCTTTACCACCCAAAGACACATTATTACCTTATTATCTTTATTTGCTTTGGATGTTTGATTATATTTGATCATATCTAATATTCCCAATTTGTAATAACCGAACATCATTAATTCTTTGTTTTTTTTTTGTCTTTTTATGATAATTGATTTTTTTTTTCAAATTTGTTTTTTTAATATCTACTCTTTTGTTTTTTATATGAATAAACAAAAAATAAGAAAAATATTAATAAAAAAAATTAATTAATAATATAGACAAATAATTATTATTTATTTCTTCTTTTACTCTTTCAAAATAGGCATTGGCCTAAAAACTCTCTTGTTTAAATATTTTTACTATAATATTGTTGTGAGTATTTGATTGGCTGCAAAAAGTTGGTAATTGAAGGTAGTATCACATCCAATAGGTAGTATCTAATTATTTACATCAACTAATGTTATTCAAACTGCACTAAAGATTTATTTTTTATTTTTACTGGCAACTCTACGTGCTAACGGTTCACTGTTATAATCTAAACAGCCTGACTATATATGTGCATGTCAGAACAGGGGGAAATATTATACTCATATAATTAGAACTGATCAAATGAATTATAGAGTTATATGGTATTCTATATCTGTGAGTTATATTATTCCATTAAATACTTTGTTTATATTAATGTATTTTTTATTAAAGATCTATAATTATTAATTATTGAAAGCAAATCTACTGAATGAAATTAAGGGTTTACATGATTTGAATTAAGGGTTGAATTTTTTTTAATATAATTTGAAATTGGTTTGTGTTCCTCTCTTTTTATTGCATGAAGATTGTTCTTATCCGTTTCCGAAAGTATAGCACTAGCACATGACACTAGTCCTGCGCACTATTTTCATCATTTTATCGCACTCTCCATTTCACTTTAATAATTTTTTGTTTTTTTTTACGTGCTAACTGTTTACGCTAAGTAACCTTACTATATATTCAAAATAATTATATATTATTTGGTATATTAATTATTAAAATTATATAATTATTATTGAGCATTTTTATTTCATTAAAAAATATTTTAATTTAATTTATTTTTATTACTGTCAATAAATTTAAAAAACAATTCAATAATATTAATCTGTCAAATTATAGTGCCAAGCATGGTCATTTAATGTTATGTGAATATAACAATTTTACTGATAAATTAGTTAAAATGCGATGAATTCTGGACAAAACTAGAATTTTTTTTTAAACAAACTATTGAATCAATCGAAGGGACTTGATTTCAAACCGTGGGCAGATCATAAAATAAGTATGTATACCTGTTATGTCTGGAAAGGAAAGGCTGACCCACTTGCTTATGACATTGTATTTGGTAGGGGATTGTATATAAATAAGTAAATTATATTTTTAAGATAAATGTATAAATTTCCCTAAAAAAATAAGATTTTAAATATTTATCAATTTAACATATACCAATTTTAACATATATGAGCTTTATTTTCAATAGCTTTAGAAAATAGAGCAAGTACATACTTCTAATTTGTTAAAAATCAGAACGGATATTCATTTATTTGCACACCAATTCAGGTAGTCCTCTACCGGCAGTTATCATCCCTCTTGTCTAATATAAGTATTAAGAACTTTTATTTCAAATTTATACTAATAACAAGTAACATTTTGGCACTATTAAACTATGCCCATAAAATAACCTTTAATTAATGTAAATACAAATCAAAGTTAAAATAGTAATATAAAACCTTATATATGAAGTAGCAAAATTTAATCTATTTTACAACATAAGACCTTTGCTTTTAACTGTGTAAAAAATATAAACTTTTCAATAAATTTAATATAAAATGTTGTACATCAACTTGTTTAACTTTATACAGTAAACTGCAGTAATTTAAAACTATCTCGTGTTTTCATTCATTTTTTAACAAGACATAAAAGTTTATAATAAGTACGTGAATTTGTTTTTCTTTTTATGTTTTTTTTTTTTTTTGGTACACAAACTCCAAAAAATAACATATTATCATTTATTAGTAGCATAAATATATATATATTAAGTGTTTATGTAATTTACGCGATATACCAAACAATGTTACTAAAAACATAACATACCGTGACGTATAATTGACTGTCATACATATATTCCCAGCTACCAACATTTTCATTATATTTGTTTAGCTTTGATTGTTTTTTTTTTTTTTTTTTTGAAATGATGGCCTCAAGCAAGGAAATGAGTAAATGAGTAAAATAGATGTGTGAATAATAGAAGTATAGTATAAGTATAGAAAAAAATTCCGTCCGCAACTAATTACCTTAGCGCGCAACTATGATTAATACAAAATTACAGGTGGTTTTTTTTTTTTCTATATCTTATATGTTTGAATGTAAAAATTTTTTAATTTCAAAATAAGAGGAAAGTGTTTTTGTTTTGTGTATTTTGGTTCCTTAACACTCTTTAATGTTTTATTTCAAAATCAATTCACTTTGCATTTTTTTTTTTTTTTTACCATGATATAAATTTTTAAGGAAATGTTTTTTAAATAGTAATGTACGGGCTTGATAAGTTGAAAAAAAAAATGAAGCTAATAGTAAAAGAAAGAAAGAAAGAATAAGTGTAATATGTGGTAAATTAAACTAACCAATCAGAAAAAAAAAAAATTGGTTTTTACCATCATGGTAGTTGTTATTTGTTACTTCCTGAGTGAAATTGAAAAATAAAGATTTTTTTTTACATTAATTTATTTGTTTTTGTTGTAATTTTTACAATTTAATTCGATAAAAACACGGAATTGAATTCAAACTGAGATGAATCTAAAAAAAAAAAAATATTGGTGCCATGAAAAAAGTCCCTTGCGAAATAAAACGCCCGGCCTGTCATTTCTCATTGGTAATTCAAAATATGAGCACATGGCGTTTTTTCGCATTCAAGTTAACTTTCGATTTTTGAAAAAGCTTCGGGGTGTTTGTGTTTCAAGAATTTGGAGAGTTAATTTAAATAGAAATAACACCCAGGGACATTAATTATCAAAAATAAAGTTTGTGGTTAATTTCACACTGAACGAGTAATAACACCTCGAAATCTTACTTCTTATACCTTGGTATATTAAAGATTATAAATTAGGAAGAATTTTAGAGTTGTATTCGAAATTTGAGTATCCATTTTCGAAATTATTTATATATATATATGTGTAGGTGATATTTTTAACTATGAGAATATTTGAAATTGGATTCAAAACTTTAATAATTGAAAATATCCATACTCTGTTTTTAAATCTAACTCTAAGATATCTGCAAAATATCATCTATATATGAGAATTAACACCCCGAAAATTTATTTTTCAACAGACCGAAGATTATATTAAAAGAGAAATAACAATCTGGGGTTTTATTTGTCATATTTTCTGGTCTTACTTCTAATTTAAAAGAATAGAGAGATTTAATAACAGAGAAATAACACCTGAGGGCTTTATTTCTTAGGGGTTTGTTACACGGCGCCAAATTTTTTTAATAGAAATATTTGTAATGATAAAGAATTTCTTTGAAAGTTTTTGTTTTTTTTAATTTAAAGTTACAAAGTATCTTAAAATCTTAAGAATGCTGTAGTCATTTTGTAAAAAAAAAACAAATTAGATATAACTACAGCTTCTCCATATTAAAGTAAATAATACTTTAAAGTCATTACATCAAGTAAATTGAAACTTTTTAAACACAAACGAACAAAAAACAGTTTTTCATTTATACAATTTCAAATTCATGGTCTTTTTTAAATTAATATTTTAATTTAAAAAAAAACTTTATTTTAATTCTATATTTAGGTACTATTTCATCATCACTTTATCACCTATAATACCACCAACTTATAAGAAAAAAAGTTCTGAAACACATGATCAACTCGGACTTCTTAAAGGGTTTAATACCACAAGAAATTTTTTTTTGAAACTGAAAATTGATTTTTTAGCGTCTGCCACAAAACCGGATGCAAATCCGTTGAATAAAAATTTAAAAATTTTATAAAAAAAAAAAAACTATTTCTCAAACTTTTTTAATTTTTTTTACTCTTGAACTTTAAAGATGAGAACTAAGAACTTCTATGTTTGTGGATCAATCGTCAACTTTTTTTTTAAATTTGTAAAGGTAAAAAAATAACCCGAAAGAGAAGGAAATATAGTTAAACCTTTGTGTTTATACATATTTGTCATTTTTCACATGACTAAGAAAACTTTAATTGATTAAAAATTCTGAGATTTTGCTAAAGTTTTTGTATTCGAATTATAAATTTTTACAAAAACCAAATGAGTTTTTAACAAATGAATCCTATGTTTAATTTGAAATGAAATTATGAATTATAATCTGTGATATATGAGAATGAATTAAAAGTTTTTATTTATAATAATTTTTTTTTGCGCCAGTTAATATAATATTAAAAAAAATATCTGCAGAAGTGTTAATCAAATAACGTAAACTACATAAATAGAACAGATCGATTGAAAAATGGAATTGTACAATTTACAAACAATTTTAGTGAAGCGACTTCACCGGGGTACCCTAAATGCGCTACTATATTATATGCTTCAATTCGTTAATTTCAAACCTCCACAGTTAAACAGTTTTTGAAATAAGTACATTGTTTAAGACATCAGTTAATGTTCTTTTGGAATTTATATTTTTTCGAATTCGATTAACGGTTAATGCAACAATTGCATATAATTAGGATGCATGAAAGACTTCCTAATTATAAACACTACAAAAACTGTTTTGATCCTTTATTTATTATAAAAGGCTGGAGAACGATATTTTCAATAAGAATTTTTTTTTTGGATAATTTATGTGTTGATACGGATGGATTGTTGAAATAGTAAAAATAGTAACTTAATTTAAGCAGGAAGAGGTGTAGAATAGAATGTGTCAACTCTAGGATTCTCACATAACTGTAATATAAACATATGATGCGGTTAAATACTTTTAGCAAAATTTCGTATACACTACTTATTAGACTCTGAGTTATGAATAAAAGAAAATGTAAGTTGTATGGCAGCTCTTTGACACTCTTCCATTACACCAACTATATTTTATTCAGACGTTGGCCATTCAAGTTAATTATTTTGACAAATTCTTGATTAGAAATTTAACTTTATTAGACATTAAGTTAATTTTAAGAAAGACGTTGTATGGCAGCTACTCAAACCCATTGAGCAAATGGATGGGACTTCAATAGGAAAGACGACTCCTCTAAAAACGAGTTTCTGAAAATTTTAAAACGTTCATTCGCATATAAAAGGATCATTTTCAATATGCTTGAAAGCTGATGTTGTATTCATCTCTCATTCAATGAATATTCGTTTTATTGACAGCCTCTAATTTAGATCAAAAATTGTTTAATAATATTTTTAAAAATATAATATGTAAGATTAATAGTGTATATAAAATATATACCTAAAAAATCTGAAATGGAAAGGCTGAATCACTCGCTTATAACCTCGTATGTTGTAGGTGATTGTTTATAAATATTCGCACCGAAAATTTTAAAACATATGGGTTCTTATGTATTTACACATAATTGTGACGATCGTCGCCCAAACAAAACTTTCGTCGTCGTCGAAATAGGTTTATTTTTTAATTTTTTCGTTGTAGTTGAGTTTGACAAAATTTTTAAACTTTAAAAACAAATTTTTAAATTTGACAGAATTTTTATAAGTTTTATTAGTTATTGTAAACAAAGAACGAGCTCTTTTATTTTAAACATTTTTTAATGAGTTCAATTTTACCCATCTTCTTCTTCTACGATTTCGAATTCTTTTAGACAATCTGTATGCCGTTAATACCTTATGAATTACAGTTCTTAAATTTTTTACAAATTCATTTTTAAATTTTTGATATTTTTTAATTTTCGCTACAATTCTGTTTCTTTTGACCAAAAATAGTTAAGCAAAGCGAATTTAGGTGGTGGTGGGTAGTCGGTAGTCAGAATTGTGTTTTTACCTTAAATAAATAAATCTTGGAAATTTTAGTTGATTTAAAATAAAAACTCTTTGACAAATATCAATTTTCAAATAGAAAGATGATTATATTCAAGTTTGTAACAGTTCAAAATAATTTCTACAAGGAATTACAGTAATAAATTAGCAGTACTTTGCAAACTCTTAAGAAAAGGCGCTTGGCTATTATATTTCTATAATGTACTTGATGTATATATATATATTACATTAGAGTTTTATCGTTTCTATCTGAAAGTTGAAAAAAAACATTAATTTTTTTTAGTATGTGTTTTTTAATTAAATTCAACATTTCTAACAATATCTAAAATCTATCAAGATAGGCATGCAACTGGCATATTGCTGCGACGCGTGTGATTAGAATAATTATTTCAGCAACAGTTTATAAAGTAAACCAAATGCGAAAAAAGTTTTTCTTATTTTTTTATTTCGTAAACGGATTCATTTTGTAAAAACTTGACTTTTGTATTTTCTTTTTTGTTTTAAGAAAATTTGAAGAGTAATTATTATTGTCAAATTGTTAATTCTTCCGTTTCATTTGACATATTATCGATATACATATTTAATTTTTTTTTATTTTCATGGTTTTCTTCTTGAATTTAAAATCAGAGTGTACGTGTTTTAAGATTATAAGTTGGTTTTTAAAATCGATACTTTGTTAATAATATGGTTGATAAATTATTCAACATGCAGATAATTATTGTTAAAATGGATGAAAATGACCAATTGACATATATAAGAAATATATCAAATGAAAATATAAAAATATTTAAAATCTTTCAAGAAAGGCATTTTAAATTAGAAACACTTTAATAAATATGTATTTTAAATGTGTGGCTTAGCCTAATTTGAACTAAGAGTTAAAATAGGTGAAACAGATAGTAGTGTATTTTCTCTCGGAAAACTAAAGAATACTAAAAACTGACCTGGTATAACTACAAAAGTTGTAAGGGGAAGTGAATGGTACATAAAATATTATATACTTAAGTTTAGAAATTACTGATATTAATATTGAAAACCAAAGAGTAGTTTGAATTAGAACGCAAGTCCCAAATTAAAGAGAGCAATCAAATATTAGTTCCAATTATCTATAGCGGTTAGTTTGTACGTTAGCAAGAATAGTGCTCTTAGTAATGATCGAAAATTTTGTTTTGCAAATATTTTTATTAAATTATATTATTTTTTTTTACTGTTATATTATAGATCAATGTTGGAATAGACGGAACATACTATGTTCTTATTATTAGAATTCATTTTTATACCGCATAAGGTTATTAATAGTTTTCGGTTATTAATAGAATTCTATATTTGTCATGTATTATAATAGTTTAAAATTATGAATTATAATGTATATTGTATCTGTGAGTTATACTATTCAATTCAATTATTTGCTTATATTATGATATGTATTTATTTATTATAGATATTAAATAATTAATTATCGAATATAGCTAATGCCATTAATTTGAACCAAGCCGATTCGAAATTACTGAATTCCTTGTTTTTTCTTTTCTATTTTTTATTGAATTTTTAATTAAGAACTGAAGTATTTTTAAGTTTTGTAACAAATCATATAACTATAAAGACCAACTAAACTATTTATAATTCTTTTAGACCAACAGCAAAAGCCAGGGTCGTATGCAAACAAAAAATTTATATATATATTGTAAATCTATTGTAAAATTTATTATTAAGATTTTAAAATAAAGAGAAAAAAAAAATGTTTATTAATAACTTTTTTTATAAATATTTTATTAATATGTTCAGTCTGGTTTACTTTTTCAAATGTTGGTAGTTTTTGAAGTTTTACTCCTATAAATGCTGCTGATCTTTGCTATTGCTGCATTTCTAAAATTGGCAATATTCAAATTAATGAATATGTTAACATTGAATATTCTATACCAATTTCTACATTTTAATTGAATTTATGCTACATTTAAATTTTAATTCCGTAACAAATGCCTTTATTTATCAAAATTAATAAAGATGTTACTTTTTTAAAATTCTGCATATGCCTAGTCTTTAGAATTTCTACTTATTATTATTAAAGAGTATTCATTGTATACATATTTTAAATGTCTGCATACTTAATTTAATTCTATAGTCCTATGTTACCATAATAATTAATTCTAATATCATACTATCTGACCAGTTTAAGTATAATGTAAATGAATGTACCACGTAATATTATATCATTATATATTAAATAATGCAGAATACAAAATATATCAGATACCCCATTAACACTTAAAATACAATTTAAGTAATTTCAAATTTCAAACTTTTTAAATCAAAGTTACATTTTATTCTAGTGAAAAGAAAAACCCTCTTAACATAAAGATTTAGGTATATAATTTTCTAAAATGTCTGAACATTTTTGGAGTAAAGAATTTTTCAATTCTCTTTGTAGCTAATTAAGCGATTTTTATATTTCCGATGAATATTAGTTAAGTATATCAGAATTTTAAATTTACCTAACATAAAATACACATTGTTGTCATAAAAAAAATGTTTAAAATATACATTTTAAAAAATATACTTCAAGTTAATAGAACATAAGATATGATGATGCTCCATAAATTAATGAGAATCTTGGTGGCGTGAAAAATATGTAGTTAACGAATTCCTTTTTATTTGTTTATTGTCATTTAATACCATTTTAAAAAATAAAATGGAAAAATTAATTTTATTTTTACATTTAAAAATGAAAAGAAAAAACAAAAATCAATAAATTAATAAAAATAAAAAATAGGGCATATCTGCTTTAAACCTAACCTTATTTAGGACTTTAATAAATCAACAGCTACTTTATTAGGACTTTTATAACAACTGACTAATGAGACTTAGCAGACAACTAACTACTAAAAAAGTTGATTTTAATTAAATTTTTATTTTTTTTTTGCAATTTATATATATATAATTATTATTTAAACACAATTTTTCACTATTTTCTTGTTGAACAAGGTAATATAGACATATTACACATATAAATTATACTATGTAATGCGCATTTTTATTTTATTCAACATATCAGCGACGGAGTGTTGACTAATTTAATGTGAATCACACCGGCTATTTTCTGAAATGTCAACGATCATCTGTTGATGATTTTTGGATTTGACTAGTTTACTCTTTTAATAATAGATAGCTGTTGATGAGTTTTGTAATTGTGGAATGGCTTTAATTTTCACAAAATTTTAACAATTAAACCGTTTTTGAATTTGTGACTGATGCATCAAAAAAATTAATGAATTTGTGTCATCGTCGGGTTTTTGACGTTTTATAAAAGTATGGTTTTATATTTTGATTAATTTTCAAGATAAGCAAATCATTTTGGACGAAAGAACGCAATAACAAAATTTCAAGGTTTCCTACTGTCTAAACCTAAAACGGGAAAATCAATTTTGGTATCAATTTTTGAGTTGTAAGAAATCATTAAATCAATTTAATATGACGCGACGCTTCGTCCCTTTTCATAATAATAAATCACTTATTGTTAAGTAATCATTTCAAAACATTTTATTATTAAAAGGAATAAAAACAATGCAACCCAAGTAGTACCTTACATTTAATACTATGTTTGGAATATTTTCACAGATTTAATTCGAAATATATTAAGTTCACTGCTTTGTTTTTATCTTGAATATATTAATTTTTATTTTATTTTAATTGTTTTAATTAAAATTTTTATTTTGAATTCAGAATTACATATATTAAAGATATAGCATTTGAATTATTTTTTCATAAAGCTTCAGTATAAATCCCATAATATGTTGAGACATAAAAAATGCTATAAGTTTCAGAAAATATCAAATTAGTATATAGTATAAAATATAAGTAACTACTATAGCATCTGACTAATGGCGTAGTGCTAAACGGCAAATTTCATGTGGAAAGTCTCGGGTTCAAACCCCGGTCAGATCATTCTTAATAAAAAAATATCATAAAATATCGCAGACCTTATTCAAATCATAACTAATAAAAAAATATCGTAAAATTGTATCGTAAATTAAAACAAGATTTAATATAAATATAAGCAACGTTTGTTTAGGAAAATAGGTGGCGCACAAAATTAATATTTGTTTATTCATAATTTTATACAACAGCTACAGCCGAGTAATAAACGGCTTAGTGAATATAAAGGTTAAAGAAACTGATGCCTAGTCTAAATAGACTTGGTGAATGCCCTATACTACTTAAGGAGAGGAATATTATATTATCTTATATTAGTATTAGCTTTTACATAAATATTTTATAAAAATATTATCATACAGCCTCAGGTTTTCTTGTATTTTTCTTCTTAATTTTTTTTTTTCAAAATATGTTACTGTCAATATTTAATAATGATTATTGAACGTCTATTTGACCCCTAATTATAGTCACATATCGAAAGTTGAGAAATGTTTATTGTGGTTATTGGGACTAGAGTGTTTCAAAGAATAAAAGAATGCGAACCATCATTCATATATCATTTTACGAATATATTAAAACTCTAATATATATTATGTTAAAATTATTCGAAGAATTTTCTAAGTAACTAATTATTTAACTTAATATCATATTCAAAAATATAAAAAATACGCTTCCGGGCTTTTTACGAATTTGGTTTATTCAAACTTGTATTGAAAGTATGACCAGTGCCTAAGGTTTTTTTTTTGGTTTTTTAATAACATGATAAACACGTTTTTATTTCGGACATAATAATTCCTTTGTCTGGCTACATTATTGAAAATAAGTTTCTAAAGAATTTTTTTCCTTTACATCAAATGGCCTATATTTGTATGATTTTGCAAGAATAAAATCCATATATTGCTTCCAGACTCTTTAGTTGTATCAGAGTTGAAATTAAAAAAAAAATATGTTCTGCTCTATCTTCCTTTCAAACATACAAGGAATTTTCGAACTAAATTTTTATTTATTCCTCAGGTGTTTTAATTTTTTTTTTAACCACCTACACCATAATTATACGAAATTTTTATTTAAAATTTTTATTCGAGTTGTTTTTAAGGCATTTCCTTTTAAAAAATATTTTAGGAGAGTTCAAGGTTTGTTTTTTTTTTTTGTAACAGAATTATAAAGTTAATCTTGTACAAGATTTTTTTTCTTTATTTGAAAATTTGCATATCCTATAATTTCCAATATATACATAAATATTTTTAAAAAAACGTTTAACTTGGTGATTATTAAAACTTTTAAAAACGAAACCTAATAATTTGAAAAAAAAAAATCCTAATTGTAATTTAATGTCAGTCAGTTTTGTACCCTTAAATATAGTATATTAAAAGCGGAAGAGGGTGGAATCTTTCTAAAAAAAAAATTTTCATAATCATATAAGAACAGCAAAGTGATCAGTGCAATAATATATTTAACAGTTTTTTGTCTCTCAGTGTATCAATTCTATTGAATCTACAGTAATTAATTTCATTAAAAATTTTTAGATAATTTACATTCAATACACATTGACTATGGAACTTAGTTTTCACTAATTGAAAGATTCGTATTTTAATTTATATATTTCTAGTAATCAAGTCCCATGAGTGAATGATTCCTAACCAGATGGGTCACAGCAATGCAATGATCAATTTCGTTCTTAATAAACTGTAATACACGTATAATTTTTTTTAGAATTAATGTTATTACTCAATTACAATAATAAATGAAAACATAAATATTAGGTTATTAAAGTTAACGGATAAGTAAAAATAATAATAAAATATCGATATATCGAGTAAATCGATTTTATTAAACATGGATGACTCTCTTCGTGTTATGGACGACTCTTCCAGTGTTTAATCTTTTTTCTTTGTTACACAAATAGTATTTTTGTATCTTGTGCCTATGCTGCATATTTTGCCCTTATTGGGGTTGCAATGCAATGAAAATTAGCCCTGTTGCAATTAAAATTAGTTTTAAAACGTTTTTAAAAATTTTTGACATTTTTAAGTTTTTTAAAACTGCGATCTATTACAATCACAATTCACAATATTAACTTACGTCAATTTTTACAAAACTATTCACAATAGATATAGACATCAATTCACAATTAATATTGGAAAGTTAACAATTGACAAGCACAATATTGCGAAAACTACAATTTCATCAAAGTTTTGACTAGTCGAAAATTTAGTAAAAAAATTTTTTGACAACTGCGAATAAAAAATATGACATTTTATTTTCTATGAATTATAAAAACGCTAATTATCTATATTTTTAATTTCAATAACATTTCTGTATTTTTTAATTTAATAATATATTCGTAATATATATATAATATTATAATATATATATATATAGTTAATAATTATAATAATACATACAATAGAATATATATAAATTAGACAATATTTAAACGATTTCCAGCACTCACAACAAAATGTCAGACATATTATCTTATACTTTAATTACTTTTGACAATATCAATTGAAATATTTTTTATTTATATAATTTTGTTATAATTTTTTACTCTAAATACCATTTATGCCAATTAATTGAGACAAAAGCAGGAAATCATTACAAGTTCAATCTTTGCAAAATGAAAAATGTGAACATATTTTATAACTTTTATTGTAGCTTAGAATAAACTAAATTGAATGTTTTTTTTTTTACTTTTGCAATTCTTAAGAATCGAATTCCTTGAAAGATTTTCAAATTCCAATCAATAAATTAATAGCTCTATAATAATTCAATTAATAAGATTAAAGCTTCAATGGTGTTATTAAATCTTATTAATCCGTATAATCGTTTTGTGCAACTTTTTATATATTATTTATTTATTTATAATTTTTTTTTTTTTTATTGTGTTAACAACAACTTATGTTATTTTTTATTCTTTAAAAGTTCCACCGCGTTCATGTTTTAATAAGGTTGAAGTAAAAATGTATTATTTCTTAAGTATGACAGGAGGAGGTCAGTTTGAAAAGGAACTTGTATTGATACATAGTAGGTATTCAGTAGTCACTTGTAAATATAAAAAAAAAATCATATTGCAGTTATTAAAGTATGAACAAATAAAAATAGTTGAAAATAACTGAATTGATGTAAGCAACATGTTTCAAAAGTAATCAAATAAAAATATTGAATTAATATTTTGATCTTTGGTGCTCCCACCTAATTAACTTTTAGATTAAAAATTCGGTATCAGAAGTTATTTTACCATTTGCAAATATAAATAAAGTCTTGGGACAAAAAATAGATACTCTATCAATTGGGGCAAATTTGTAGAACACGTTATCAGAAAATAATTGATGGAGCTTCTATACACTGGATGAAAATCGATCCGGCTTTCTATATAAATTTCATATGATTTAGGTTGGATTTTAAATTATTTATATGATAAATTAAACCAATGGTGACGTTTAGTATCAATGAATCATCAAGTCTTGCAAACCAATATATTTGTGAAATTATTTTCTTATTATATTATTAATATCCAGAAACATATTTAATTTCCGTTATAAACATTTTCGTAAATGAAAAACAACAGTAATTTAATCATTTCATATGTAAAAACGTTACAAAATTTAATATTTAAGTTATGTCTGTCACCTTAATAATTTTTAAACAATATCATATCGATAAAGTTAAAAAGAGTGCGTGTATGTATAACATAATGTTTATATGTCATTCAGAATAACATGGTTTTTATTATATTTTGACGATGATGAGCTTTTATTAAAATGACAGACGGGATCATTCGCGTGCACAATATATATGTTAAATCATTTAAAATGAATTATACTAGATTTGTTATTTTTATTATCAAATATCTTAGTTCTATTTTCGTTAATTGTCACACAACATAATTTCGATGGATGGATTTTAAGAGTGATACAAAAACAAATTAATTTTCAATTTAAGATTAAGGTGCATGTTATGGAAAGTTTTAATTTTATCTTTTAGGTAAAATTGTTAGATATACATCATTAACGCCACCCATTGAGATTGTTCAGAGTTTTTTTGGGTAGAGTAGTACTTTTAATAACTAAAGGCATGCAATTTTTTATACAAACTTTAAGGTTGGATCTGTGGTACAAATGTACAGTTAATTTTCGAGAATGAGAATTGAATGGTTTTCAAGAATTAATTTTGGGAAATTTAGAGCTATAAGATTAAGCGGAATACGATAAATGGGCAGGGACTTTTTTTTTTAAATTTAGCCTTAACTAGTAAAAAAAGTTGCCATGGACTGTGTTGCCCCGCCTGGTTAATTCAACTTTCGGTATTTGTTGCCCCTTTTTTTTTGCATTGGAAAACTTTGATTGGAGGCAATAATCATTTTATTTTTTAGAACCACAGTTTATCCATTCTTAATATTTATAAATTAAGGATTGTGACCTAAATGAGTGAGTGAGCATTAAATTAGCATTGCAGTCATGCTGGAGGGATCAATCATGAAGTTAAAGCCTTTTTTTCCACTTTATCGAGATATACTACCACATTTAGGCGGGTTCGAACCAAATGTGTACATTATACTTCATTTTAATCCAATGTACTTTTTATATACTATAAGCAGATTAGATTTTTAGATGGTTATTTTGTAGTGATATAAAAAGTCCAAGTCAATTTTTAATTTAGTTTGATTTATTATGCCAAAAACCAGACCCTACCGCCGTAATCCGCGGCTAGCAGGTCAATCTCATTCATATACAGTAAAGCTTTTTAGAAAAAAAACTCTTTTTTGAGTTGCACCTCCAAATTGTGGAACACATTATCCCCATATGTGTTTCCCAATTTATATGACCTAGAAAAATTCAAGAAAGAAGTCAACTTATACCTCTTGGGTTGCCCGTTCAACCCTTGATAGATATGTATATTTATGTCTTGTCGCTACTTTTCAGCCATTATACTGCGCAAGCAGCTACAGTACTTATTCCATTATTGGCTACGGGGGACGTTGTTTTAGTGAGTAAAAATCTCATACTACCTAGGAGATTAGGTTTTCAGGTGTCTTTTGAAGGTTTTTTCCTCCCTTAGGAAAAAAAAAACAAAAAAAAGGCTCAAATCTCTTGTATGCTGCAAAATTTCTCCTTAAAATTATGAGAAATGCGGTTTCAGAAACTCAAATATTTTTAAAAAATATCCATTTATTTGTAAAATATTAAAATGAATCAATGATAAGGAGGTGTTTGATGAAGGAGGTGTGGATGAACTTAAAAGTGGTAAAACATTAAATATTTAATTACATACAAAAAGAAAAGGTATATACAATAAAAACTACAAACCATTAATTTTTTTACATAAAATTCTTTTTTATCTAGTTTTTGATTAGCAACTACCTATTTCCTTCCATTATTCCTTCTTTTTCATTTATAGAAACTGAAATAATTGAAATAAAAATACAAATATTGCAATGTTAATTTAAAACACTTGAAGTAACTATATATTTACCAGAGAACAACTCAGATAACAATAAGAACTAATTTGAACAATTTTGTAACAATCAACTACTGGTTAGAAAATAAAATCACGAAAAAAATTTAATACGAACAACTATAGAAAATATTAAATTCTTATTAAAATCCTATTATTAGTTTTTATCTTAAAAATTTTCTTATACACTTATGCTATTCACATAATCACATATACGTATCATTACAACTCAAAAATAAACGTATACATACTATAACTAAATTTAATCTTGATTGGTTTATTAAGAAGGACATAAGAAATAATGATCCATAATTTTTTGAACATCTGGATATAAAGAGCACGTAAAATTTCAATAAAGATATATTATAGTACATTCCTATCATAATTTAGAAAAATGTAACCTTGATATCAGAATAAGGTAGCAATAAAGGAGTAAAATTAAATTTTTAGCATATATATAAAAATCATGAAATAATCATTAAAAAAATGTTATGGGCTTTTTTTTTTTTTTCCTACATACGTGTTTATAAAAGTTTTATTGATATTATAGTATATACTAATTTGTTTTTAAATTGAAATTCAATTTAATAGTTTGTATTAAAGATATCAATATATTATATACTAGGTATTATTTTATTATATGCATATAGCAATTTCCTTACAAAATTATCTTAATTCCGTTTTTTTAAATTGCTCATATTATGATTCATATGTTATGATGCAGTATACAGATGCGTAAGAAGATCAGTAAAATGCACTCTGAAGACGTGTAATAATAATTTCAGTAATGAAAATTAAGGTGTTGTAATAGAATGTGTTAATATATGCAAGAAATCATTAACATTCATAATTTCTTTCTTATAATCTTAAAATT
This sequence comes from Dolichopus griseipennis, assembly GCA_963082915.1. NCBI lineage: Eukaryota > Metazoa > Arthropoda > Insecta > Diptera > Dolichopodidae > Dolichopus > Dolichopus griseipennis. Next base: position 11,312,146 of record OY720443.1, on the reverse strand, counting down.
TTTCCTTGACAACAAAATTTAAAGTAACTTATGAGTAACCGACGCAACCTGTACAACACATCTAATTAAAAAATTGGCCAGTGAAAATCGCGCGTATGCAATCCATAATAGCCTTTTTTCATTTTTGAAAATGTGAGTGGACTCATTTAGCAAACTCAACTCATCGCTCAACTTAAATTTTGATATGGCTCATAATTTGTTGAGCTAAATTCAAGTCAATCCAAAATCCAAATTTTTATACAATACAAAACTTAAATACAAGAAGTTAATTTGTACTTTATACTCGTATATAAAAAAATTTCAATTTAGGTTAAATTTCGCACTTGAGTCGGTAAACCTGTCAGAGCATGTCATTAATTCAAATTATGAGCAAACTCAATGTGTGATTTGGGATCAAAATTTGTATTGGGCGTTGAATTTATTTGAAATTTGAGCTTGTAACAACCCTGAAATAATATAAAATTTCGAAAACTGGAAAAATAGTTTTTAGTGCATTTTATAAAGAACTTTAAGAGCTTTGAGATCAGGCAACCATTTCCAATTTTAAATCACTTATTAAAGCCTTGACTGTTTGGATTTATTTACTTGTATTTCAGAATTTCGGCTTTACTTGTTATGACAACATTTGGCACAAGAAAGAATTTTGATTTTGAATCCAAAGCTGAAACACCTACGAGACATGCCTGTGCTCTAAAATTTGAATAACAAATAATCTAATCACTACATGAAGTTAAGGACCAATCTTAAAATTCATTTTGGTATTCCTAGCTATTCCGCTATAATCATTTATTTCTAGTTTAAAACCAAGGGAAGGTTTGCCTGCACTGAGTTTTGTTAGAATACACGTAAACATTTGTATTCACAATTCAATAAATTTATCTCTAATTAAATCAACAATTAATCATACATTAAATGTATATGTGCATATAAACATACATAGGTACTTTTTTAAATTTTTTCAATAATTATAAAATTTTATCAAAATAAAAATGTTCATAAATCATGCTCGTAATGGACAAAACTAACAAATTTTGCTTCTGTAGTTCTGTACAACAAAACATAAATAAGAATAAGGAAGAAAAAAAATTACATGCCCTAAAATTGTTTACACACAATCTATGATTAGTTACATGCGGGTGTCCTTTTTGTTTAGGTAACAAATGTTACTTCAAACTTTAGTGAAAATAAATTTTTTTTTTAACAATGAAAGCATCACCCGCTAACAAAATCCCAAAACAAATGATATACCAAATATAATATAAATATAAAATTATTTCAGTTACAATATTTTATATTGTGAATCTATATAAAATTTTCAACAGTTTCAATTTTCAAATCAATGAATAAATTGCATATTTGTATAATATATAGCTAAAATACAAAGAAAAATACAGTTGCTCTTGCCAACCCTAAAAATCCAAAAAAAATGTTACACAGTTGTAATTGAATTTAAATTCTATTTAATCAATTCTTTTGCTTATTTCTGTTTTTTGCAGACCTTAGATCTGTACTGTCCATGATTTTAGTTTCAATTGCTTAACATTTTACTCCTCTGTTATCTATAACTTATTATTTTCAGTTTAAAATTGATATTCCTTAATCCCGAAGACTTATTAGACATATCCAGCGAATTTGTACTGCAAGGGTTTGAAAAAGTAATTATAATACTTATAATACTTTAGTATTTATAATAAAGAGAGGTTAAGTAGTTTATAAACTTAAGAACTTAGTTACGTAACTCTTGTTTGAATTACATAACTAGATCATTTCAATTTGTCCTTCTAGTCCTACGATAATTGCAAATATATTAACATAAAACAATAAACTTGTATAACCGGTATAACTTGTATAATGTTTTAATTTTAGTAAAAAAATTATTGAGAGGCTTATGACACAAAACTCAAGTACTTAAGTGATGACCCTATCGGAAGAAAGTATAATTAAAAACCGATACACTCACACATAGCATAATCAATTAATTTTTCATGTCTAATCCAGTCTTTGCACAAGAATTCTAAAATATGTTATACTCAGATAAATATATATACACACTTTTATACCTAGATCTAACTGTTACGAACGAAAACCTAATATTAACATACGATTACCGTTTTACCTTTAAACATTAACATACGATTACCGTTTTACCTTTCCTTAAACAAAAAGGATCCAAAAATAAAAAGAACATAAAATGAACACGAGACAATCTAAAATTGCTTAAAAAAAATTCACTTGGCGCGCTTTTTATTTAATTGTGTTTTTTGTATACCTTGTATTTTTTTTTTAATCTTCTTAAGATTCATTTCTTAAATTTTAACCAAAGACAGCTGATTTAAAATTACTATTACAAATTTTAACTATTCAAATGTTTGTTAAGTTTTTATAAAATGTTTTTTTTCTTTTTAAGGATAACCCAAATCTTAAGAAACTCAGCCAAATTGTAAATAAAGATCCTGATTATAAAATCAAAATCAATGTTTTACGGTTTTCACATTTCATTGGATATGAACCTTTTTTTTTTTAAATGTATTAAACAATATATGTATTAATACACATCATGTATACATATTATATATATGCTACGTCATTAGATCTAACAATTTTAAATGGAACCAAAATGGATAAAATTTTAACAATGATGTGAGGGTGATGAACTTCAGATATTTTATTTTTATTATTCTTGATCTTTACATTTTTTGCTTTAATTCAAAAAAAAATTTTTTTTTGATTTTAATCCTTAGAAGAGCACGTGCTAAATTTTCAGCTGAGATCTTATAAGTATTGGAAGAATAGTTGGCGCAATTTTTGAGTCCTTAAGATATATGCACTATGATATAATTATACGTTAGATATAATTATAAATTCTGCGTTCAAAAATTGTAACAATTAACATAATAAATTATTCTAGGTTCCTATAAAAAAATTTGAAAGGCTTCATAACGACGCTATACAGGAAGTTATTAAACAATATAGCACGTGTCTTCCGTTTTATTGTAAATATATACAATTTTAAATAGCTCCTTAAGTTTCTTTAATGATTTTAGGGGTTTATAAAAAGTTTTTGTCAAAGAGTTGTCTACTTCCTGTGAGATTCTATAGAAAAACCTGTATTTAGCATGTATATATATATATTTGGATTCAACTAGATTTTTTGTAACAATTACAATTGCAATAAAATCAAATTGAAGTTTAAGTCTTTAAGCGAGTTGAACCTGAGTCTGTAAATAGTGCAATGAAAATTATTCTGTTATCTATAATAAAATTGTATTTCTCAAGGGTTGACTTCTCCAATGAGCCTTTTGCAAATAATTTAATGTGTTTCGTGAAAAACCAAGCCATTTTAAATGAATAAAATTTTCAAAAATAAACCAGTGTAAGGTAAGATAAAATTAAGAACACCTATTGTTATAAGTAACATGGCTTTCCTTCATCTACGCTCAAATATAATAATTTTTTGAAAGTAGACATACTAGACTAAAAAAATATTAGCTTTAGAACTTTATAGATTATACAGGGTGGCGCAAAACGACCGATATGGTTTGAATGTTTAATAACTTGTTTATTTAATGGTTAATTATTATTATTATTTTTTTGTTATACAGTATATTAATGGGGAATATTTTTAGCTTAAGTATGAAAAATTATATCCCGCAAGTGGTGACCATTTTCGGCTTCAGACATTCGTGATCTTTCTAGTAAATTTTCCATAACTTTTCGTAAAATTTTCGGTGTTATGGCTTGACTTTTATTGCGAATGTTTTGTTTTAGCTGTGATATGGTCGCTGGCTGGTTTACGTATATCCTTCCTTTCAAATAACCTAAAAGAAAACAGTCTGGCGCTGTTAAATCCGGTGAACGTGGGAGCCAATTGAAATCGCGTTTACGCCTTAAAAAATTGTCCAGCATCGTTCGATATTCAGCACCAGTAACCGCAACTGAGGCGCCATGTGCATTTTCAAAGAAATATAGACCAATAATCCTTTCAGACAATACACCGCACCAACAGAACACTTAAGTGGGTGTAATTGTCGCCAATGAACTGCTCCTGGATTCTCCGTAGTCCATATCCTGCAATTTTGCTTGTTTACGAAACCATTCAATTGCAAATGGGCTTCATCGCTTATTATTAAATTAAAATTTCAAAATTAAATTTAACATTAGATTTTCAAAATAAAATTCAACAATTGTTGATCGCTGTTTTGTTGTGTACTGTTCCATTTGAAACTCCCCAAATTTTCTTAACAAAATTCTGAAATATAAAATATAAATAAATTTAAAAAGTTATTAAACATTCAAACCATATAGGTCGTTTTGCGCCACCCTGTATTAAAATTAATGCATCCTTTTTTTCGATCGGACGAGCTAAATTCGAAGACAAACATTAAACGAATATTAAAACAGTACACTCTAGTAACAAAATGTTTAATCTTACAGGGAAGTTTGAATTTTTTTGAAACAATCTATCTATACAGAATATTTGCCACAGAATTCATTCCTACAGATTTACTTTTCTCCTGATTCAAAACGCATTTAAAATTTAATATCTATTTACAATCTATTTACAATTAAAATACCATATTTGATAGTACATATTTTATAATCCAAATTATATCTCAGTTTTATATTTAAATCGCTTAAAACTCTTCTTAAATCTATCAATCCTACAAAAACCCATTTTTGTTAAGATTTTCCAGATAATAATTATAATCGAACGCATATACAATGAAGATTTTACAGTATATTTTAAAATTAATATCATCTAATTTTACTACCTTAATAACGAACTTCAAAATTTTCTTAAGATTATAATTACTTTTTTTTACAATATCTTACAAAACTTTCTTCCTCATAAAATTCAAAAACGATCCGATCTGATTTTTTTTTTTTTCATTTTCATTATAATTTTTTTTTTTGGGGCTTTAAAATATATGGACTTCAATTTTCATGGTAGAAGATTTCTAACAGCATCCGGAGAAGTTTTCTACAGAAAATTTTTAATGGAAATTTTAGCCGAAATTATATTAAAACTACTCAAAAAAGATAATTGAGATAAAACCATATAATATAAATTCATAAAAGTCAGTTATTAAATGTAATTAAACTTTACGTCAGAAGCTTAAAAATCTGATATGTATATATATAAAGTATAATGGTAACTCACATTTGTAATGAATGGCGTTGCTAATCGAATATTACTTTTTCCACCCAGGTGTGGGAATTTTATAATTTAAAAAAAAAAAAATAAAACACCACAATAAGAAAAAGAAAGAAGAGGCTTGGTTGGTATATATGTATATCTCTCTCACATGATAATCCATAAATTTTCAAGGAACATAATTGGTCTAAATTTAAGCCAAAATTTTCAAGATGAAAATTAAAAGAAAAAAAAAAAAAAATTTACAAAATATTGTGTTTCTTTTAAAGACTTCAATCAGCAAAAGCACCTTAATTGAGATCACCTCTTTTGCTTAATACAACATAATATATGACCTAATATTATACTTTTTTGCTTATCCATAAATTTTATATACTTATACTTTGTTACTTTTATTTACATCTTAATAATAATTATAAGTAGATAATATACTTGTATATATATAGTTTAAGATGAATTTAAAATAAAGCATGTTAAATCATAAAATTTTAAAAATTGATTTCGATCACTATAGGACATTTTTTTTCATATGTTACTTCAATTGGGGGCATAGGCCTTCAACTTGAGAGTCCGAATTTCTTTTTGGCGAGAAATTTAGCATATTATTCTGAGATCATATATTTAATGGAGATCTTACGAATGAATTTTAATATTTTTAATTTGGTTCGTCTTGATATTTGCGATCTGTACCATATTGGGTGAAGTATACCAAAGGCTGTTCTCGCTTTATTGATTCTGTTTTGTACATCTTTGTTGATGTTGCTAGATAACAGAAATTAGTTGTAAATTTAATGGTTGGATCGTCGGATTTGACTGGGTTGTCATTTGCAAGGTGTGTAGATGTATAAAATTGGTTTTACTAATATTCATCTCTAGGCGAATTTCACGGGATGTTAGCTCTAGGCAGTTTAATAGATTGTGCATATTCTTGGTTGTTGGACCGAAGTCATATGTCGCCTGGGAAGTGTAGGTCTTCAAGATATTTTTCATTTGTAATTTTTTTTTTTAATTGGATACTTATACGAGTACGACATTGATCCTCTTTTAATACAAACAAATCCTCTTTTAATACAAAAAAAAACAAACATAAGAAACAAACTAAGGAAGTGCTAGAGCTCTGTTGTTCTACTATTCATGCACATTTGATTTGATAATTATTTCATCAATTTTAATAATAATAATAATAATTGGATCCTTAAAAAGTGCCCAATCCCTAATTTTTGCGTAAAGTATACATAAGTCTGCAAAAGATCTTTATGTTTCTGATTTCTTAGACCCATGATAAAAGTTTATAAAGGCCAAAATGTTGAAGCCCCTAGAACGAGAGAGCATTTAAAAAATTTATAAATTCGTTTGAAATAAAATTGGTATTACAAACGAATTAAATTTATGTTTATGTTATGTCATTACAACGCACCTCTTGTATTAAGTCTAATATAAATTTAAAGATAATCTTCTATAAAAAAAAAATAGAAGTGAATAAAAGAAAATTTGTTTTTTTGAACCAATTTTTTAATCAATCAGATCAGATCAGATACTTTAATGATTTTCAATTGAGAGCCACATATTCATTAAGAAAATTTTTTAACTTATTCTTTTTCTTCAGTGTTTTGTTTTTTTTGTTTAATCACTGCTTGTTCTTTCCATTCAATATCTTATATTTTTTTTTTTTAGTTTAACTCTAATTTTATCGTACGCTTTACGGTTCACTTCATAAGTTATCGAGTTTCTTGAACTTATGTTAGAATGAATTTTTTTTCTTCTTATTTTTTCTTTTTATAATTCATCGTTTTTTTTTCGAATTAAAATCTTTAACTATAACTTTTTTTTTCAATTTTTGAACCAAAAATTTTGTTTCTCCAATCAACATTATTTATAATTTTATGTTTATTCATTTATTTTTAAAATATTAAATTATCGAATACTGTATAGGTAGGTATGATAGATTGTTCAATCATTACATTATCCCTATTTGTTCCTAGTTTAAACTTTTAAGTTCTTAAAAATTTATGTACTTTTTGCAGGATCCGATTAATATTACATTAAATTAAAGCAATCACCCGGGTTCTTGTAAACAGTAAACTCTAACTCACTGAACTAATTTATAATTTCAATTAAATTTTTATTATAAAATATGAAAATATGAACTTTTTGCATTGAATTTAGATTCAATTTTTACCATATATTATTCCTTTCTTTCTCTAGGTGCTAAATCTGACGAAAGGCACAGCTAGGATAGTGATAAGCAGTTTATTCCTAACAATAATGGGTGATCGTTACCCCAACACTAATAAAATACTTAAAATTTCATCGAGAGAAATTTGAGAGAAACCTATGTGATTTCATAGAGGAACTCAAAATTTTGTCCTAGATTCAAGTCTGATTCGCTTCTACATTTATATGACATTCTATATATATTATAAAGAAAACAATAAGTTTAATTACATTTTCACACTTCGCAAATCATTTCAAATCAGTTCTTAAGACTAATTAATATTTTACTTAGTTATCTACTAATATTAAACTATTCTTTAATTTAAAACCTAATTTAATGAATCTACGATGTTCGACACACTAAAAATTTTTATTCATATTTTAGTTTTAAAGTTTAAAGAAATTTAACAACTTATGCCTCCACTCAAGAGTTTCCATTAGGAAAACATGGAGGGCAGCAAATGCTCATCCCTATACAGTTGAGCTAACCAGATGACGTAACACGGCTTATGGAAATTCGTTTGTCATGCGCTCATCACGTCTATGGAACCAAATGGTTTCCCCAAAGTTGATAATGTATAAAAATATGTACGTTTTAGCCAAATTTAAGAAAAACATTAACATCTTGCTCCTAATTATCAAATCCAGTTTTCCGCTAATAATCCCCCATAATCGAGAAATCCCAAATAACTTCCACCGTAATCCCAAATCCTTCCATTTCGCCATCCCTGTAGCCAATCACAGGTTCCCTCTTAAAGTTTTGCTCAAAAAAAGTGTGGTTTTAGTGTGTTAAAATCAATCAAAAGCAACTAAAAAATGTACCAATTCACGCTAATTTTTCAACCTAACCTCAATTTATTATTTAAAAAATCGAGAGTATTAATATTATATCATATAGTTGTAAATGCGTTTCTTTAAGATTTGAGCAAAAATAAGGGGCTGTAAATAACCTATCTTTATTAACTTTTATCATAAAAATTTTTCGACTGTTATTGGCTTTTATCGACAACTACATTTCCTAGAAGTAAAACTAACTAAATTTGAGTAATTATTGCACTAATTTTAAAAACTTTAAAATAAAACTAATAATTATTTAACCAAAAATTTTTTTTGAATAACTCCAAATTCACTCCAAAAAGTACTTCTGTCTTAATACTCCAAAAAGTATTCAAATAATGATAACTTTTAATAGTCATTTCGTAAAATAAATTGATTTTTTAATAACTTTTAACAGTAATTTAGTACAAAAAAATTATATTGCATAAGTACTCAAATAAAAATTATAACAAAAATTATAAAAAACTTTTCAACAGTATCAAACATCAGTGTATTTAAGTAGTCTTAAAAAAAAAGAGTACTTGTAATTGCGTGAGAAAATTAAATATTCAAAAATTTATTTATTTTGTTTTTCTTTTTATGATTTTTGTTTTTTTCTTATATCCACCCCTATTAACATTTAAATACAGACATTTTAAATGAAAGTTTTTTTTTCTCAATAGATAAGAAATTTATTTTTTATTTTTTTTTATTAAAATTTATAAAAAATTAAAAAAGAGTTATTGATAGAAGGTCAAAGAGTTTAAAATGTTTTTTTTTTAACAATTTAATAAAAAAAAAATCATATTTCTAAGAATTTTACTATTTGATTGATTTTTCAAAATAACCGTGATAAATAAAATAGAACGTAACACAATATAGAATGAAAATGTTATGATCCACTGTTTAATTAAGGTTTATAATCGATTTGATTTTAAATTTGATGAGGTGTAGGGAGGCGGTTATTTAAAAAAAAAAAAATAGTTAAAAAAGCGTTTACGATTTTTGCTCAAAGTGTGATTACTCAATGGAAATTTTAATTTAATATTTTTTTTTTAAAAATAAAATAAACGACCACCAACTTTAAAAATTTATATAAAAAAGAATCTATTAAACGAAATATTAGAAATTTTACAAATAAAAATTTTTTTTTTCAATATTCTTAAATTTACGCCTTAATTTTTTTTTAAGAAGTGATGAAAGCTTGAACAAAATAGGTACTGTTTTATTTGCTTAATTACTTCATTTTGTCTCGGGCACGATCTTGTAAGAAACGATTCTAAACATTTTGGGATTTAGAACAATTTACTATGTAATTTACGGCTAATAACGGCTGGGTATGCCATTACGGCCAATAACGGCTGTGGTTAAAGTGCCGACCTTTCATGCCAGAAGAACCTGGTTCGAATCTCAGTGAAAGTGAATAAACTTTTATCTGGTTTTCAACTTGACTCAGCTACCATTCGCCTTTGGGTTAAAATTAATGGCTTAATTTATAATTAATAATTATATATCTTTAATGAAAAAATACATAAATATAATAATATAAACAAATACAAAATGTAAACAAATAATTCAATTAAATAATACAACTCACTGATATAGAATACCATATAACTCAAATACAAAATTATTACAATATAAACAAAATGGAACTGTATTTATTGAAGATCTAAGACATTTCTACAAGGCATAGTACTAACTCATATTTAAATTGTATGTGGAATTCAACAAGACCAATTCTCATAACACGAATATAATATGACCCCCTGTTCCAACATGTACCTATGGCATAGACAGGCTAATTAGCCTAACAGTTGAACAGTTAGCGCTTAAAAAAAAAAAAACAAAAATCATTGATCTGTGTAATAAGTAACTTTGTTAAAATTTATAGTTACTTTATTGTATCTATAGTGCAACTTTAGACTCATAGAAGAATCCAGCAAAATTACTTAATGAAGTATACAATGTTTGAACCGTCACGCCCGTCAAACTCAAATTCATTCCATTATCAAATCTAGTCGAAATGCACAAAATGTTTCTTCTAGGAATTTTCTAAAAATAGATAATATAGGTAGGTATGCAATATATATTTTGTAGAATTTATACAATATTACACAAAGTAAAAAATTCTCTAAAATCTAAAATTAACATTTCTTTTCCAATTGTTTATATGGAACTAGATCTTCTTCTCTTAAAAATAAATTATAACTCTTCTATTTTATTAAAAATGAACGCAAATTTAATCGTATATAATTAAATAACAGTTAAATTTTCACATTTCTTTTAAATTATTTTAAGAATTCAAAAAAAAAATTAACAAAAAAATATAGAAAAAAATATGTATGTATATGTATTTACAGTTGAAATATCAAAGTGACATAAAACAAAACCAATGTCATCAGAATCTACTTCAGTCTTCAATATTTAAAATACAGACATAAAAAAAAACTGTTGTTTTGTTTTTTTTTACTGTCTTCTTAAATAAAATTGTCAAAATGTTGTCAAAGTTGTTTTCATTTTTGTTGTATTAGAGTAGGCAGAAAACAAGTAAATCTTTAGAAACAGACACAAGAAATGACACTACCTTAAATGATTAAAATACATAAAAACCAGAAAAAACAAGTGATGAAAAAAAACCAAGGGTTTTTAAAAAAGCACATTTTCAAAATTATATTGTACTAGCTAATACCCGGTGCGCGTTGCTGCGCCTCTCAATGGAGGTTTAATTGAAGTTGATGTTACTGCAAAAAGTTAACACAAAAATTACACACGGTTATCACATGTAAATTTTAAAATGTATGAAAGCAATCTTTTTAAAACGATTTTCTAGGATTATTCTAATAATTTTTGAATTTTTTGCTTTCCAAAATTTGACGTAATTTATTTCCAAAAACCGTGTGTAGGAGGTATCCGAATAATCATTCTAATTAATCTACAATTTTATCAATATAATGGAAAGAGAGGGAACACCCTTGTACCAAATTTTATTAACATTCAACTCCATTTTCAAGTTGCTTCACACATAAAAAAATTGAGGTCAATCGGTCAAATCGTTTCTAATTTAGAGTAAAGTATTGAAAAAACCTATAAAAAGCTGTTGGGTCGCAATGGGTTAATGGAACTCAACAAAATTTTTTTAGGGCTTTCTCTTAAGCCAAAGCAGAATTTCGGAAAATCGGACAAAATTTGGACCCAAAATTTTTTTTGACCACCCGTCGCCCCGACATGGGTTAACAAATTCCAAAACTGTTAATAGTGTCAACTCATTTCTCAAAGAGCCCAAACCTCTATATACAAATTTTCATGAAAATCGGCTGGGCAGTTTAGGAGCCAACTCGTTACATACAAACAAACAAACAAACAAACAAACAAATAAACAAACTTTCGCTTTTATATATATAGATAGATTACATACTGAGTTAAACTTTGGAAATATTTACTTGGAAATAGTTACTACTGACTTATAAAATTTACTGCTAACAGTAAATTTTTTATTAAAAAGTTGTTATAGCCCTTCAATGGGGAAGATTGCCAAATTTCTCAAGAATCTAACTTGAACTCCCCCCCCCCCCCCCCTCATCCTCTAGTTTTTTAGGTTCTAGGAATTAAATTGTAAATTACACAAAAATTTGGAATTTTACTTAGAATTTTATTATCTAAGCAAAAATGGGTAAAACTAAGAGACACTTTCTTCAATTTAAGGAACCCCTTTTAAATTTAAGAAAAACCTTTAACATATGTTAAAATATAATGTTGGACCTTTAAATTTTGTATATTAATAAAAAAAAAATTGGACAGGTATTCAAGTTACAGGTGCTTACAAATAGGATAATTTCAATTTTCGGGCCCTTATAGCTCCTAAACAGGGGGCTTGACAAAAAAATTTTGTTAACTGACTCCTACTATATTTTTAGGATCTAACTTCTCCCAAAATTTAAAGATCCTAGCTTGAACCGTTTAGAAGATATGTGGGGCCAAAAATTTTGCAAAAATTGAGTTTTATATAATGCTAAATTTTAGTACCGTATGGCAACACTATACATTTAAGCGACATATTTTTGTAAAGCCTATAAAAGCAGCTCTCTAATACCGTTTTTCGATTGAAAATAGACCTAACAGAACTTTTGTTATATCAATTTAAATATAGGGCTTTCTTGGAATTTTCAGGGGCTGTAACTTCGTCACCCTTAAAAATTAAGAAAAACCTTTGACACATGTTCAAATATAATTATAGAGCTTTGAATTTTGTCTATCACTAAAAAAAAATTTGGACAGGTATTCAAGTTACAGGTGTTTAAAAATAGCAAAATTTCAATTTTCGAGCCCTTATAGCTCCTAAATAGGGGGCTTGACAAAAAAATTTTGTTAACCGACTCCTACTAATTTCTAGGTATCTAACTTGTCCCAAAATTTCAAGACCCTAGCTTGAACCGTTCAGAAGATATGTGTGACCAAAAATTTTGCGAAAATTGAGTTTTGCGTAATGTTAAATTTTAGTTACGTATGGCAACCCTAAACATTTGCCTTTTAAAAATTTTTAAAGTTTATGAAAACAGCTATCATTTGCCGTTTTCAGATTGATAATATATGTAACAGAACTCTTGTTATAACAATTTAAATATAGGGCTTTTTCCAACTTTGGGGGGCTGTAGCCCCGTAACAGGTGGGGCTACAGAAAAAAATTCTTCTACGAAATTATTTTTTTTCCAAAAACTACCCATGGTTAAAATTTCTTTTCTCTATTTCAAACGGTGTAAAAGTTTTTGTAAACATACGGACGGACGGACGGACGGACGGACGGACGGACAGACGGACGGACAGAGTGAAGCTATATAGGCACATTTTTACAAAATTTTTTGAAAATGTGCTAAAAAATATTTGAACAGTTTAGCTTTTATTCCATTGCTCCATAAAATATATACATATATAAAACAAAAATACGTAGTCAGGTTGAAAAATTTCGTAACATTAATAAAAGTTCATCTTATTAGGTTTTTAAGAAATAATGTGATCCACAACCCTGTAGTCTAGCGATTCAGCTTATTATTTATTTACCAGACGATAGTAAATATTGCCTGGTAATATTTATCCTTTGCCTATTTGACATTTGGACTACTTATTAAATTATCGTAATATACACTATACTTTTTAATTAGATATGATCGACCAGGATTTGAACCAGAGACTTTTCGATTGAAAAGCCGCCACTTTATCACTGAGCTATCGGTCAGATGAGCTTATTATAAAAGTAACATTGTAACAGAAGTGTGAATGAATTAAGAAAAATTAAATATTTTGACTTCTCTCAATTTTGGCAAACTAAAACCAATGGTCTTGGCGGTAAAAAATGGACATAATTAATGCATTCATTAGATGAGCGACGACGAATTCATCATTTAGTACGTTTTAGCTGAAAAGACCTGTAAATTTTACGATAATATTATATGTATTATATATATAAGTACCAATATGTTATTTATATTTAATCTATATTATTATTTCAAAAATATATATAATTGAAATTAAATATATAACTGAATTTGTATTTTTTTGTAATATAACTTACAATGAAAAGCAATTATATTTTACCTGATACCTGTGAGTTGTACTGCACTAGTACAAAACCACCTTAACTAAAGGTTAAAACCTAACTGATCTACAAATACAAGAAAAAAATTTTATCATATTTTAAAACTTTTAAAAAATTTTATCAGTGACAACAGTGACAAGTGACAACTACTTAGTGTGACACTTTTTTGTTAAAAATTAAAGCAATTTTAAAACTTTCAGTGTTATCATCGTATAAAAAAAATTAAATTTTCATTTTGTTATTTTTTTAAAGTTCAGATTAAACATTCGTGGGAAATTTTGACAAATATGGAACTTTAATGAATAGCTTAATTTTTTATTCGTTAATTTTGATTACTTATGTATATTTGTATATATTTATAGTAACATACATAGTTACGTATATTTTGATATAAAAATTTATTTGTTGAGTGTCATTCAGTTTTTTTTTTTATAAAACGAAAAAATAAAAAAAAAAAAAGTGAACAATTTTATTAATCACTTTTTTTTACTCAAATTTAAATAAAAAGTATTTACAGGGCTTTCGGTAAGTTTTTTTTGTTTATGTCTACTTTGTAAGAATAAGTTCATTTCTCTGGCTTTTGTTACAATTTTTGTTTTTTATTCGGTTTCGAAAAGCGATCTTCATCATCAGTTGTGAAGAGAAATCTTTCCATTTGTCTTAAGACATAAGGTAAATTTGGATATAAGTTAAATATTGTACAAAGATAATTCTAATTCTTAACACTTTTTTATTGTTATGTTTTATTATTGTAGGGTTTAACCATTAAATATAAGTCAAAGCTAATCTTGATTATCAGTTATTATATCGATTGTTTGTAATATAAATAGATTTAATTGCTGATTATACATTTGACGTTTGATTTTTTATTTTCTTCCATTATTTTTAATGGATTATCATATAATAATAACTATTGAAAACTAATCGGATGATACTTTTAATTATATATGCTACTGAATTAATAAAACAATAGCTGCTGATCTTTTCTTAACCCTTTTTTTTATAATATAATAGAATTGTGTTCTTTTTTAGGTTCGGACACTTTTTAACATTTTGGAACATTGGAATGTAATTATTATAATAGTTAAAGTTAATAGTTTTATTGAGAAATTTAAAAGAACTTAACCTTAAAATATGTTAATGTATAGTGCTTTGTTAAACAAATTCTTTTAGTATATAATATAACATTAAAAAATATAAAATTATTTTGCTTATTGTTTTATATACTTATATAATTGTCTATATTTAAACGACCAGTCTGTGGAATTAAGAATGAAATTTCAGAGCAATAGTCAAAGAAAACGGCAACTCAGATCTGTATTAAATATACAATAATTCGAGTTATAACTTGGTTTATAGCTTTGTTATCACTGTTTGTTTTAGGATGATTCAACTTACATTGAAATAATTATGTAAACAATTTTAAAAGAAACTGTTCTATATATGTTAATTTTTATACCCGTATGACTATATAGTCCAAGGGTATAATAAATTTGCCATTACGTTTGTGACGCAGAGAGGGAGGGGGGGTAGATATAGACTCAAGTATATGGATCGGATCAGAATCGAAAAATAAATCGATTTAGCTATGTATGTCCGTCCGTCCGTCTGTCCGTCTGTCCGTCTGTCCGTCTGTCCGTCCGTCTGTCCGTCCGTCCGTCATCACGATAACCCAAAAAGTAAAGGAGCTAGGATTATGAAATTTTCACAAATTCGTTTTTATGCAAAAAACGGAATCGAGTTTTAAATTCAGTCATTTTGGTCCACGGGTTCGAGTACCTGCCATACAACTTCTAATTTTATATGAGCATTACTCTATACCTATGGAAGCTGCGTGTCTGAAATTTTGCCAAAAGTAGTTTAGTATAATGGCCAAAGTTACTGCAAAATTTGGTTGGTCTACTGCAGAGGGTTCGAGTAGCTGCCATACAACTCCTTCTTTTATATGAGCATTACACTACACCTGATGAAGCTGGGTGTCTGAAATTTTGCAAAAAATAGTTTAGTGTAATGGCCAAAGTTACTGCAAAATTTAGTTGGTCTACTGCTGAGGGTTCGAGTAGCTGCCATACAACTCCTTCTTTTATATGAGGATTACACTACACCAAATGAAGCTGGGTGTCTGAAATTTTGCCAAAAATAGTTTAGTGTAATGGCCAAAGTTACTGCAAAATTTGGTTGGTCTACTGCAAAGGGTTCGAGTAGCTGCCATACAACTCCTTCTTTTATATGAGCATTACTCTACACCTAATAAAGCTGAATGTTTGAAATTTTGCCAAAAGTAATTAACCGGATGATATAATGTATATGTTACGTCATACGGGTATCCCAGAGTTGACACAGTCTACTCTACTACACTCTTCCTCGTTTTTACTGAAAATGATTTAATAAAGGAAATACATTAGAGAGAAAGAGTAGTTACCGATCTATAAATTATTTTATATCTATTCGCCTTAGAACTTCTAATATAACTCTTTTTTATATCTATTCTCAAAACATCCTTCTCACTCAGAACTTCATCTCTACAATATCAAATTTCCCTGCATCAGGGTACAAAACAAAAAACTAAACTGTCGATATAACTTAGGGGTTTTCAAATCAACTATTTATCTGTCATTTTAACTCTCATTCATTAAATTTTAATTGAATAAATTGAACATTAAGTTATTAATTTCATTTAAATTAAAGCTGATAGCCTATAAGGAGCTAGTGCTTATATAAACACTTATATATATATATATATATATATATATATATATATATATATATATTGATTTTAATTTAAATTGTAATTAATATACTAAAGAAATAAAATTAATAAAAACATTTAAAACAAATGTTTTTGTCGTAAAACAAGTATTTTTTCAGGAAACAAATATTAATTGGTTTAAAATTATGCGATTAATCTTATGTAATGCCACTCCATATTTTAAAGCAACGGAATGTCTATTCTCCAAAAATGCAATTTTAACATGCCAGGTAAATTTTACTCTCACTAACAACCTGATTAACACTTTATTTTAAAAGTCAAAATTTATTAATCCAATTGTAAAAACTTGGAGTCAAATTTGGAGACCAACAAATCCCCATTAGATCGTATAATACTTTTCACTCATGAACTTCAAATATTTATTTCCTATATCAACTTTTTAGTTTCCTACTGAAATAATATTATATATGAAACTATTTATAAGACACTTTAAACTCTTGAAACGAAGCTAGATCTATATTTCAATGACGTAAAAGCCAAGAAACACAGGAAAATGCAAGCATTTTTTTATAAAGTAAATAAATTAAAAAAAAAAAATTAAAAAATATAATTAATTAAAAAAATACATGTGTACATATATTTTTAATATAATATATAAAAAAACTGAACTTTATTTATACGTAATAATATATAGTATACCCTTGACAAATTAAACATTTTCATGTGACAAGCTACTGAATTTAATTACATAAATAATTGTGTTCTAATTATTAAGTTTTTATGCAAGCATTTCATTAAATTATTAAATGGCGGCATAATAAAATTAAATAAAATTTTGATTGACAGATTGAATTAATTCAAAAAAAAAAATAAAAAATATAATAAAAAATTAAATTTGTAAATTTTTAACACCTATTAAGTATTTCATCATAAATTGAAATCTAATTAATAAATTGTCATTTATTGTATAATTTTAGTTACGGTTGAAGCTTTAATTAGTTTATGATATAATTTTTTGCTCATATATTAAATAAATAATTTATCAAATATGGAAAAATAAATATTTTTACACCAAATATAATCTTATCTTAAACACCTACTTTTTACATACAAAAAATCAATTAAATTTTCAATATTAAAACAAATATAATTCATTTTTATATTCAAAATATGCGTTTAGTTAATTTGTTAAATGAAAAATATAGTATATCTAGTAGTTTAAATATAATTGAACACATAAAAAGTTCTCACGAGTCACTTAAAAAATATCAATTTTTTTTTTTAATTTTTTCGAAAATTTTTTTACGCATAAAATAGTTAGAATTAAACATTATAGCTACGGGTGATTTAAATTATTTAAACTAATCGCCTGTTATTTTCAATCTCTTTTAATACTAATAATAACGTTCTAATCTTCGATTTTTAGAAAAAAAGGTGATTTTGAAAGGTTTTAGATGAAAATTTTACTAACGGTTTTAAAGTATCCATATATGTATGAGTATTAGAATTAAGTAGTACACCGTGGTCGAAATCGAATGTTTCAGAGAAAATTTCATTTTAAAACAGTTTTATGTACGGAATAAAGTGAGAAACAGAATAAAAACGCTAAATTTAGCTCTAAACAGTTAGAGAACTATTTAATTCTAGTATAGTAGTATAATTATGTTTAGAATACTTCAATAAGTTCAAAAACTTAGTTGGAATTCATCTGAAATGTTTAACAGTATACTCAAAATACAGTGATCCTATTAGATGTCAAAGAAAGTCACTCTATCAAAATGGACACTATTTCGAATATCTAGGGTCTAGAGTAGTAAATTATTTGTTTAAAAGCTTCACTGAAACATAAAATAATCGTGTTTTATTTTATTTTATTCAGTATATACAAACTAATTCATTAATTTCATTAAAAAAAAGGTAGAAATGGTGACAATTTTCGGCTTCACACATTCGTGCTCTTTCCAGTACATTTTCCATAACTTTTCGTAATTTTTGATCGCTGTTTTGTTGTGTACTGTTCCACTTCCAATTCCCCAAGTTTTCTTCACAAAATTCTGAAATAAAAATAAAAAATATAAATAAATTTAAAAAATTATTAAACATTCAAACCATATCGGTCGTTTTGCGCCACCCTGTATATTATTTATATCATGGTAAATTCCCTAAATATAAATTTAGATTTCAGTTTTTATTATTTTTTATCTAAGACCCAATTAATAAATGCAATACAATCAAGCTATTGTATTTATAATAAATATAAAGAAAATAGCGAATAATTATGTACAAATAAAAGGTCACTGCATCGAATAAAAATAGTCAATCAGCAGAACACTATAGAGATCTGTAATACGATTCTTGTTGGTCACTCCTATGAAAAGTCATTGCATCTATTGATAACTATATCGCGAATATATCATATATACATATAGATAGTAGGTATAGGTATATATTATTATAGTTCTCAATAATCCTAATTAGTACTTATTGAAAGCAGCTTCTAGCACATAATTGATCGTGTGCACTTTCTTGTATAAATTTTTAACTTTATATTTAATTATAAGTGTTAAGGTTAGTGCCCTTAGCTCCTTTTAGATTAGTATACCTAACCTATACCCATAATTTAAAAATACAAATATTGATTCATATTAGATTATGATAGTCCTAATTAATTGCAATTTTTTTTTTATAAATTAATTTATCGTTTTATTTTTTTGTAATTTTGCAGTCTTACCAGAAAGACAAGTCAAAGTTATTTTTATTGTATCCAACCCACTTTTAACATTTTTCATTTATTTTTTTTATTAATAAAATATATTTTTTACATTCAAGTATGAATTATATACAAAAATTTTGTATATTTCACATTAACATTTTACAATAAGATATATAATGTATGTATATACCTATAAGAAATGTATAAGAAAAGTAAAAACGCATCGCTTTTAAGTACGAGTGGGAGTCAATAAAAGGTAGACTTGTCTCGATAAAGACATTCATTTTTTTTTTTTTTTTAAATATCAACCAGTTAAAAAACAAAAACAGAGCCCACTATCTATCATGCGAATCTATAAAAAAAACAAGCCTACCTACATATTTTTGAATAAAAGAAAAATAAATCAAAATTTAACAGTAGATACATAGTTATGTACATATGTATATATACTTATACTTATATCTAATATGTATATATTTTATGTGTAAATTGTAAGTACCTCTATTTTAATTAAACAAGTTAAATACTTTTACAAACAAATTCAATCCAAATACCAAACAATTATTGGCAAAAACATTTATGAATAATGTCTTGTGTATAGAGCACAGGTATTTTAATTTGAAAAACAATTCAGAAATGTATATATTTGTTCCCACCCACCCTCACATTTACAAACTTACACAAATTTAACGTTAAAAAATAAACCAATATAAAAATAAAAACCAATTATAAAAATAATTATACACAAGTAGTAGAGGTACAACATTATAGCTTTCTCTTTTTTTTTTATTGTGAATCAAATTATTCATCTATTTATATGGTTGTGTTTTCTTAAAATCTTGAATAGTTAACTGTTTTTTTCTATACGATTAAGCAAATCGTTGGATAAACAAATCATTTGATAAAAAAAAAAACTCTGCAACATAAAATACTACATCACATTTTGAAGTTTGACACTTCACAGATTGACGGACACAAATACGAGTATAGTATACTATACTTTTACCATTTCCATTCAATAATACATACAGAATACAGACATAGCACACTGCACAAATAAAATTTATGCTCTTTGCACACAAAGACAAGATCTGTTAAATCTGCAAAATATTTACAATATTTTTAAATAAGTAAACTAATACAGTAAATACGATACAATACAAATAAAATAAAAAAACGATGTTAATAAAATTAAATTACTCTTACTTTTTCTTAATTCTATCAATAAAATTCTCTTAAATGAAGGAGAAAAATTATTTAAGAAAATCTCTTAAAAAAAATTCTCTTATATTATTTCTTATTATCTATCTCATTACATTAGTCATTATGATGATTGATATGAAATAGTCAATTCAATTTAATATTTAATTTAATGATTTAGAATACAATACAAGTCAAGTCAGTACTCGGGCAATTATTTTATAATATAATTTATAAATTATAGGTAAATATCTGTATAGCTTAGGTATAACTAATGACTAATTTCAAAATAATAAATAAATTAATTAGGTCAATAAAATAAGTAAAAAATTTAAAGATAGGTACCAATAATAAATATTAGAATTAGAAAGGTAGGTATAACATTTTAAAATGAACTCTAGATTTAAGTTGTTCAAAAACTTTCCGTACTTTTACCTTCTTATCTTCTAGAATCTAGAGTCCCTTCCTATAAAAATACCAAATTAATGAAATTGAAAAATATATTTTAGATGAGTACCTACGCATAATTCTGTCAAAAAAAATAAAAAAAAAATGTTTTTTAATATAAAATATTTAAAAAATAACAGTGAACGAACAAAAACGTCCAAACTTTAATTTATACGTTACGTATGTATGTATCAGAATATGTAATCCAAACAGGGTTAAAATGTCTTTTGTTAAAGTTTGAAAATAATTTTGTTAAAGTTGAAAATTTGTTAGTAGGTACCTGCTAAAAACTGTAAAATTGCATTTTTACGTTCTAATTAACGGAAAATCAATTTTGGGGTTTGGAAATGTGCACTTATAAGAATTTGCACCAATCCGATTTTTGCACAATATGCATATATGTATAATATTTATTAAGAATGATTTGGGGTTTCATAAAAAAAAGAGTTTTGTTCAGTTTAGTATTTTGTACTTATGCGTTTCCGACTGTATATCGAATTTGTGATTTGTTTACTAAAATTAGTTTTTTAAGTTCGTTATAGCTATGTTATATAATTCGTTAAAAACTAACATAAGTATTTTATTTCTAAACTTTCGTTCTAGCGTTAATTGGTAAGTAAGCAAACCTTATTAATAATAAACTTTGAACCTTCATCTACAAAGTGGCACCGATATGTCAATTGATTTTCATATTTTAGTATCTTTAAAATTAACAAGTTATTACATAGGTACATATGTATGTAATTAATATGATAAGTAGGTATGTGTTTAAAATATGTTATTATTCTGTATTATACCTAGGTTATTATAAAATATAATAACAGATAATTTTGATTTTATATTACAAGTTTAGTTCATTTTGAATGGTTGATGTCTCCCTCAGTCACTATTCAACTACTAACTTACTTAAATAGAATAACTATATCTCATTATTAGTATATAATTAGGTTACACAATTTCATAAACGGAAACTTAAATAAAAATTAGATTTAAATATTGTGAATAGTGATTTGTGAATCAATAATGACAGTTAAAGTGACAGGATAGATTTAAAAAGGTTGATTTCAAATTTATATTATATTATAATTCAAAATAAAATAAAAAAAAAATAAACATAAATAAAAGGAAATATTATAGTAATAAACATTATTCTATAAATTATCATTATTGTACAGAAACTCTTATTAACTGAACAAAGTTACAAAAATGAAGAATCTTGAAGAAGGACTTCATTTTCTTTCATTTAGCATTGTTTGCACTTTTTAATGTCTATTGAAAATTCTAATTCCACGCTTCCAGTTCCATAATGAAACGTTTCTCATTTACTTATATTTTGTGATACATTATCTAACTAATTGATAATTCTTTTTGATGTAAATAAGGAAACGGGACTCTTGTCTACGAGAAAAATTGACAGAAACTTCATTATTACACAAAAACTTTAAATTTTACAGTGTTTTTTTTAGTTATATTATTCAATTAACTAAATTTACTGTATTAACTAAATTTCCTGCAAACAAGTACATATAACTTTTTTTATGATAGTAAAAAAGTATTAATTATTTCAAGGTACAGAAAACTATAATTAAAATTTTTATAGTTTGCCAAAACGTATCATAACTCACAAATACATATATCAGCTAAAACTTTGATTTATCGCTTTAAATTATAATTATTTATTAAATAGATAATTACCTTGTTAAAAAAAAACTACTAAAACAATTATTGACTATATTAACTAGAAACATTATAATAATTAATAAATAATTATAAAAAATAATTTTATTAATCATATATGCATAAATGTCATATTTTGATTTAAAAGGTTATCAAATCTGTATATATTAAGCGCTTAAAAATAAAAGTGGCTCAACTCTAAAAAAAGTAAGATTGAAGTTAATCGTTTTTAATTAATATTTTAGAAAAAGCTTTAACTGAAACAATTATTATTCCTGATTTTTCTTTTTAATTAATTAATTATTCAAAATTTAAGGTTTACTTTAAAACAAATGACCCGAACAAAATAAAAATAATTAGGTTAAGTCTTAAGGCTTTTTTTATTTTTTATTGTTTTTTACGATAGAATGGAAAGATCGCACACAACCCTAAGAAACTGTGCAGTGTTGTGTTTATTTGGGTTATAACATACAAAAACCTCATCCCCTTTTTTAACAAAACTTTAAGAAGGAACCTGTGATACAAATGTACAGCTTGATTACAGGGATGCGAAAAAGAAAGGATCTTGGGATTGATTTGGGATTTTCTGATTATGGGGGATGGTAAAAATTTGATTGAGATATTAAGAAGAAAGATGTTAATGTTCTTCTAAAACTTGACTAAATACATTATCAACTGCCAAAACATGTCGAAAAATAAATTCTTTACCACTACGCCATTGGTCAGATTATAAATTGTTTCAGATAATTCCATTTACAATATTTTGAAAATTTTTACTACACAGTTGTTTTATTCATTTGATTGGAAGTAAAAATTCTGGTTTCAAGTTATATTGAATGAATTTTTTTTATGAATTTGAAATATAATTTTTTTTTGTAAATTAGAAGCTGTAATTTCGTAAAAAATTTAAATTAATTAGGTATATTGTTTATGCTTTTTTCCAAAATAGTAATGACTTCAGTCCAAAAAAAAAAATCATTTGACATAATCTAGAAGTTACTTGAAATAGTTACAAAGTACATTTACAAAAGCAATTGTGCCTTTTAAAATTCATATTCAAATGTTCTAAGTAAAACGTGAAGGTATCCGTGTACAAAAGACATAATAATGACATATTTCGAAAATCTGTTTATTAAACTCAATGCAAAGTTATCAAAGTGAAGGAATAACGATGTACTGACGCAATGCAGTTTAAACTGAATATTTTTGACCTCATTCTAAAAGACAGCTAAATTTTAAAATTATGTTTAGTAAATTTTGATTTAAAATTATACATTTTCATATGATTTCATATGATTTTTTTAGAACTGAAAATGTTTTGACACCCAAATATAAACAAGCATAAAAACATGTACAAGAGTAAAATGTCAATTTTTAAAATTGGTTTTGCTTTTCAAATGTTTTAGGATTACAATTTACATTTAAAAACTTATGAGCGTTTGTATAGTAAATACAATGCGGTTTATATAATATAACGCGACATTTTAAATTTTAAGGATGGGGTTTATGTTATTTTTAGAATAAATATCTCATAGGTATTTGTTTTGTAGATTTTATGCGAATTTTAGTCTCAAACTTTATTATTATTTATAGATAAAATCATTCGTAAAACTAAAAGAAGAAGTGTTCAATTAATTCAACATTGTTAAAATTTTTAGACATGTTAAAATATACTATTATTTTCGCGGTTCTGTAGTAACATTTACTGCTTACAGGATAAAACCGTTAAATTAATTCATATCCTTACAAAGAAAATAAAGGTAGACTGTATAAACTATTTTGAAAATAATTTATAAATAACCCCTTATTAAACAGTTACATATATTATATAGGTAGTAGTTAATTAAATACTAACAATAAGGTTGTTGGAATATTCAAAAATATGTGTGTACGATTTAAATATCACAAAATTTTATTTTGATTGTACATAAATTTAATTTGCATCAAATGCAGGGTTTATCCTCTAAACAGTTAGGTATAATTGCGTATAGTATGATATATCCCAACAACATACATTGTATAATGATATTTTGTGTTATGCATATGATTTAGTATATCTTGCTCATCGTCATCTTCTTTTACTTCTTCTTCATCAAGGCAAACAAAAACGAAATCCACATCTAAAATCAGAACGATAGAATAAGTTTTTCAATTTGAAAATCGTTTTGTAGAATTGTAGTTTGTATAAAATTTCCCGTTTTAAGACGCCGCCTTTCATATAGCAGGTCTCGTGTTCAAAACCCGGTCAGATCATATCTAATTGAAAAAAAGATCGTAATCTATCTATCTATCTATATATATAAAAGCGAAAGTTTGTTTGTATGTTTGTTTGTTTGTATGTAGCGAATAGACTCCTAAACTGCCCAGCCGATTTTCATGAAAATTTGTATATAGGGGTTTTTGGGTACGGAAAGAAATCGTGGCCCAAAAATTTTGCTCGGACCGCCAAGTTGGGGCTGTGGTGCAAGTATTTAAACTTCTTTGTTCTAAAATGAAAACGGTTTGACCGATTGACTTCAAATTTTGTATACGTGATGCTCTTTGAGTAGACACTATTAACAGTTTTGGAATTTGTTAACCCATGTCGGGCTGACGGGTGGTCAAAAAAAATTTTGGGTCCAAATTTTGTCCGATTTTACTAAATTCTGCTTTGGCTTAAAAGAAAGCCCCAAAAAAAATTTTGTTGAGTTCCATTAACTCATTGCGGCCCAACAGCTTTTTATAGGTTTTTTCAATACTTTACTCTAAATTCGAAACGGTTTGACCAATTGACTTCAAATTTTGTATACGTGATGCTCCTGGAGAATTGAGTTGACACTATTACCAGTTTTGGAATTTGTTAACCCATGTCGGGCCGACGGGTGGTCAAAAAACATTTTGGGTCCAAATTTTGTCCGATTTTATGAAATTCTGCTTTGGCTAAAAAGAAAGCCCCAAAAAAAAATTTTGTTGAGCTCCATTAACCCATAGTGGCCCAACAGCTTTTTATAGGTTTTTTTCAATACTTTGCTCTAAATTAGAAACGGTTTGAAAAATTGACTTCAAATTTTGTATACGTGATCATCTGTGAAAATTGAGTTGACACTATTAAAAGATTTGGAATTTGTTAACCCATGTCGACCCGACGGTTGGTCAAAATAATTTTTTAAGCTAATATAGTCAAAATTTGCGAAGTACTGCTTTGGCTAAAAAGAAAGCCTCAAAAAAAATTTTGTTTAGTTCCATTAACCCATTGCGGCCCAACAGCTTTTTATAAAGTTTTTGGTTACTTTACTCTACATTAGAAACGATTTAACCGTTGTGTGAAGCAACTTGAAAATAGAGTTGAGTCGGTCCTAATATTAGTCGTCAAAAAATTTTTTTGAAGTAAATTACGTCAAATTTTGCAAAGCAGTTTGTACTGCTTTGAATTACAGAAAGTTTCAAAAATTACTAGAATAATCCTAGAAAAATCGTTTTAAAAAAATTGCTTTCATACATTTTAAAATTTTCATGTGAAATTTTTGTGTTAAAATTTTGCAGTAACATCAACTTCAATTAAAATTCCATTGAGAGGCGCAGCAACGCGCACCGGGTATTAGCTAGTAATATATAATTATTTCGTAATAGTTTATATTGTAATATAAAATAAGATTGAATAAAAATATATAAATAAAAACTCTTGCGTAAGACAATCGATTGCGCACAAAATTAAAATCTATATATTCATAATCTTATACAATAATTACAGCCGATTAATCAACGGCTTAGTAAATATAGAAACTGAAGCTTAGTCTAAGTAGACTTGGTGAATGCTCTATACTCTTTGGTTAACCGCTGTTAAGAACTAACCGCTGTATAATAAATCTAAATAATTTTTTTATAAAAAATTTTAGAATGCAGATACAAGTAAAAACATGTGTGAAATTAAATATATGTATGTGAACTTAGAAAGAACCTCCAAAAATTATCCTTGAGAAATACCTCTTGTAGTTCCTTAAATTTCCACAAATGCTTATCAATTAATTATATAAACATCAACATGACAGACACATAGACAGATATTACAAAAAAAAAAACGTTTTCCGGATTTCTGCGCACCGGAGTATTGCATATATGCAAACATTTTAGGTTCCAATTTTTAATGCGAAAACAGTACCTACCGCTTATTATATTTCATATAAGCGGTTGATAAAAAAAATATTTTGCGTAATTAATAAAAAGGAAAGTGCTATTTTTGATTGATAACCTTAATGTATTAACAATTTAATGCCTACCATTTATTTGTAATAATTTTATTCAATAAAAAAAAATGTAATTTATAATTCAAATATAACTTTTGATTCAATTATTTTAAATCAATTTATTTTCTTATTGCATATAGTTTTTAATATTAAAACTAACTTTAATAATAAAAAATCAAAATTTTATTCGCTTGTGCCACTCTATTTCACTACCATTTTTTTTTAATTTTTTAAAATTATGTACTTTTGATGTTGATTGTTATTTGCAGTACAATGTTTCTATTCTTTGAATACATGTTATAATCTAAAATTATAGTATTATGCATTCAAATTTTATTTTTTTTTTTTTACTTTTGTAATGCAGGTTCATGGTAATTTGACGAATTCTTTTAAGGTTGATTTTAAAACAAAATCACTCTTATTATACAAACCTGCAGCCATATTATTTTAAAATTATAGACGGAAGATTGCAGGTGGCAATAATAATCAAATGTATGTATAGGTACATCTTTACTGTATATATACATACATACACTCATTTGTTGTGAAAAGTTAAAATTACTAATGTTAAAATTGTAATCATGAGTTACAAGATCATCAAAGTCAGTAACAACAATTTTAAATATATATATATATATATATATGTATATATATAAATTTTTTAAAGTAGAAAGAAAGCCTACAATTGTAATAAAATATTAAATTAAATGGATTCAATCTGATGTACAACCTACACTTTTCTATAAACATAAAAACTAAGTAAATATTTCTACTTCATTTTTTTTTTTTTATATTTTACTTCTTTTTTAGTGTAATAGAGTTTCAATAATAACCTTAGGGAGAATACTGGGTTTCATTCAATACTTTGACTTTTTGGTTTTTTGTTTTTTTTTTTTTTTTTTTTATTTTTTTTTTGAACGTTTTGTGACTGCAATTTTTGCAAAATACCAGAAAAAACTTCCGTGATTTTTAAGTTTCGATTCAGATTAAATTGATTCACAAATAGTTTGTTTTGTATTTTAATTTTTTTATTTTGTTTTTTTTTTTTATTTTGTTATTAAAATGACAGGAAGAGCCTCTGGGTAATATTACGAATAAAAATGTGTGATGTCCATTTTGATTTGATAAAAGATGTTTGCATAATTTTGAAAAAATTTTAAATGTATTCTGCGTTACAAATTAAAAAACAAAATAGAAAATAGAAAAGATAGTACATATTTTTTAATTAAATTTAATTAAGTAATTTTATATTCTAGGTATTGGTATAAATCGAAGATTTCTGGTCATCTTGATTGTAAAGAAATTATTGGAAGGATATCAAATATAATATAATAGATATAATTGAAGCATTGTATTTTCTAGTAGCTTTTACTGTAGGGGACAACGCAATGCGTATAATGATAATATAACTCTAAAAATAATTAGCTAGTTATTGAATGTATTTAAGGAAGTATATTTAGATGATAATACAATGTTACGTTCATATTGTGATCAAATAGTTGTCTTCAGAAAATAGATTTGCAAGGGCAATCAGTATTAAGCATTTTGGATATTGAGTTAAACCAAAAAATTGATCAAGTTAAATCATGTTTTTGGTATAATTAAATGATCTAGCTATCCAAGGAATGTACATAAAAATGGAATAAAATGTACATATAAATACCCACTTCAAACAACAGGGGAATTTTTCGAGTAGATCTATTCAACCTTTTAAACGAAGAAGCATCGTCGTACAATTTGGTAATGTACCTTGTTTTGTAGATACCGAAAAACATTTGTAATCATACCATACATTGTTGAATTGGTAAAATGGCGCATAAAATAGACACCTTTGGAAATTCGTTTCTTAAATCTAATTCCTAATATACTAGATTCCTACCTAATTTTTATATTTAGCTTCTATTAATATGTTTCCTAGAGTTAGTAAATCATTTATGTACAACTTCAAAAAAAAATTATGGAGAACCCTAATATCTATCTTCACGATGTTCCCTCAAATTTCCCCTTAATTCTACAAAATCCAAACTCCCAATTCCTACTCAATAAGTTTCTTTTTCTAATCTCGGTCTACGAAACGTAATGGTACACTTGTATTATTTAAATTTTAAGTCTTGTTTCTTGAATTTTAATTGGTTGCAGCCTAAATAATAATCTATAGGATGCTTATTCACGTTATTCTTGATGACTTTCAGTTCTTTTCACATATCGTTGTACAAATATAAACATTATATCATCCGTAATGCTCATATAAAAAAAAGAGTTGTATGGTAGGTACTCGAATCAGTGTACCAAAATGGCTGGATTTCAATAACGATGACTGCTATTGCATAAAAACTAATTTGTGAAAATTTTAAAATCCTAGATCCTTTATTTTTATCATGCGGACGGATATGCATAGTTAAATCGATTTATTTTTCGATTCTGACCCGATCCATACCGTTAAATATGGCAAACGTAATGGCAAATTTAGTATACCCTTTGGATTTATAGTCATAAGTGTATAAATATATATTTACGAAGTGAGAACTAAAATTGTAATTTATTCTGGGATTCCCTTAAAATTTAAGACAATTTTCTGTTTTGTATTGAAATGGAAAATTTAATTTGATGAGATATTATGTGTTATTCCATAAATAGATAGCACGGTTTTAAATAATAATTTGTCCTTTTATGACAATTTTTTTAAAACTGTTTATTATGCACCAAACCCATAATTTTTTGTTTTGGAAGCAATGTGCAAAAATATTTGAAATTTTATACAAAAAGAAATAAAAAAATTTTTTATTTTCTTTTTAATTAACTTCTAAAACAATTATGATGACAAAAGTGATATTAAAAGCAGCTACATAATGACAAAATTGCAAGAACATGCCATGAACAAAATAAATTTCATCGTCACTTTAATGTAAGTAAATTACAGCTAATTGAAATGGAGATTATAGTTATCAAATAAATAGTAAAGCCTTTTATGTGGAAAGCCATGGTTTCCAACCCTGGTCAGATTATATCCAATAAAACAAAAAATAACGTAAAATTGCATAATTATATCGTAATAGTTAAAATCGTAATATAAGATAAGATTTAATAAAAATATGCAAATAACTCTTGTGTAGGATAAAAGATGGAGCACAAAATTAACATTTGTGTATTCATAATCTTATTCAAATAGCTACAGCCGAGTAATCAACGGCTTAGTGAATATAACGATTAAAGAAGCTGAAGCCTAGTCTAAAAAGGCTTGGTGAATCCTGCTTAAAGGAAGGGGAAAGGAAAAAAAAACATTACCAGATTACGAACAGTTAAAAATTGTTAACTTAATATCCGTACATACTGATAAATCAAAAACAATTACAATAGAAATATGAAAACGGAAAAGGGAAATATGAACTACTTAATTCATTTGCTAACCCTTAGTACCTTTTGAATTTCATTTCCCCCCTTATGGAAAAAAGAGAAACTTACTCACTTAAAGTAAACAAACGGACATTGAATTGAAAAAAAAAACAAATTTTTCAAGAATATGCTAAATTAATTGCATGCAACTAATAGACAGATGTAAAATGCAAAATTTATTTTATTTATCTTGTCATATCATTACACTTTCAAATGTTAACTAATAACTGCTGACAAATATTTGAAACCATCAATTAGCTACAATTTTGTAATTTTGTGAATAAATAAAATATTTGATGAATAAATACAATATGAAATTAATATTAACTAACGGCATTGTCATACTTATGTTACGGTACCCTTATCATTTTATAACATAATTTAAGGTACTTGTGATTGAAGATTTATCCTCATTTTCATGGAAAAAATGGCGATTATTAAATGCGTTCACTCTATAAAGAGACAAAATATAGGTTATTTTATTTATTACCACCAATTGGAAAGAGAGAGAGAGAATAGCATTTATTTACCAACAATTGAATGATAACAATTATTGAACGTGTTTTTGTATATAAATTTTTATAATGTGTATCTGCTGCCTAAACTTTTACAACATCTCTTGTTGTATATACCGTTCTATTGAAAATCAGTTTTAAAAAAAATTTCTTAACTAAAGGTTTCCGAACAAGCCACGAACCATAAACAAACGAGCATATCTCTGAAACCAATACAGGTACAACCTTCAAATTTGGTAGAAGAATGTTAATTCAAGTTTCCCTCATGTGTTTTAATTTTGGGATAATGTGAACTCGATATTTTTTCATACCTCCCATACACCTCTCAAGATTAATAAAGAATAAAACTTCTTAAAATAAAAAAATTCTGTATGAGGTTGTTCTGTGACAATTCGGGTACCTCGCACACATCGCCCAAAATCTAACTAGGATATTTTCGAAAATAATAAAGATAGAAACATGCAATTTTTTTCCTCAGAAGCTCTGTACCATTTTCACCATGTTATTGACATTTGAAATAAATTGGATTATTGGTTCAAGTACCTTTCCTAAGCCTCCCAGGTCCAAGCTTTGAAATTGATAAAAAATAAAAACTTGAAATTTGAAATTTGATACAAAGGTATTCTGTTCTATTTATGTTTCTCTAACATTTGTTTGCGATTGCCGTGGCGACACCTGTAACTATATCACAAGTTGTTAAGCTTGACCTTTAAAATATAAACTTCAACTGTTGTTACATCTTACTTTGTTTCAATTAAAAAATTTTGGTAATAGTCCAATTTGTCTGAAAAATTTAAATTTTCTTTCGGATTTTTTCAAAGCGTCTAAAATGTCTACAAAAAAAAAATAAAATATAATTTGTTATAAACTGAAATAAATTTTCATTCACCTGCTAAGATCACGTTTTATCCCTAATTAAATTGTATTTTCTTTATTGTAATACAATGTATGCTTTAGAAAAAGAAAAACTGGTCAAAAGTTCCGAATAGATTTTCATTTAATCACGTTATTTCACACTTTAAAACAAATTCATCTTAAAATAAAAGTGTAAGAATAATAAAACAAATAACATTGTACACAAAGGGTTTTAGAACATTTTCTTTTAAATTACCATGTTTGCAACAAAGTTGAAAACGTTTTCATTTTTGTTTTTCTTGTACAAACAATCTGTATACAATCTGTACAATGAGTTCACGTTTTGAATTTTTACCAATTATTTAAGCGCCAAATTGTTTGGCATTATATTTAACCACGATTTTTCGAATTGTTGTTGTTGTTGTATTTCTTTTTTGACACACGTAACCAATTTATTCACAAAACACCAGTTATCTCATTGATTCTACATATTAATTGGTAATTTTTACATTGTCACTTTATATAAATATGGTGTACGATCGTTACTCTGCAGTGTATTATAGTGTGTGCCATTCAAATTCACAGTAAATAAATAATTTAAAACTATTTCTATATAAAATGTTAGTGCAATCACTACCCACATTAGATTGTATCAGAAAATGTTATTTAAAAATAAACACGTGCGATGACCAAATGTAGAATATATTGGTATTCGATCGATTTTAAATTAATTGATTTGTATTGAAATTTCAAACGTGCTATGCTTTTTGTTTTTTTATTGTTTTTACAGATTTTGTTTTTATTAATTAACATTGTTTGACATTGCTGAGCTTTAAACAAAATAATTTATAGTATTCTTCTATTTATATTTTTTTTTTAATATGTGAATCTTGAAAATTATTTGACAATTTAAAAAACTGATTGTAAATTTCTAAACCTTTTCTACATACAACTTTCCAGAACTAACTGTATAGCTCTACCTTTAGTTTAGTTATTTAAAGGTGCGTTTATATTTGGGCTGTGATAAGTGCCCATTGAACAAAGCGATTCTGCAATATAAAAAGCCTTTATTAAAGGCTCCAATATAAAACACACTTATCGTATCACAGCTCCAATATAAGAGTGTGCTTAGAATAGAGAAAACGAATTAAATATATCAGTTCTTCATATTATATAACTACAAAATAAGTTCAATCAATAATCTGTGCTATGGCAATTTTTTAAATATCTGTCAATGGGCACTACGATCCTGCATATGAGCTTCCAAATTCTCAATATGGAACGGTGGAACATTACAATTATTCAAATTATTTTTAACTATCTTATTAGTTGCCTATATTTAGCTCTTCTCAAATCATTTACATTCCAGCTCATTGTAATTGTCACTTATAATTATGTAATACATATACTAATCGAAAAGCTGAAATTTTACAATTAATTGGTTCGTAATATTTCATAATTTGGTAATTAAGCCAAACTTAGATTCCATTTTCTGAATTCTAAACGAATATAAGAAAATGTACTTAAAACAGCTGTTTCTGTTCAACTTTCTCTAAACTAAAAAAAAAACTGCAGTAGCCGTATTAATGATTTTCAGATGGAATTAGGCCTCTTCATGTATAAAGAATAAATCTAAAGTTGACGTTTTAAATTCTATGCCATGTCTCTAAGGAAATGTCAATATGAACAAAATTGAGCTGTCATGTAAAAAAGTGTTAAACAAACAAACATACATATACCTACAAGTTTTCTTTTTTTTATATTAAATTCTTTTAATACTAAAATTTTTTAATAAAAAAATTCAATTTCTCTATAGAATCAAATAATTTAAAATTCAAATCAATTTTCAAGTGTCATTTGCATCTTAACTATCAATTTTTATATTTCATTTTTTTATTGTAATTCCATGTAATTTCATGTTTATATAAACAACTATTACTACTCTACTATATTGTTAAAAGATCGCTATTTGTCAAAAAGTCAACACTAAATTTGTCAATATAATGTTTTTCATTCATAAATTTAATTGAAAATTCATTCGAGATTACAAAGATTACTGAAAAATTTAAGTATAAATTCTGTAATGTACCTGCGTAAGGCACGGAAAAAAATAGATAAATTTTATGTGACATTGTCAATCATTATGCAAAAAGTGAAGGTAAATTGTGTGTTTATGTATTTTTATTTGATCATTCTTCTCCAAACATTTAGAAAAATTTCTATAATAAGATTTTTCCATATAATATGGTAATTTTTCATTTCTATTTTTTTACAATTGTGAAAATTTTCTGTACCAAGAATTAAAAATTAATATAAAATGTTTTAAGAGAAGCTTAGCACTATTACTTCCTTTGTAATATCTGTAGCTGATAAGGACGAACATAAGTGAACATAAATCTGAACCTTATGTGCACATGTTGTTCATTATATTTAACTACTTTTGACATAATTTCAGATATTCAGCTCCATTATATAAATATTTAGTTATTATCTTAGTGAATAATATTTGAAACTTTTTTAGGTATAAAGTGATGCATATTAAAAAGAAGTTGTATGGAAACTACTGGAACCCATTTCCAAACTGCCTGGATTTTAATAGCGATGACGGCTCTTGCATCAAAACGAATTAATGAAAATTTTAGAATCCTTAGCTTCTTTATAAAATAAAAGTATTTAATTATAGCACAGTTCTTTTAATGTTTGAAAACTTTAAAGCTTAAAATGTTGAAAATTTTCATTAACCAAAAACTGATGGTAGATCTTTTGCATTTAAGTTTTAATATAAAAGTAAATTAGTGGATTAAAATTAACTGAAAAAAGAACTGTCTCTCATTTCAGCAATTTACTTTTATATTAAAACACTTTTTACTTTTATATTAAAACACTTTTTACTTTTATATTAAAACACTTTTAAATGCAAAAGATCAATTTTTGGTTAATTAAAATTTTCAACATTTTAAGCTTAAAAGTTTTCAAACATTAAAAGAACTGTTTTCTTATACCAGCAATTTACTTTTATATTCAAACGGTAGCAAATTCCTAAGATCTACCTTCAATTTTTTATTTTCTACATTTTAGGGCGCTAGTACTACTTTAATAAAAGTATATATTGAAAAAAAAAAATTTTTATTTTATTTTAATTCAAAGACTTAAGATACTGTTTTTTATACAAAAGTTATTAAAAATATTTGATTATTTTTTTAATGAATTGTTTACTTTTAATTAACTGAGTTTTGACTTTTGCAGAAAATTTTTGTTTGATTTTTATAACTCACAGGAGATTTTTGTAAAATTTTCTATATGTTATAAAAAAAATCAAATTTTAATCAGGAGTGTGTCTAGACAATGTAATACTACAAGCCTACTGATGATGAGTCCAGTATTATTACAAGGTAAAACACTCTTAAAAACTTTGAATGGTTGACTTTTGAAAGAAAATGCTTCAAATTCAATTGATGTCAAAAAACATTCTGTGAAATAATACAGTTAAAAAGATTACTAGCAAGGGCCATATATTGATCATTTAGGATTTTTAAAATTTAAAGTAATTTTTTTTTCAGCAAAGTGTAAGAATACAATTGAAAACTTTTGTGTCGTAATGAATCGTTCCTGAAGAACAAAATTGCTAAAATATCTAAGAAAATCATACCAAGAATTTTAATATTATTTTAGCTTGAAATTTCTAATTTATTTCTGAAGGCTCGGAAAATGACTCATATTTGATAAAAGTGATAAAGGACTAAGGGTGCGTTTATGTTGGAGCTGCGATAAGTGATAAGAGCGTCGATAAGAGCATAGCGAAGAAAACTATATACATAATTTAAATAGAGGTGTTTATGTTGGAGCATCGCTTTGATCATCGATAAACGATAAGAGCATAGAAAACTCTTTATTCAGTTTTCTACGCTCTTATCGATGATCAAAATTTTTAAATAAGTGTTTTGCTCTGGTTTTTGTTATTTTAATTTTTTAAATAAATGTTATTTTCGTTTGTTTATTTTTTTTAATACAAACTCTCAAGGAGGTGCAAATATACATTTAATAATGTAATAAAATAAAATTTTTTTTTTATTGTTAATAAATATTTTTTTTTTAATTTTTTATAATTATAACATAACTTTTTAAAATATATAACTTAATTTTTTTTTCAATTTAATATTTTTTTATTATTAATTCCACCTTTCAATAAATAAACAATAATAATTATGCTTTATTATATTTATTATATTTAATTCTTAGAAGTTTTTTTAATTTAATTTTTTTATTATTTTTTTAATTTTAAGAATATTACCAGATAAATTTAAAACAACCATACAAAATATTAATTTTCTTAATCTAAAACAATCATAAATAATATTATTGTTTTATTCTACATCGCTTATATCGAAGCTCCAATATAAAAACTGCATAAGAGCATAGCTTTTTCTATGCTCTTATCGATGCTCTTATCGACGCTCTTATCACTTATCGCAGCTCCAACATAAACGCACCCTTAGTCGTCAAGGAATATTGCAAAATAAAAACAAAGTGCAATAGCTTAGAAGGTTCCAAAGCCAATGAGATAAGATATGATTTGTATTTCAATTCCTGCGAAATTACTTACATAGAAATCCAATCTAACTTCAAATTATTTTTCACACATCAAATTCACGAAAAATTTACTTGAAATACATACTAAGACACGTATTTTAAATGCCTAAAAAAACTTAAAAACTTGTAGTAAAATTTCATTAAAAAGAAAATTTATCGCTGCAATATTATACTAAAAGAAAATTAAAAAAAAAAAAACTTAAAAGATAACCAACTTAATACTATATGAAAAACATAAACAATTTAAAGTAGAAGGCATTAAAAAGAAACAAAAGCTTTTAAAATGAATCAACTGACACTCCCATCGCAATGCTGCATTTCAAAAAAAAAAAAATAATTCGTTTTGTATCAAAATTTATTTGGGGGATGTTGCAGTTATTTTTATCTGCAACATTAACTACTACCACCTGAATATTATTAAACAACAAAAACTTTAAAAAAGATTTATGAGGTGCCTATATGCATATATAGAGAAATTACTTGAAATTTATAATAAGAAAGAAAAGTAGAGACCAAAGTAGAGACCAAAGTAGAGAAACTCATCTATATGAATTTCACCTATTAAATTTTTTTTTAAAAAAATTATAGAGAAAAAGAGTGTTGATTGGATTTGCAGTGAATTTACAGTAATTATAGAAAATATTGTAGTAGTATGCAGTTTAGAAAATATCATTATAGAACATGGTAATAGAACTTAAATAAAAGTTTAGAATATTCGATAACACTCCGATATAGAACATAAATTACTTCATTCCTATTAAAAAGGGTAATTTATACGAGAACTCGCAACCCTGTAAAAGGAAAAGGGCTATCACATGGATCTTCACTCGCTACCTAGAAGATTTAAACTATCCAGACGTCATAGAACTTTTAGCACACAGGGTCAGCGATATGCAGTCCAAATTAGAACAACTGCAAAAACTGACGAAGACGCTGTACTCGAAATTAACATCGACAAAAACAAGGCGATTAAAATCAATAGCACCAGCAACCAACACAACATGGGTTGGTATAAAGCTCACAGAAGAATTTAGAATATTTCAAAATTTCTGGAAATGGACTAAAGTAAGGCATTGAAACTAATTCCGATTGTCTTATCAAAAATTATTAAAAATTTTTATAGCTTTAAAATTTCACTAATGGTTTACAATTTCTTTACATGAACGTTAGGAGTTATGTAAATTAACGATATGGTTTTAATCTTATATAAATGATTGTAAATAAAGAAAAATATACAAAAGAAAATAAACAACAGAAGATTATATACCCCCAACAGATTAGGGATTAAAAATTTTAAACATTTCCTTTATGTTCTTCATCCTCTACTATGCTATCGTTTATTCTTTTATTTTTGGCCTTAAAGCTAAATGAAAAGGACAACAATTAGTAATTAGTATTTATAAAAATATCCTTTTTTTAAGGATTTAGCATATACATATATATAATACATTATAGATATAACATACATATAATTTAATAAAAATAAAGGTTATGTAAGTTATATTTATTATAAAAAAAAAAATTATAAATAAAAAAGAATTAAAATAATTGTAAAATAAACTTTGTGGTTAAGTTTATAAAAACAATTCACATGCAGAGATGCATATACAATTATTATATATATACATGCAGTATACAATTTGCAGTTCTTTAAAAGGATTGAATGTAGTGTTGATTGTTAAAGTTGTCAAACCTTAAACTAAAAGTTATTTTTAAACATTTTTAACAACGGGTCAATATAAGTATTGTATATATAAGTATAAATTATACTAAACTCCAGAAACTCCCGAAAATCTGAATATGGATTGGAAGATGAAATTAAATTACTGTATCCGTATTGATTACTCCCAGGGACTTATCCTTCGGGACTTATGACTCATTTAGTGGGACATAATTTTCTAAGGGCCCTTTAACTAACTTTCCAATATTTATGTGGTACATAAGTCCCTTGACAAGTAGGTCATAAGTTCTTTTTAGAAGAGATGACCTATTAAGTGAATTATAACTACCTGTACTTATTTTTAAAGGCAGTCATAACATCATAGAACTAAATATCATATAACCATTTGTTTTTTAATTTTGGAAAAAGGTAGTACCCTTGATTTCGAATACAACTCTTAAATGTGTGCTTTTTATTTATTTTTGATATTATAGTTCAAGAAGTCTGTATATACTCGTACCCATCAGTGATGTTATATTAAAATTAACTTTTCAGCTAAAACTCTATAAAAACTCAGAGTTAAGACACACCACTCTGAGTCAAAACTCCAAGGGTTATAAATTCCCTAGGGAGTTATGGCTCATTACTATGTGAGTTTTAAATTCCTTGGGGACTTACGTTCCATTAAATAAGTCCTAAGTCCCCATAAATAAGTCCTAAGTAAATATATAAATAACTACAAAAACAAGTGATAATGAGCCAATAAGTTGTTGAACTAACTTGTTGTAAATATTTAGTATTTCTAGTTATTGTTTGTCCTTTCATATAAGTCCCCCTAAACCTTCGCAACAACAGTGGCTGGCAACGTGTCAAATTGCGTTATCGGTATAACAATGGATAATTAAGAAACAGTATTTTCACATCCAGAACTCAAGAACCACATGAGTCAAAAAGCCAAGCGAAACCCACCCCTGATATCGCAATAGAAACTACAGTTTTTGAAATCTTTTTTAGAGTCGGCTTAAAAGTTAAACTTTTAACATTTTTTTAGCTTTATTTAAAATCCATAACAAAATCGGTTTGTACGTGTTTTAAATATTGTCAGTATGAGTTCTGATTTTTAAGGTTCACGGTCCCTAAAAATTAAATACCGTTATAAATTTCATTATGTTCTCTAATATTTTATTAAACTTGATTTGAACTATAATATCATTATAAAAAGAAACAATTTATTTTAAACCAATTTACGAGATTTCCAAATTGTTTTTCGTTTGAAAGATTTGATAACCAATATAACATCTTTATATTTATAAAACTCACAACAGAATCTTCTAGTAATCAACCTAATCCAAAAAAGAACGAACCTCAGAATTACTTTTATCGAACTGAAAAAGTTGATTAAAAAAAAAAAGTTTTAAATATATTACCATTTTCCCATAAGATTTTCTCAGTTAAAATATGCCACCCAAAGACAACAATCTATACTACACTAATTTATATTTTTTGTCCAGATCTTTTAAAATCAATTTGTAAAAAACATAAATTGCTCTTTTAACTTTTTATGATAATTGTTTTTTATCAGTTTTTTGTTTTTTTACGATTTTCCTTTTGTTTTTTCTTCTCTCCTGTTCTGTAAGAGTTAAAAATTGAAAAAAATATAAATTTGTTTATTATATTGATTGATAATGTATACATATTGTTCATTTTAAGATGATTCCTTTTCAAAGATTTGCATAATTTATATATTAAGTGATGTATTGCATTGCAACAAATGAGGTTTAAGCATAGACGCATATTCAAAAACTCAAAATTTAAACAGTTTAAAATAAAATGCCATTTCCGAAAAGGTGAGATGACAAACATCCCCGGGAAACTTATAACCCAAAAGTTGGCGGGAAATTATGACTCGTCAGAAATGCGTTAAAAGTCTTCTAAAATATGAGGCATAACTTCCATTATATTTTCAAACATGTGATTGAGTTTGAAACTGCACTTTGAAAAAAAATAAATCGACAGGTTAATTGTTATAAGTAGTATAAATATAATATAGATATAATATAAAAACCTTGAACTTAAATAACCCTTTTATTGCACTTGCATAATTTCCAATAATTGTTTTTAATAAACAATTCTCGGAAATAATAACATTTATATTCATGTCTAAATGATTTCCGCTATAAACGAAAGTTACATTACACCCATAAGGTCATTAACATATTAATAAGTAAATTACTAATATATATTAAGTCAGCAACACTTTCAAGGTAAATTGATTGATCAAGCCTATATTAAACCAATAATGTTATGTAATCAATTATTAAGAATAATTATATTTATTAAGAATTCATGTTAGTAATTAAGAATTATATTAATAAAAGCTGACTTATGCAAAATTAGTTGATAAGATCTTAGTATAAATAGAAGCTAAGAATTATTGTAAGTCAGAGT
Source organism: Dolichopus griseipennis (assembly GCA_963082915.1). Classification (NCBI taxonomy): domain Eukaryota; kingdom Metazoa; phylum Arthropoda; class Insecta; order Diptera; family Dolichopodidae; genus Dolichopus; species Dolichopus griseipennis. Next base: position 11,271,937 of record OY720443.1, on the reverse strand, counting down.
TCCAGTCTGGCTATCGAAGCCCTAACATAGTAACATCATAATAAGTGTTTAGTGGAATTTTCAAAATAAAATAACTGTAAATAAATAAAGTGTTTTTTTTATAAATACTAAAATCCAGTTATAAAATTGGCGCAGTCGGTAGGATACACTAAGTGAATAACATTTGATACTGCACAAGACACCAATTGCATAAAAGTTTACTTGAGTCTGGGTAAACGGTATCAAATCACTTGTATATTAATACTTAATAGTGTATCTCTGCATTACATAGTCTCAGCTAAGGAGCTGTACTATTAAACGTCTAACTTACGAAGCAGAAGTTTGTAAGTTTTGAACTAAAAACAATATATACTGTGAAACAAGACTTTTTTCTTCGTTATCCTTAAGTGAGTCTGCTTAAGGCACAGTAATATATAAAAAAAGGTGCTAGTTGAACTACTGATACCTAAAGGTATAAAAAGTGGACCTTCATCTTACACCATAAAAGTATCAAAAAACAGTTGATACAATTAAAAATAAGTTTCCAGGCCGCAAATATAAAAATTGTTAGGCCAACAACTTAATAAAATAGTACAATTGAAGAGGAGACACAGGCCGCAAATAAAAAAAATTGTTAGGCCAACCACTCAACAAATTGTATACATGGAAGTTTCCAGGCCGCAAATATAAAAATTGTTAGGCCAACAACTTAATAAAACAGTACAATTGAAGAGGAGACACAGGCCGCAAATAAAAAAATTGTTAGGCCAACCACTCAACAAATTGTATACAAAGAAGAAAATAAGGTTTTTTTTCTAAATACTAAAATTAAACAGGGGCCCAGTGCGCTGTTTAATAATTAACAACAATAACAACAGTAACACCAACGTCAAACGTAAAAACAACGAAAATAATAACACCAACGTCAACATAAAAACAACTAAAATAACAACACCAACGTCAACGTCAACACAACAACAGTAACAGCAACATCAAAAATACCACTATCAAACGTAAGCTTAATTAATTCTAAGGAAAATTTTTTTTAAGTAGACTTTTCTTAATACATTTGTAAGCAAATTCTTTGTTAAAAATGGCTAATAATAACAATCGCGTCAACAATTTAACTTTTGATCCGTTAAAATATTTAGATAGATTACCTACATTTAATGGTGACAGTAGGGACTTACAGACTTTTGTCAATTTAATAGATAGAATACATCCAATGTTAACAACTTACGACGCATTAGCACAAACCATTTTTTCAGATATTATTAAAAGCAAACTATTAGGTAGAGCTAGGGAAATAATAGAAATCAATTGTCAAGCCACTTCATGGTCTGACATGAAAACAATATTACAAAACAATTTTGGAGAAAAGAAAAGCATGGATGAATTATTCGACGAACTTAGAGCTATAACATTTAAAAATAGTAGTATAGAATTTTACAACGAAATTAAAAATAAACTTAGATCCTTAAACAATAAAACAGTAATTGTACTAGGCCAAGGAGCCGCTGCAAACGAATGCGCGCGGAATAACATGCGAACCGCTTTAAACATATTTAAATCTAAAATACCTGATCCTATGAAAACTATCTTAGCCTGTCGGAACCCCGATACTTTAGAAAACGCAATAGATATTCTTTTCACAAATGGCCATGCCTCTTTAAATTTCAATAATCGTAACAACATAAATAATAACTGTGGTAACCCTAACAAAAATTTTTATTATAACATAAATAACTATCGTGGTAACCTTAATAACAATTTTAATCTTAAAAACATAAATAATAATCATAGTAACCCTAATAACAATTTTAATCGTAAAAACATAAATAATAATCATAGTAACCCTAATAACAATTTTAGTCGTAATAACACAAATATCAATCGTGGTAATCCCAACAATAATTATAATCGTAACCACAATTATAGTAGCAATTATAAACGTGCTAACCAAAATTTTAACCAAAATATACCACAGAGTAACCAAAATCAAAACCTTTATAAATCACAAGGCAACCCTAATCAACGTCATTACCAAAATAATAACTACTACCAACCTAACCCATACAACTTTAATAACAACGACAATCATAATAATTATTATAACAATTCTAGAAACCCTCAACACCCAGAACCAATGGATGTTGATATATATACAAATAGTAGAAACCCAGCAAATCAAATTGAAAAATTTTCCATCAGAAGCCTCGAACACTCATTACCTTATATCTTAATCAAAACCCATTCACGACCTTTAAAATTTTTAATAGATTCAGGAGCAACTCACTCCATAATAAACCCTAATATATGTCATCCTAGATTGATAGAAACGTTAAAAGAAGACGTGCAATTAAAAACAATTACAAATGTTGCTAATATAAAACAAAAAGCTAAATTCCCACTTTTCGAAGAATTTGGCGAAACTAAAACGAAAATAGAAATGTTTGTCTATCATTTCCATGAAAACTACGACGGACTAATCGGAAACGATATTTTAATACCTTTAGAAGCCATAATCGATTTAAAAAATAATATTCTTATAACTAAGGGAAAACAAATCAAATTACACTTATCTAATAGAGATCATGAAAATACTTCAACTTATCCTGAAGAGCAGAAGTCTTCAGATAACAAAATTATAAATAACTCTTCATCAAAAAGTAAACTTAAATTAACACCTAATATATTTAACTCTAAAAAAGTAATAAATCAAATAAAAATAGATAAACAGAATTATAACATTGAGCAAAAATTTAATTATAAGCCCATTATAGACAAAGCACGTATCCAACATTTAAATTCAGAAGAAAAGAATAATTTATTAAATGTATTAAAAAAATACAAAGATGTATTTTACCAAGAAGATTGCGATTTAAGTTTTACAAACGCTATTAAACACCAAATTAGAACAACTAATAATATCCCAATTCAAGCCAAAAATTATAGATATCCATATATACATAAAATAGAAGTCAAAAAACAAATTCAAGAGATGCTAGACAATGGAATTATTCGTCATAGCAACTCACCTTATTCTGCTCCAGTCTGGATAGTACCCAAGAAGGTAGATGCCAGTGGAAAACAAAAATGGAGATTGGTAATTGATTATCGAAAACTTAATGAGATTACAGTAGACGATAAATTCCCAATTCCAAACATCGACGAAATTTTGGACAAACTTGGTAAATGTCACTACTTTACCACTTTGGACTTAGCAAAAGGATTTCATCAGATTGAAATCGAAGAAAGCGATATTCATAAAACTGCTTTTAGTGTTGAAGATGGACACTACGAGTTTTTACGAATGCCTTTCGGTTTGAAAACGGCACCCGCAACTTTCCAAAGACTAATGAACAATGTTTTAAAAGATTACATAAATAAAATTTGCCTAGTGTATCTTGATGATATAATAATTTTTTCAACATCTCTACAAGAACACTTAGACTCTATAACAAAAATTTTACAAAGACTCAGAGAAGTAAACCTCAAAATTCAAACGGACAAATCCGAATTTCTAAAAAAGGAAACAGAATTTCTTGGACATATAGTTAGTGAAGAAGGTATAAAACCAAACAAAAAAAAGGTAGAATGCGTTACTAAATTCCCAATACCAAAGACCCCGAAAGAAATAAAACAATTTCTTGGTCTTACGGGCTATTACAGAAAATTCATTAAAGACTATTCGGCTATAGCAAAGCCAATGACCAAATATTTAAAGAAAGACACCAAAATAAACGTTTTAGACCCCGAATATGTAAAAAGTTTCAACACCCTAAAACAAGTACTGACTTCTGACCCAATACTTATATATCCAGATTTTACAAAAGAATTCACTCTGACAACGGACGCTAGTAACTTCGCTCTAGGAGCAATATTATCTCAAAATAACCATCCTATTTGCTATGCAAGCCGTACACTCAACAACCACGAAATAAATTATAGTACAATAGAGAAAGAATGTCTTGCAATCGTGTGGGCAACAGAATACTTCAGACCATATTTATTCGGAAGAAAATTTCTAATCGAAACTGACCATAAACCTCTAACCTGGTTATTTTCAATTAAAGAACCAAATTCTAAATTAGTTCGATGGAGAATAAGACTATCAGAATTTGACTACACAATTAAATATAAAAAGGGAGTAAAGAACGGAAACGCCGATGCATTATCTGGAATACCTCGCATAGAAACGCACAATTTAGAAATTAATTTAAATACCATTGAAAGCACAGAGTCGCCTATAAATTTATTTAGAAACCAAACCATTATTGAAAAATCATTATCAGGAGCCATGAGGATAAAAAACATAAAAATATTTAAGAATAAAAGGAAAATAATATACTTAAAAAATTTAGATAGAGAAACTGCAATACTATACTTAAGAACCACTTAAATCCAAGACAGTTAAACGCAATCCTAATAGAGGAAGAATTTTATCACATTTACGAAGAAGTTTATAATAACAATTTTTCAAATAACAAAGATTTTAAAATATTAAGATGCTATAAAAAATTACAAGATATAGAAAATGAAAATAAATTAGTAGAACTTATTGAAAAAGAACACAAAAATAACAACCACAGGGGAATTGACGTAGTCTATAAAGAATTAAAAAATATCATCTATCACCCAAATTTAAAATTAAGAATTACTCAATATATAAATAACTGCGAGATATGTATGTTAGAAAAATATGATAGAAATCCACCAAAAATACCATTCAAAATCACTGAAACACCAATAAAACCTAACGAAATTGTACACATTGACGTATTTTACACATTAGAAAAAAATCTATTTATGACAACCATCGACAAGTTCTCCAAACACGCTCAAGCCTATAAAATACTAGGACGAACATGGACAGAATTTAGAACAAAACTTTTACAATATATAAGTACACATGGTAAAATGAAAAAAATCATAGTTGACAACGAACTCGGATTTAAAGCACTACCAATCCAAGAGTTCCTTAGAGAACAAAACATAGAAATTCATTATACTTCTAATAGTAACCATTGTTCAAACGCCGACATAGAAAGACTACACAACACAATTAACGAACACATTCGTTATTAAAGCACGATAATATCAATAATTCAGGAACGGTCGAAGAGAAAATCTTAAAAATAATACATTTCTATAATAATACAATTCATGGTACGACTAACGAAAGACCAATCGACTTTATTAATGGCAAAATTTCAGAAATAGATTACCCAAAAATCCATAATTTAATCGTCAATAAAAAACTTAAAACAATTGATAAACTAAATGAAAACAGGAAAGACTTTGAAATTAGAGAAGGAAAAAATTACATTAAAGAAATCAGAGGTGGAAAAAACCACTCAAAATATCGGAAAATTACTGCTAAAAAATTAGATGACGACCACATTATTGATAACAAAAGAAATTTAAAATACTACAAAACCCATATAAAGAAAAGAAAAAAATTCCAACGATAAAAAAAAAAAAAAAATATATATAAATATTTTTATTAAGAACTCAAATTTTAATCAACTACCTTTAATAATTGAAAAATAAACCTTTGCAACTATACAACCAAAGGCACGAGCCAAATGAAACAAAACCACACAAATGTTCTTAATACGAACCAATCCATACCCTATAAAAACAAAAAATCTCTAACGAAACACACGCTAAGTTTATCAAATTAGACTATTTAAATAACATTTTTTTTTTTCCCAAATTAAAATCTAAAATTACTAAAAACACAAAAAAATAATATATACTTACATGCATATTTCTTTTCATAATTACAAAAAATGCTTATCCCAACAATTATATTACTCACCTACATAATCACTACACACACACAGACTATTGAAATTCAAGACCTCACTAATAATAACGGGTACATTAATATAAAATTAGAGAATATACAAATTACAGACAACTATACGAAAATACTACATATAATAAACTTAACCGAGTATCAAATTACAAAAGACAACATATTAGACAATCTAAATGCGCTATATAACAAAAAGAAAACAAATTCAATTATTCAAACTACAATTTATAATTATAAATTATTAGAAAATAAATTAAAAAAATTGCTTCCCTACCATAGGAAACGTCGCGATCTCTTTAACGGTTTAGGAACAGATTTGAATATATTTACCAAATTAACTATAACATAGACCTCTTACGAAATCACATCGATGAAATAGAACAAATAATACTATCCAGTAAATTAGGAATTCTTTGGAGAAATATATTAACGGATGATGAATTACATAAAATTCCAAGCATAGAAGCTCTCGCCAATATAAAAATAACATTAGCCAATTTTAACAATGAAATTGTAGTAATCCTATTAGTACCGAACTTTTCAAATAAAAAATATTTTACAACTTATGTAGATTCTTTACCAAACAAATATAATAAAACACTAAATATTGATATAACAAAAGAAATAATTGTAGATGAAAATAATAATGTATACATGGGTAACGTAAAAGATAACTATAAGAATAATTTAATAGAAATAAGAGATGAATGTATTAAAAGCATATTTAAATCACAAAATGTATATTGTAATATGAAAGATTTTACCGATAACGTTATAAACGAAATAAAAGATGGATTAGTTATTACAAAAAATATTAAAGAAACCAATATTAATCATAATTGTAACAAATTAAATATTACGGTAATAGGTACTAAACTAATTAAATTTGAAAACTGTGAAATTGAAATTGACAATATCACATATACAAACAATGCAATAAAAATTAAAGACCATCTCATATTACCTGATTATTATATACCGGTAAAAGAAAATAAAAATAATACTGAAATAATTTTTAAGAAATTACACTTAGAAAATTTTTAATAATAGGCAAAATATAGAGGAAATCATGGAAACAAATAACTTAAGAAACTTATTAAATATTAGCTTATTTTCGGGCACAATAATAATTGTAACTTTGCTACTAGTGATTACTGTTTACAATTACATTTCAAATAAACGCGTAAAATTTATAATACCTTCGTCGGAGCCTCAGACTAAGGGGGGTGGTGTTATAAGTAGTATAAATATAATATAGATATAATATAAAAACCTTGAACTTAAATAACCCTTTTATTGCACTTGCATAATTTCCAATAATTGTTTTTAATAAACAATTCTCGGAAATAATAACATTTATATTCATGTCTAAATGATTTCCGCTATAAACGAAAGTTACATTACACCCATAAGGTCATTAACATATTAATAAGTAAATTACTAATATATATTAAGTCAGCAACACTTTCAAGGTAAATTGATTGATCAAGCCTATATTAAACCAATAATGTTATGTAATCAATTATTAAGAATAATTATATTTATTAAGAATTCATGTTAGTAATTAAGAATTATATTAATAAAAGCTGACTTATGCAAAATTAGTTGATAAGATCTTAGTATAAATAGAAGCTAAGAATTATTGTAAGTCAGAGTTCCAGTCTGGCTATCGAAGCCCTAACATAGTAACATCATAATAAGTGTTTAGTGGAATTTTCAAAATAAAATAACTGTAAATAAATAAAGTGTTTTTTTTATAAATACTAAAATCCAGTTATAAAATTGTTAATCACCAGTTCTGCTTAAAAATAAGCGGATTCAAGAAAAAGAAGCTTTGGATATAACAGAACTGAAAATTTAGGAACGACCTTTTTCACTAAAATAAGGACCCACCGAGTAGCACAATGAAATGTACGAACACTAAGGAAATCGTCAAGCTTAGTTCAACTCGAACAATTAAGTGCAGCATATGAAATAAGTATTCTAAGTGTCAGTGATGTAAGATGGAAGAGGTGTTACGAGTTTCAATATAATGCTATTTACTGCAAAAGAAAGAGGAGGTTAAATCAATGTAGGAATACTTATCGGGAAAACATTCATTTGACTCTTGGTAAGCAGTCTCTTGTAGAATTATTCTGTCGTTTTCGAAGTAGAATTAGACACACAACTTTTATCCAGCTGAAGAATTATGGTGCAGAATCAAGGACCATATTCAACTACGATGAAAATTTGATAGTTTTATTTGGAAGGAAGGTTCTACGTAAAATTTTTGTCCAATTATCATCAATGGAGTTTGGAGACAGCGGCATAATCGCGAGCTGTATGAGCTGTACGACGACACTGATCCCGAAACGTGGAATAAAATCTAAGGATTATGCTGGTTAGGTCACGTAGTAAGGGGTTGAACGATAATTCTCCAGCAAGAGCGGTTTTTGATTCCAATCCGGAGGGTTGAAGCAGAAAAGGTCGACCACATCTTCGATGGAAAGACGATGTTCAGTCAGACGTAAGAATACTGAATATTGTTGGAACTTGGAGAGAAGTTACGCAAGACAGAAGCCAATGGAGGAAGGCTTTGGACTCGGCTTAAAAAATTATAATTTGTTATGACGATAAAGTAAGTAATTAATAAAAGATCTTTCGTTGGTTTCTGAACCTATATATTCAAAACTAAATTTTATTATTCCACCTATTAAGAAAAGAAGAGCAAGTCTGTAGCTTGATTTACTATATAGAAACGGATTTTCAAACTCCAAATAATTCGCTTCTAAATGAAATAAGTTCCAATATTCTCAAAACCCAGCACGCTGAACTATATAATTTCTTTTAATTTTAAGTTTATATTATATTAAAGTATAATTAATTATTTATTAACAATAGTTAATATTCTGATAAACATATATATAACCCAAAATAATGACCTATAAAATGTATCTTTATATTTATTTTAAAAAAAATTGAAATTTTTCAATCCATAACTAATGGTTATTTAAGTATAAGTATACCATATCTTAAGATACAATTTTGTATTTACCAAACAACCCAATCATTTATTATTCTTATTCAGTAAATAACCTCAACTACAAAAATTATACTCTGTACCTCCAGAAAAAAAAATTAAATTAATATTATTTAGTTAAACTCTACTTCCCAAAATTAATAAAGAACTTTTTGGGTAAATGACCAATTTTACAATATAACAATTAAGAATTATAAAACCTTTTAAAACGTTTCTACTGTAACAATATCAATTAAATAAAACGATTTCATTCAATGAACATTGAACGTATTCACAATGAACATTGAACGTATCCACAATGAACAAATATTAAATTGTTTAGTTAACCAAAAAACCAAATTATATATTTTTGTACCAAGTGATGTATTACATGCACATTATTAATTCATATAATAATTTGGATACTTACCGATTTTCATTCTGTTTCAACTACCAAAGTAACTAATTTAAAATAATAACTTGAAAGAATATTGAAAACAATTTTTTGGAAACTATACAATATATATACATTTTTGTAAAAATTTTATAAATATTAAATAAAATTGAATAAAGCGCCCTTTAATCAATTTTTTGAAAACATTTTTAAGTATAAGATATTTAATTGATCTCATTAGTTATCAACTACATTAAAAAAAAAATATAAAATTTATCAAAAACTAATTTTTAAAAATGTTTTTCTGTTTCATTGTAGTTTTTGTTTAAATTAATTTTATTGGATTGTTTACACCGTGTAAAACATCATGCAATAAGTGAATCTTCACTTTAATAAAACTTTCATCACATCACAAAGGAGGGGAATTTAGGAGAATATGGCAGAAATGTTAAAAACATTAAAATTTTAATGAGATAAATGTCAAATTTTAATGCAACAGAATACCAATTTCAAATTCATAAAATTCTCAAATTCAAAATTTGTAGCTCAAATCAAGGAACCTAGAAAATAATTTGAAACCAACCTTAGCCAATGATTTAATTAGATTAGCGCCCTATTGAATCATATTCCGCCGAAGGTTTTCCGCGAAATTGTTAATGTATATCCCCCATAATACCAGAATCCAATATTTCCCCAAACCTTATTCCTAATCCTTTGAATTCCTTTCTAATATCTAATCTAATTATCCTTTCTTTCGGAACCAAGCTATTCAAAAATTTTGTTCAAAAATGGTTATGGTTTTGGTGTGTCTTGTTTTTAAAGTTGCAAACTATCTATAGAAACAATGCACAACTGCAATTAGTGGCTTCGAACATTTCATCTTTGTTGTAAACAAAAAAAAACTCTTATCACTAATCAAATAATCAAAAAACATGATAAGTTTTTGTTACACCAAAGCCATATCCTTTAAAAATTCGATGAAATTTTGATTAGTTAAAATCATTAGCTTATCATTACTTAACTTATTTTTTGATTATTTGATAATGGATAAGTGATTGGTTCAACCAACGACTAGGGTCAAGTTCAAATTTAATGATTAAATTAGATAGGGTCGGGTTCAAATTTGATAGGAAAAACTCAGATTCGAATAGTTTCTTAAAACTGAGACTTAATTTTTATTATTTCTTTTCGTAGGGGAGGGGAACATAGGGCATTCACACAGCTTCTGTATCGCACTCTATTGTGAACTAGGTATACCCAAACTTCTTTTCTCCTGTGGATTCCAGTCTAGTGAATGGCGCGCGATGTTTTCTAGCTCTTACCGAAGTGTAAGAATAGTTTCCTGCCCCGATACTCTCAGTAATTCCTCATTTGAAATTCTCATTCATCTATTCTCAAATACTTGGAGCCTACGGAGTTTCACTGCCGTAGAGAAGAATCGATTTCACACAAGCTTCATATATTCGTGTTTTGGCGCCTTTGGTTATCTGTGGAGACCTAAATAAGACATTAAAAATTATTTAATTTTCATATTATAGGAGACCTAAATAAAAGTCGACATGAATTAAGACATCGTTCTTCAAATGTAAGATTTTTACTACCTATAGTTTCCTTCCTAGCTGTCAGTAAAGTATGGCAGATTAGGAGCTTAAAAAAAATAGCAAAAGAGGTTTAATTAAAGAAAAATTATTCAATGGTCTAGAAGCAGGACAAGTTTAATAGGTAGGCTTAGAAGGTTCTCTTTGAAGAATTTACCAAAACAATTTCAAAACTCTTAAACGACCTTTTGTAACTACTAAGACTTTCAATATTTTCACATATCTTTTAAGTGATTTTCATTTTTTTGCACACTTAAAATACAAACGCATGATGATACAAAAAATTAAATTTTTACGTTTAAAAACGTTTTAAGTGAAAATTTATCAAAAAATTTTAATTTCAAATTAAATATATTCTTTAAAACTTTTTTTTCCTTTTTTTTTTTTTTTGAGTAACTCTCGGTCTCCAACGTATTTGGCAAACAAAATGTTGTTTACTACATCAAATTATTTGTCATAAAAGAAACGTGAAATCTGGTGAAATAAAAGCAACAAAAAACATTCTTTTTACCATTTTTGGAATAAAAATTTTCTTATTATTATTTTGTTTCAATTTGATGTTCATGCAATTATTGAACGGCAATCTATAAAGTAATATTAAACTAATTATAATTCCTCCTACTGCTTTACTAAAGAAATCTTTTAATAAGAAAAATTTTGTAATTATTTATAAATATAACACAATAAAAATCAATTTAATTGTTTTTCCAGTTTTTCTGATTGTTGCGTCTTTACGCCAACAATTATTGTATTGACAATTGAGTGTTAGTTCTCTATATAAATATTTTAAAAATATTCTTTTGTTGCATTAAAAATTTCCTAAAAATAACGGTAATTGTTTTTTTTGTATTCTTAGCTTTTAGCCTAAGTTCATTGTTTTTAGAGAATTTCAAATGTACCTCCGTCTTTAAATATTCTAAGCAATTGTATTTGTATTTATTTAATATAAACAATATTTATATGAAACTTATATAATATTGATGAATACTGACAGTTTAGACTAACCAATGCGCCGAATAGTTCAAATCACTTTTTTTTTTAAATAATAGAAAAAGATTGATTCAATAATCGCGCCCATTACTTATTTGTCAGTTAAAGTTTCGCTTTTCGCAACTATAGAGTATTCTGGTTGTGTCAGAAAAAATTATCTGTCATTCACAATATACAAAATCTAAATAAAGTAATTTGTATTATTATGGAAAGTTACTGAGTTACTTAAGTTACTGTAAAAGTTTATTTATCTTCTAACGAGGATCGAATTCAGATCTTTTTACATCCGAAGTCACTTCGCACAGCTCAACACCACACAACTCTTATAAATATATGGTACGATTTTAATGTTAAGAATTCACAGTATGACAGACTGAAAAATAAACCCAAAGACACCGGCTAGTTAATATAAAAGTAGTTTTAACTTTTAGATTTTCTTCAGTATGAATACTAGAGAAGAAAGGTTATAAGTTCAACGGTAAAAAACAAAAAAAAAACATTTGTTCTGTCCTAACAAAAGTTGTTCCATTTTGTCGGAAAGCGTTAATCCGAATATTTTTTGTGCGCACAGATGTGTGTATGTGTGTGTATGTATTTGTGTCTGTGAACACGACTTTGATAAAATTGGATAACTAATTTTAATGAATTTTGGTATGAATTCTTTCTTCGTCAATAGTAAGATTAAGTTCATAGATGGGCCAAATCGGACCACGGAATAAGGAGAGCCCCATACAAAAACACCAGAATTTTTGAGAAATCTCAAGTCCTAGCCTTTGAAATGAGTTTAAATTTTACACATAGACTTTCGGTACACACCCATGAAGGAAGCTTTCATAAATTGATTTTATTAGTACTATGGGGTTTAATGATTCTAGAAGTTTGGGAAATGGTCGAAAGAAAGAACGACTTCATTTGAACAAATCGGACCAAAAAAGGTTCGGAGATCTTCCTTAAAAAATAGCCGAACTTTACAAGAAATATTAACAGATTTTATAGACTATCCAATATAAACCGCATTATGCAAGAAGAAAAACTTGTTCAGTTCATTTTAGATTTATTTCTACGTTTTTAATCATCATAAACTTGACTTTTCTAGAAAATAATTGAAAAAAATATGCTATAAAGCAAAAATTGACATTTAGTCATGATTCAAACCAAAATTTTCAACTCAGTTGTCAAAATTAGGTACCTATTTGTTCTACTTTCTATGGAACAAACAAATTTGTTATATCTTTTATGAAATTAACTTTACTATTATTTGATATTCTAAATTTATAAATTTTTGAGGCTATTATTTGGTAATATATATAAATATATATTTATATACATATGAGGGAAGTAAATAACAAAATGATAGGTAACTATTATTTTTTTCTAATTTATAAATTGAAAATCACTTAATACACATCTATAAAACGTAAATGCTATATATAAAAAAAAAAATCAGAACAATAATTTTCTGATTATCGCTAAAAAAAAAAAAAAAACTAAAAAAAACGCAAAGAAAATTGCAAAAATTAAATTTTTTAAAATAACTGAGGCAGAAATTAAAAAAAATAAAAAAACTTTGATGACAAAAGACAACCGCCGTATTTTATAAATTTCTTCAATAAAGTGTCATATCTAGGTAAGTGTGTAGACAATTAGTGACTTATCAAAATCATTTGAACAAACAAGTACAGTCAAACTATATATGTATGTATACAACTAAACTAGCCAACATGTGGTGTTCCCATTCAAAATGAAACGTAAAACAAATTATAACTACTTAAAATAAATGGTTTTTCTATTTTATTTATTTTACTTAAAATATTTTACGTATATTAATGTGGATTTATATTTATATATATATATATATATATACATATATATATATATATATACAAATAAGTATATGAGTACAGTTGCATATTACAACAGTGGAACAAAAAATAATTTTTAATTTGGTTTTAGCTTTTAAAGATCGCGATGGGGACAAATTTCGAAAAGGAACTTTGTTTTTTTGTATAATTATTTGAAAGTGTTGCCTGGGTTAATGTTCAGTCTAGACCCACTAAGGATTTTTTTTTTTTATTCTTTTCCCACTCCTTTAAGGAGTATAGGGCATTCACCAAGTTTTTATTTTAAACTAGGCTTCAGTTTCTTTAATCATAATATTCATTAAGCCGTTGATTACTCGGCTGTAGCTATTGTGTAAGGTTATGAAATATGAATGCACAAATGTTAACTTTGTGCGCCATCTATAATCTTACACAAGAATTATTTATATATTTTTATTAAATCTTATTTTATATTACGATATAAACTTTTACGATATAATTAAACAATTTTACGATATTTTTTTATTGAATATGATCTGACCGGCGTTTGAACCCGAGACCTTCCACATGAAAGGCGGCGTCTTTACCACTACGCCATTGGTCCCACTAAGGATTGCTACTCACTTAACAGAGGACGAAACGACTTCTATTTTGGTTTTATTTTATATCACCAGGGCTGCCGACCTTTTTAAATTTGTTTGGTATATCATAAGGTTTACGGATTATTTTAGATTTCCCATTCAACGTTCATTAAAATATAAATTATCTCTTCCTATCCTTTTCTCGTCTTTATTCCTCATCCATTGAACTTAAGAAGTATTACGATATGGCAACATTAATAAGCACGAGCCTCAAACTTCTAAGGCTTCTCCTTTCTTTCTGCCATTTAAAGGACTCCGATTTTCTTAAGAAAATAAAAGTTTAATCTGATATGAGATAACATATAATATATGTCACATAGATTTTTAGAAAAGAAACTAAGAGCAATAGGAGCAATTTAGCGATAGGCCCATCAATATTGAAGTTTCTTTTTGTACAACTTTTGTAATACAAAGTATAGATGGCTATAATTTAATGACCATCACTTTTAAATCATATATACACATATACTAACTCATAAATACATTTTGATTAATTTTCTTATATATACATTTTATTTTTCTTTTAACATTTTGTCGGCATAATAAAAAGCATTTTATGTATTAATGGACGTACGCGAAATGATTCCGGCATAATTGCTAATTTAAGTTTTACTATACACCATGCCGTTAATATCCTGCAATGAGGAAGAATGTCACGCACAAATTCTAGAGGACAAAAAAAAAATAAATAAATAAATAAATATAAAATACAAAATTAAAACAATGAAATTTTTACATTTTTTCTTTGGCTTTTTTATTATATTTTGTTTTTTTTTTAATGTAACTACTTTAAAAAACAATTTTCAAAATGTCTCCTTCATAGGTTACAAAAAAACAACCAAATGATTCTATATCTTATAGATAATGTGATCAAAATTGTATCTGTATCTATTAATATTGTAAAGGCGCAGGTGTATAACAATATAATGATAATTTTTCATATCTATATTTTTTATTTATTATCAACCGTTTTTTTTTAAAACCGTGATATAGGAAAACTGCTATTCAAAAAAAAACTACTATTCATTGTGGTAAAAAATGAATTATAACTCAAGACTAATTTTCTTAGGAATTTGTTTGAAAAAAAAATTGAAAAACAATTTTTTATTATGAAAATTAAAAAAATTTTGTTTTTTATTTAAACACAAAAGAGTTCTAAAGAAACTTTAATATAAAAACGAGGAAGAGTGTAGAGTAGGCAGTGACAACTCAAGATTACCGCATGAGCGTAATATAAACATTATATCATCTGATAAATTACTTTTGGCTAAATTTTAAGTACGCAATTTACAAGACTGTGAGGCAGCTATTTGAAACTCTTCTAGTACATCAATTTTATTCTAGTGTAAATGTTGGTTATTAATGTTAACTACTTTTGACAAAATTTTAAATTCTTAGTTTCATTATACTGGAATTCAACAGAACTGACGACTCTTACATAAAAACGAATTTCTAATAATTTCAAAATCCTAGCTCTTTTAATTTTAGAATTACTAGATTTATTTACTTTTCGATTTTGATCCGATTCATAAAAATATATAACCTCCTATTTCACTTCGCCACAAACCTAATATCAAATTGAGCATATTAGAGCTTGAATGGGGGCGTCACATTATCTCAGTTTAGGAAATTAATTTTTTTTTAAATAGATTTTCAGCTTTTTCTAGAATATTGAAAAGGAGATTTTCTGAAACGAGATTTTGTGGAAACGGGATTTACTTAATCGAGATTTCGACCCCAAACCCTCTTTGACAGAGTATTAGCAACTAAAGGAATATTTACTTTTGGTTTTATTTGCAAATGTAAAAAATAATAACATTCCTGTAGCAATCGACTTGTATTTGATTCTATGATTGATGGTCGATTGGAAATTTATTTTGGAGCCTGTTATGAAACATTTTCCCTGTCCATTATGCATTTTAACACAACATTCTAGAAAAAGTATTTTATAAACTTGATATAGAAACAGTTTTATGGACTTGTGTAAGGCAGACAATTTGAATTTTTCTATGAAATAACTTTGAACATGGCGTCAACTATAAAATATAGAGCTATACTTCTTCTATAAGGACTCGGATAGAAAAACAATATATTTTTTAGATCGTGGACTCTCGAGTTCTTTAAATACTAACCTATTTTTAAACAATCGCGATGGAACACAAAAAGTGCTAAAAAGAACTTTAAACATATTAATTAATCCATGCAAAATATCGGAAATTTCTATTAAATGTTTAAATTAATTAATTAAGCTGATATAATTATCTAATTATTTAATTAATAGAATTTGGCAACTAAATAACAAATCAAAGCAGATTAAGTACTTTAATTTTACCCTGCAATCAATGATGATATTATCAAAAGTTTTTAATTACATAATAATATTTTCCTAATAAAACAAAAATTTCTTTGATTACCAACATCTTCTTCCATTTTTATAAAGATATTCTGGTAACTACAATCAATATAATTGCTAATATCTGAACAATACTGCAATTAATTAAATATATGCAATTACCAATAAATGGAATTTTTAATTTGTTTTTATATTTCAGAAATTTCAATTACAAACTGAATTTTTCGGCTTTGTCTTACAATAATCAGCGTTCTGTCAACAAGAATGTCAATGGTTTCAAGACTTAAAGGAAGAAAAAATCAATTATTATACCCGTGCATACATATATGACATCGGGTATATTAGATTTGCTCCTCCGTTTGTAACGCATCGATCTAGACGAGCTAGATATAGTGTCAAGGGTACGTATCGGCTCAGAATCGAAAAATTAGTCGATCTAGCTATGTGTGTCTGTCCGCCCGTCCGTCCGTCCGTCCGTCCGTTCGTCCCTCCGTCCGTCCGTCTGTGTGTCAGCACGATAACTCAAAAACTAAAAGAGCTACAGTTTTGAAATTTTCACAAAATATTTTTCAATCAATTTCTAGGTTCCCTATTTTTTTTGGTTAAGATCGGACCAAAACTTCGGGTAGCTCTCGAACAGCTAACTTTTTTAACTCCAATATTTTCATACAAAAATTTGAAATTTAGCTATGCACCTTGTAACATGAAATTATATGAATTTTGTTTGTTTTTGTTTTTTTGTTTATTTTTTTTTTTGTATTTTTTTTTGTACGATTTCGAGTTAGAATTTCATATGATTTAAATGATGCGTAGTTTATTTAAGATAAGCAAAAAAGAACACAAAGATTTTTTTTAAGTAAATGGCTTATTGATATTGATAGATATTTATGAATATATATGATGAATCATCATGATGATTATTATATGAATAATGATCATATGAAGTTGATTTGGCTTAAGTTTAATATATTCGTGAATTAAAAATTAATTATAAGAGATGGAATTGAAAAATTAGAGCAAGAGTTTTGAAATTCACACAAAACATTTTTGGGACATTTTTGAGGTTCCCTATTCTTTTTGGTTAAGACCAGATCAAGGTTTTGGGGAGCTGCCACACAACTTCTTTGCACCAATATGAATTTCTAAGAAACTGATTATACTACGAGGATGAAAATTACACACTGTTAGTTATATAATGAATCGAGCACTTATATGAAGTTTCAAAATGTTACGGCCCCATTTTCGGGGGGCTGCTATACAACTTCTTTGCACCAATATGAATTTCTTGGAAACTGATTATACTACGAGGATGAAAATTACACACTGTTAGTTATATAATGGATCGAGCACTTATATGAATTTTCAAAATGTTACGGCCCCATTTTCGGGGGGCTGCTATACAACTTCTTTGCACCAATATCAATTTCTTGGAAACTGATAATACTACGAGGATAAAAATTACACACTGTTAGTTATATAATGAATCGAGCACTTATATGAAGTTTCAAAATGTTACGGACCCGTTTTCGGGCAGCTGCCATACAAAGTAATCAATTCGATAACTGTGAATCTAATGAAGCTACGAAGTTAAAATCAAAACTGGGCAGGTAAAGTAATAGGACAAGTTAGTTGGCAAAGTTGGACATCACTCGGACCAACTTTTAGGGTGGGCTATTTTTTTTTTTTATGGGATAATAAGTTAATCAAAAATTATGGGATACCTAATAAGTTAAATATTTTTTAAACTATTTTACTTTCTTATATTTTTTTTGTAATATTTATAATAGCATAGGGGAAATAAATAACGGTTAGTGGGTATGCACGGGTATCTAAAAGTTGACAAGGGCAACTATAATCTTCCTCGTTTTAATTCTATTAAAGATAACATCTATTGCATTATCCCTTTAAAAATTTTTTGGAAATAACCAACCTTAATCCAAATAACAACTGTTATCCAACCTTGAGCGTCAAACTGCTTTTAAATTTTTTTCTATTCTCTTCTAAACGCTTATGTAGAAGTTTACAATGAAATAACGCGATTGATCGTGAAATTCTGATTCTTATCAAAAAAAAACACAAGAAGACACAAAAAAATTTAGTATGAATTGAAAAATATTAAATTTTTTATCAGCCTCTACTTTGCCACTTGTTTTTCAATATATTATCAGCAAATTACAAACTAATAGTATTGTATTCAATATGAAATTGAAAATTATTCAACTGTCAATATTAATGGATATATTATGAATTTTGCGTATTTGGCTGTCAATAGGTTCTAGAAGAAGTATGTATTAAGAGTCTATAACCAAATTATAAATAGGTTATTCCGAATTAAAGTCGTTGAATCAAAACAAAAGTTTTGTCCGAAAAATTGTTGATGTGCTACTATATTTTTTGTGGTTAAATTGTGGTTTGTCGTTTTGATGTTTTATTTATTAACATTTGTTTAAGATGAATTGACACCGGAAATTTTGTTTTAAATATTAGGGTCAGGTCCCAAACTATCGCATTTCACAGTAAATTCTAGCTTGTCACATTAAATTTATTCCGAAAAACTCCGAATTGTTTCAAATGTTGTCCGGAATTAATCGCACTAATATTAAATTATATTCTGTGTTCTCTTAACAACACTAGACGATAATACTTCGCAATAAAATTGACAAGTTATTATTTCATCAATTGAATATTTTTTTTAAATTTTTTGAAAGCAAAATAAATTAAATAAAGGTGTTTATAAAAATTTTTAAATTTTTAATGTTTTGTTAAATTTCAAATAAAATCAACTTTGTCATAAACATCATAAATGTAGCTGATAATGCTAAATTGAAGTAAATTTTTTGCATTGTCAAAATAAATTTGACACAAAATGCTTTAAAAATATACATTAAAGTAATATTTCTTCTACTCCTAAAAACTGTATTAACTGTCATAAATTTTATTCTAGTCCGATAGATTGGGGAAAATAGGATATCGATGTGTTAGTGCGATAATTTCACATATCACCTTAATAACAAGTCGTAATCAAAATAAATAACATTTACATTCTACGTCCTTACAAAGCTCCCCTTCAAATCCCTCATATTTTTAAATCTCATTATATATCCTCACCATTTTACCATTAAGCCTCAGGGATAAAAATGTGTAACAATGTACTCCAACAAAATTAAATCTGCTTCTTCAAGAGCAATTTTAGAACCGTTTGTTTATCAATAGTTTCAACTTATCATCGTAATCGTCATCGCTATTAAAATACAGCCATTTTGGTTCAGGGGTTCGATTACCGGCCATACAACTCCTTCTTTTATATGAGCATTACTTTACATCAAATAAAGCTGTGTATTTAAAATTTTGCCAAAAGTAATTAATTGGATGATATAATGTTTATATTACGGTCATACGGGTATCCCAGAGTTGACACTCTACTACGTCTCTACTCTACCACACTTTTCTTCGCTTTTTTTTATGTTTCATAAATAATATATTAAGCGTTATAAATTGTGTACTAAAAAGAGTTAATTTATAATATTTCATTTAGCACATCATAAAATAAGAAGATGTTTTCCGTATTTTTCAGATGGTTTAATAAATATACGTATATACGAGATTTGTATGTAAAGATGACCTACAGAGTAAATTGAATTGTTTCATATATATCAAAGTCAATAATATGAATCTGAATCTACCTATATGTAATAAGCTCTAACTTAACATAATAATCTTATAGAATTACTTTCATTTTTTTTCTCTCTTTTCAAAGATATCAAGTCTCATATTTATTAGTTAACTCTATTTCTATAATATGCAAAGTTGGAATATTTAAATTGTACCAATGAATATAATTTTAAATTTAATTACTTTCATAAAATTCTGTAAAAAATTGAATGTTTCGCTCAACTAAAAATTAAAATTTAAAGACCAGTGTTTTGCAATTTAAATAAACTAATAAAATTTATTAAAGTAAATTGCTGTTAAATATAGGAATAAAATTTTATACAACATTATCAAAAACTATACACACGACTTAAATATATATATATATAATATATATATATATATGAATTAAAGTCAATTCAATAAAAGCAAATAATTGTATCTTCAATGCGTTTAACATTTTTTTCAATAGACTAGTGCCACTGATTTTATTCATTAAATACTCATTTTTTTTTTCAAAGCAAGTTTCTTTAGAAATGTCACATATATGCGCTCTAAATTGCAACTAACATATATGTAGGAAAAATTCTTCTTACAACAAAGTATATATATCTAATAATGTTATTTGAATTGTTTATTGCTAACGGGCAGATGGTATATATACGTAGCGTATATATAGCGCATTATTTGTTTTTATATTTTTACTTTTAACGCTGAATTTAAAATTGTAAATAGTAAAATACAATAAAAATCTTATAAGCGCATTTAATTAAATGATTTTAGACATGCGATTTTAAAATTAAATTAAATTAATATCATTAAATACTATATTAATCGTTTATTTTAAAATGGTCTATTTTTATCTAAGGTGTTTTCTATCAAATTCAAATTTAGGATTCTTCCTCATTTTCATCAGAAGTCTTAGGTTACCCTTAAAGTTTTATTAAGTTAAATTATTTGAATCTTCAATTGATGCAGCTATTATATCATTGATTGCGCTAAATTACTTGTAGGTAAACCAAATGTAGGTATTTTTAAAAAAAAATATATTAAAATTTATAGAATTTGATCTCAGAAGAATTTATTAGATTCAAAATATTTGTTATAAGGTTTTTTTGGCCACTATTTTTACTGTTGATGTGTTCCTATTTTAATCCTCTATAAAATTGAGGTAAATGAAGTAATCTAGATGCATTAATTTTATTTTGTTTCTTCAAACAGAGTTCATAATAATTCGGGCTCGAATAAGTCAACTTTAAAGGAGGAAAAGTGTAGAGCAGACTATATCAATCAACTCATAAATTCAACTTGTATGCCAACTTGCCTTAGCTAGAGCAAATATATTTTGTGCAAACATTGCTCATTAAACAGACTATACCTTTGATAAAATTTTAAAAACTCTCCTCATTAGATATTAAGTACTGCTCAAATAACAAAAGAAGCTGAAAGGTTGCTACTCGAACCATTTGAGCCAACTGTCTGTTTGTTAATGGAAAAATTAAAATTTTAGAATCCTAGCTCTATTTTCGCGCGATCACACAGATGGCCGAACTCGAATAGCTAAAGTAACTCACTTTTCGATTCTGATCTGTGCCATACACTTACCTTTATATCTACCCAACCCCCTTTACTGCGTCAAAAACCTTACGGCAAATTTAGTACACTCTGGTACAATTGATCCTGCCTGCATAAGGTATAAAAATTGTACAATAATATATTGTTACTACATAATGGCCTAGTAGATTGTCACAACCGCAGCATTTTCTATTTTCAGAATTACCAAGTTTTTCGTACTACCAGAACGTCCTACTTATAATTAGGTTTCGGTTTCAAACTAATTCTAATATTAGAAAAGTTTTGAAATGTAATTTTTTAATTTCTAGAAATTTTTACATTAGCTTTCCATTAGAAAATTTAAAAATTTTCTGTGATATGTTCTTTTTAGAATACATTTCAAAAACAATTACTTTATACCGATTTTTTAAAACCTTGGCAAAGTTCCAAATCAAAAAACCATAACTATATAGCATTCTTCTCAATTTATTCCTCAAAATACAATAGAATTTAATTTCAAGTAAGAATAATAACAATAATCGAACTTACATCCAATTCACGAAACTATAACAATTCAAATCGAATTCATAAGTAGTATCTATATTTTAAATTCAATGAATTTTTACTTCGATCTGAAATAATTATGTCTTATTTTATATGTTATCATACAACTCCCAAATGGAAATTATGTTAGGAATTTTATTTGTTATATTGTTATATGGTATTGTTATAAATATTAGTATTAATATGTTACAAATTCTATCACGTACAATTCGCTACAAAACTTTTTTATAATTTTTTGATATTGGTTTTAGTTTTTTTACAAAAATGTCAAAAATAAAATAATAAATAAAATGGAGGTTGAATAAAAATAAATTTTTTTGGTAATTTTTTAAAAATATAAAAAAAAAAATATTTGATAAGTTGAAAATCGTTCACGTATTAATATTTTAAAATTCTATATTACATACATAATACATTTATATATGTATCGACAATTCACTTCAAAACTCAAGTTGAATTGTAACACAATAATATAATTGTATGCGGGATTTCAATTTCAAAAATTAAATAAATACTTACTTTTTTAGAACTTTAAAGCGCTCGCCAATGGTATCAAAATCTACAATCAAACTACTAAAAACTGGCTGTACTGGCTCTAATAATTCAATGAATTTAAATAATACACTCCAAAATTGAAGAACAAATAGAAGACACAACAAGCTGGTTTTAGAAAGGAACGGAGCTTTACAGATAACTCAAATATGCTGTGTCTGATAATCGAGTAAACAGACGAATAAAAATCACCACTTTATATAGTAATCATGGACTTTGGAAAAGCATTTGATAAAATAAAACACAGGGCAATTTGAAACGCTCATAGAAGAAGCGGTAAACCAACTAAAGTTAAAAATATCATTCAAAATATGTATACCAACGTCGAATCCAGAATTCTACACAATAATAAGCTCGGAGATCTGATTAGTCTAAAGGCTGGAGTCAAACAAGGATGACTGCTTTCTTCAATCCTGTTCAACATCGTGACGACAAGTTGGAGAAAGCACTATCTCTCGGAACAGGAATCAATTGGATTCTTACAACTTGTCAAGAAGACGTCAAATAAGCGAATGGCATTGCCCACATCCACAGAAATATGGAGCGAAAACTTGATTCCCTAAACGCAGAAGCACATCTCGTAATAAAAAATAGCAAAGACAAAGTCCCTAAGACTAAATGCCAATAATTTTAATTCGCTAGTAATAAACAATGTAAATATTAAAGATGTTGCAAGTTTTAAATACCTTGGAAATATCCTTACCGCAAGCAGAGGTGCTAAAGAAGATATCGAAACCAAAGAGCAAGAAACTATACTCTTTCAAATAAGAAGATAGAAATGGAGATGAATAGCCAATACACTTCGTATTCATAATTCAAAACCTTAGTATACAGTATCCAATTCTGTTTTTTGCGATCTTAACACCATAAGAAGGACTACTTTATTCCATTTTATGCAAGATTTTGAGGTTTCGGAAACACTCTCTTTTAACCAACTTTTACTATTTTCGATAAGATGAGACTTTAGCATTGCTTAACCATTTATTAGTACTCAATCTGTTCCAAATTTTACATATAGTTTTAATTTTAAAGGCATTCAAGACAGTTTTACTCCATTGAGTGCTTTCAGTGTTATTGAAAGCTTCAAAACTAATTTTGAATAATCTAACATCTAGATAATTAAAGTTACAATTGCTTCGAAATCTTTAAAACCAAGTAATGATTAAAGTACCTTTAATATTCGATTCCTTAAATCCTCTCAAATATGAAATAAAAATTTATCATACACATCATTATCATAAATCTTTCCCCATTTTTGTTTCTTTTTCATTAAATTTATATGCAAAATAATTTTTGGAAATTAAAGTTTCCGGTATTTAAAATTATATATAAAATTCCCAATACGTTACTTTGGTTCAACCTTTATTTTATTATTTAATGATAAATTGTACACTTTACTTAAACGAATCCTTTAAAATCAAATAATAATTGCTGCAGATAAAGGAAATATAATTTGAATTTTATTGCATTTGAAATTATGGGTTTAATTCAATGATTTTGATTTTTATTTCTTTCAAAAAGTATCTAATTAAAAAACGTTTAATATTTACCATTAAATTGTTAATTTATACAGTAGCTTCTTCCGATCTTCTCTGATCGTATTTTAGAGTTATTGTTTCAAAAAAATAAATTTTAATTTATCATGTCAATCTTTCATTACATCTTCCGAAGCTTGTTTTTTAAAACTTTATTAGGTCATGAAAAGTATATTTCTCTTGAAATCATATATTGCTTCATTATATTCAGGTATGGTTAGTCTTATACTGTTATGATTAGCTATTACTTATAATTCGTATATTAAATTTCAGATTTAAAAAAAAAATTACATAAAATTAAAATTGTAATAAAAATTATTTAAGATTTGTATCAAGTATTTAATTAAAATATCAAAAGGAAAGAAAAAAAAGGAAGGAACAATGAAAGAAAAATTGTTAGTTTCCTTTCAAACTTTTGAATTTTCTTTTTACAATTTATTTTGGAATAAGTATAAGACATAGGCATTATATATCTTATATTTGCAAATTATCTTCAAATTTTAGGATCCTCTAACAAATTATTGATCTTGCATATATTATTTTTTGAAAATAAACTGCTTCTTTGGCTTCTTTTGTTTTTTTTTTAATTGCTTCAACTGCTAGGTTAATAAGTCTGCCTATATCATAGGTACACGTTGGAAGAGGAGTTATTGGAATTATTGGAATATTTGGGTTATTGGAATTGATCCTAATAAATTCCACATTAAAAAGTTTTTAATTTAATATGTTGGCTACCTTAGTTTTAAAAAATATTAAATGTCAAAAGTTAAATATGAAAACAGGATTTTTTATTTGTTTATTGAAGGCTTTGTTAACTAAAGGAGTATAATTTTTATTTAATTTATATGAAAAACTCTGCGTTATCTTTTGCAATTATATGTAAATTATTTTAAACAGATCACTGAATTTGACCCACAAAAATTTGTAGGTTATGTTGTCGTTGTTTTTACGTGTTATATAAAGCTAATCTCGATCCTCAAGCGAATGAAAAAAACACAGCTCTTGTTTAATTATTGTATTTTTTATTAAAAATATATAATTATTAATTATTGATTAAACGATTAATTTAAACCCATTGGCGAATGATAACTTAGTTGAGTTGAAAATCAGATAAAAGCTCTTGAATTTCACTGCGATTCAAACCCATCCCTTTTCCATGAAAGGTCGCCACTGTAACCACTGCCCCATCCAGCCGTTTATTGTTTAATGCAATAATTGCACTTTCCGATGAATTTATATTTGGAAATGTTTCTAAAATAATTGAATAATTGCAATTTTAAACAATGAACTCACAATTTTCAATTACCTATGGAAAGGAAATAAGATAATTTGGGAATCACATCTTAAAATATTGAATAAATAATCTATTTAAAGGTTCTAATTTCATATTGACTGAACGGAAGTTTGACTTTTTTTTTAATTTGACAATAAGTTTCTTCCAAATATTTTAAAAATCTAGCTAGGTCATAATTAAAGCTACAATGTTTAAGTATTTTTTTTAGAACCCTATAAACATAAAATGTTGACCTCTTCTTTTACATTTTTTTCCTTATGAACCTATAAATTAAATTTTTTGTCTTAGAAAATGTACAGGATGTCATTTTTTCCCTATACTTTTGCGAAATAAGGACTTTCACACCTCTTTTGTTTTCACTTCATTTCACATTATACTCATCTGTGTAAGTTTTTTGAATACCATTCTTCTCGATATCATTTCGAGCTTCCAACTTCTTTCTTCTCTGCGGAAACCTACCAAGGATGCTTTATTACTTTAGAAGCACTTAGTCCTCTCTATTCAAACAAACGACGTTATTTAGAGGAGTCAGCTTTACCTTAGTAAAAATAATTGATATACATCTCTATGATAAAACTTTCATATTACTAGGAATACTGCTCTAATAAGGAATTAGTCCGAAATCAACAATTCAATATCAACAAATACTAACACATTTCATTATTCAGTGTGAAACTATATTTACACTATGAAGTCATAATACCATATTATACATAATAAACTAAATTATTTATTACATATACCCAATCTTTATATATTAGAAAATTTGTTCCCACCCTCTGTTTTGTAAATACGCAAATGAATATGATTTGCGAATGTGAAAATTTTTTATTGGATTTCAACAAAAAAAAAATATAACTTTCAAAATCATTGATAGATTATAGTTCAATGTACAAAGCTTTAAGGGGGTACATGCATACACACATGTAATAAATGTATACCTATAAAATATTAATTCACAAGTTTAAATGACTTATTTACTTTTATTAGAGTTGTAGCAAAAAAAAATCGCAGATGCTCCGTTATTTTCAACTATGAAAATTTAAAATTATAAAATACACCTGCACATACAAACGCTTATTTTTTTTTTATTATTTTTATTATTATGAAAAATCAATGATTTCCATCTGTTGCTTTTTTAATCAGCTTTTTCAATCTCTTTCTAATACTTTTTATTAATATTGGATTGAAATGGAATTAGAAAATCGCTTCTGCAAAGTGAATATTGAAAATTGAAAAAGTTTTAACTTGATTAATTCTGCAAATAAATTATACAGTAATTTATAGCTTTTAAACTTTTATATTGCAATTTGCATTATATTGTAAAGAGTAAAATATATTAGGTACCTATACAAGCTTTTAAATTTTAAACTTTTCTATTATTGTATTATATTGCAAAGAGAGAAGTATGTAGGTATTTAAGAATAAAATTGAATGTGAAAACAGAATAGAAGAAACGCTTGCAAAAAATATTTCTCTTAAATTAAAAACAAACAATTATGTGAACAAATCTATCAGTTATTTTTAATATTTATTAATTTTTTAAAATTTTAATTCCTGAAGAATGCTTCTAAGTGACTTAAAATTGAGTTTAAAATTTTTGGAAATTCAATACATACATGTGTTCAATTTTTAATCTATAAATTTTTTAAGGGAACGCATCAAAATCTCTTAAAACAAAATCCCAAAATTTTAAAACCCCAATATTCATTATTTATTTTTCAATTAAAGTTACAAAATTCAAAATCCAAAATTTAGAATTTTTCAAAATTAATTTTCTTCATATAAAAACGTCAAAATGTTGGAAAAATTTACTATTTTTCATAGATAAATGTGAAAATTATATACTTTTGCTGAAAAGTCTATAAACCTTGACATATTTTTCGTATTGAATTTAGAGTTGGATTCAATGACAGGATTGCCGCTTTTTTTCAAAATATTTATATATTTATATGTATATACGAGGCACAAAATTCTAAATTACGAGCGGATTTACATAATATATATGTTTGGAGATTCAGTTTGGAGAATTAGGAGAAATTATAGAGTTGGCTGCAAAATCAAGATCATATGATTTTTCAAGAATATATATGTATATATGATTTTGGAAGAATTTTTAAGAAATTCGTCAAAAGGCGAAAAACTTAAAATAAAAAAAAGTTTGACCTAATATAATCATTATTAAATTTATTATTTTTATAATTTATTAAAATTTTATGTTCCGTTTTTCATTAAATTTAACTTCCGTTTAGCAGTTTTTTATAATTTTATAAAAATTTTTTATAATCTTGTGTCTAATGTAGAAGACCCTTTAAATTATCTTTATTAGTGAACATTTTTCACTTTTTATCATAAAATTAATATATTAAATTCTACAATTATATACGTATGTTCACTCTTTGAAACCAAAATTTTTAATACCTCCATGTTTGAATTATAAGATAATAACCCTATGGCTACCCTACAATAACCCACAACTAATTTAAAATATTACCGCACAATTCTCAAAATAATAAATATAATTTAAATATTTATTAAACGGAAATAAAATTTTAATTAGTAGAAATAAAATGGATTTATAAATTTCTTTAAAACATTATAATATCTATATTAACTTTTAATTAAGTTGTAAAATAAAGTTTCTATTTAAACTTGCTAATTGTTGTACAGTAGGTTTGTAAGCTTGTGCCTGTACAAAGGTATATAATGAAACACGAGGGACGATGAAAAAAGTTTTAATAATAATGAATACTAGAATTATTTTTAATAAAATTCCAAACAATTACTACATCAAAACATACCGTTCGTATTTAGAATTACGTCTAACAAAAGAATTGACTTAATTCTACTTACCTATATTAAGAAATTTTTAAATTATTTCAAGACAAAAAACAAATGGTAAGTGAGTCTGATTTGGAACCAGATTGGACTTCGAATTTGCGTCTTCAATCATAAGGTTATAAACTCTACTCACTTGGCGCTTAGAATTTTGAATTTGATCTAATTAATGATTCGGGTAGAATTAATAACGCAGATGCAGTTATTATTGTTATATATATGAAAAATATTATTAATTATTTAGATATTTGGTCATCTGTAAGTTATAAGCATGAATTAAAATTCTTTCTGTAAATTTGTCATTTTTTCGGTTGTGTGCTTAAATTTTTGGTTTATTATTCTTATATTCTAAATTATAATCTTTAGGCAAAAGACGAATAATAACTGAAACTAATTTAAAAGCAGATTGGGGCTCGATTCTGCGCCTTTAAGACTAGAAGTAAATATTCTAAAGTCTATCCGCTTTAGGGGCTTGTAATATTAAATTTAATCTAATTAAAACATAACTACATTTTCAATTTACTAGAATTCAATCCTTAAACCCAAAAAATCAGAGGCCGGCGATCGAGGCAGTATGCTATTCAGACATTTCTACTATTAAATTAATAAATTTAAAGCAATTAAAAAGTTCACACAGAACCAATTCAAATAAAATCATATATTCTGTTAATATCTTTGCAAAAAAATGTTTTTTAGCAAAAAAAAAGATGTTAAATAACTTTATTAACGCTCATATAACATCTTATTTAATTGGTTAATTACATTTATATTAAAAAATAGTAATAACATCTATTGTTCTTTTATATTGTACACTTTTACTTTTGTTCTTGTTCATTACCAGCTCACATTTTATCACTACCTAATTAATATTAATTATGTAATAATATATAAGATAGATGGCGCCATTATATGAAATTATTATTAATATTATGAGTAATTAAATAATTTTAATTAAGAAAAATAATAGTTAAAAAAAAAAACCCTACACAGTTATTTGTATAATTGTTTTAATTTTAATATATTAAATGGTCTTTTGTTTCGAATTACTAAGAATTGTACTTAGATAAAAAAACGAGGAAGAGTCTATTAGAGTAGACTGTGTCATCTCTGGGATACTCGTATGACCGTTATATAAACATTATATCATTATTATTATAAACATTTATTACTTTAGGCAAAACATAGTAGTGTAATGCTTATATAAAAGAAGGATACAACGTTAGCTGATCGAACCCTCTGAAATAGACCAACCAAATTTTATAGAAACTTTGGTCATAAAACTAAACTACTTTTGGCAAAATTTCAAACCCGCAGCTGTAAGAGGTACAGAGTAATGCTCATATAAAAAAGAAGTTGTATGGCAGCTACCCGAACCCATGGACCAAAATGGCTGGATTTACATAGCGATGACGGCTATTGCAAAAAAACGAATTTGCGAAAATTTCAAGATCCTAGCTCCTTTAATTTTTGAGTTATCATGCGGACGGACGGACGGACAGACATACATAGCTAAATCGTTTTTTTTTTTATTCTGATCCGATCCATACACTTGAGTCTATATATACTCCCCACTTTCTCTGCGTCACAAACGTAATGGCAAATTTATTATACCCTTTGACCTATAGTTATACGGGTATAAAAAAAAAAAGAAAAAGTATTGCATGGAGTTATAAATCATAAATGCAACATTAATATTAAATATACAGAGCTACAGAGTTTATTCTCCACCTTACTTAGTATTCTGAATGAAGTATCAAGAGTACACAAAAACGATTTTCTAAAAACATTAATTAAACTGACAAATACAGCAGAGCATGCGCTACATAAAAATTACATATAGAAACCATTGAATTACTAATATATACTATTAACAATTTATTACAATAGCATTTAAAGGCAATTATTAAGGTATTATATTTGATATATAATATATCAAAAAAAAAAAAATTGTTTTTATTAAAGAATAGTTGACACATTTATCTATGTATCATGGTGATCTGAGACATTGTTTATAAACATGTTGTTAAAAAAACTATTGAACTTCTTTTCCTTCTCTATTCAACATCAAATTAAAAAAAAACAACAATATAATCATTTAGTACTCAGTACTCAAGCGTAGAAAACTATGCACTTACCGTAAAACTTAATGAAAGGAGAATGAATTTTTTAAAAATATAATTTACAGACTAAATAAAAAAAATATTTATGAATTAATAAGTTTTTCTTTTATATTGAATAACTTTATCGAAATCTTGAAATGAAATTTATAAATAAATTATTTATTAAGTTTATATTTAAAAATATAAAAGGTACCATAACATGTTTTAAATTATTTAATTAACCGTTATAATATATAGTTTTCTATAATTACAATTGGTAATTAATTCCTTATTATACTCCTACTTGTATTCCATATAGTTCATAAAATACCGGAAATATACGATAGATCATTTGATTGGTAATGGTATCAATAGATTAGTAATCAAATGGATTGTGATGAATGATGATGTATATAGGAATAGTTGAACTGAGATTAGATATAAGAATATGTACTGATATACGGAGTATACTATCAGTTTTCCAGGATGCAAAATTTGATGGCCTACAGGAAGCTCCAAAAAAATTCGAAACAAATATTCGTACTTGCCATTACAGATTTTTTGAATAGTTTTAAATAATATTATTTATTTATTTATTAAGTTTTTCCAAGTACATACAATATGCCTTTACAAACTAATGGGCCCTCTTCCTTGTAGATGTGGGCCAACAATATTATTTTATAAGCAACTAGCAGATTTACCCGGCGTTGCCCGGAAGCGTGCAAATTGTAAAACAGCAAGTTTTGGCCAATTTTTCGAAGTACTGCTTTGATAAAAAGAAAGCCTCAAAATATATTTGTGGAGTTCCGTTAACCCATTGTGGCCCAACAGCTTTTTATAGGAATAATGTTAACTGAATTAAGATTTTTATTTTTATTATTATTTAATAATTATGAAAAGTTTGAAGTAAAATTTGATAAATTTGTTAAAAAATTGCTAGAATAATTCCAAAAAAATTGTTTTAAAAAAATTTCTTTATTACATTTTAAAATTAACATGTACACCATGTGTAATTTTTGTGTTAACTTTTTTCAATAACATCAACTTAAATTAAAACTCCATTGAGAGGCGGAGCAACGTTCACCGAGTAATAGATAGTTTACATATAAGTATTATTATACTCGTTTGACTATACGTCAAATGGGTATTCTAAATTTGCCATTACGTCAGTACACCATGTCAATGGTGAACTTGAATTGCCAACGTTTGAATAAAATATAGTTGATTGTTTTTGAAAAGGTTTAAAAATCTGCTTTTCAACTTATATTTTGTTTTGTACTTGCCTGAAAGTTCTACTACGCTCTTCCTAGTTTTTTCTATGATTTTATGAGAGAAATGTAGGCTATCTTTTTGATTTAAAACTTTTTTAAAATACTATGATTTAAGCATAATATATACGAATTGAATTTTTGATTTTTAGATTTTATTAGAAAAAAACAGCAATTTTATTCAATTGAATTTCATTAAATTCAGCAATGTTTTGTTATGAAAAACGTGGAAAGTTTTTTTTTTTTATTTTACAATTATACAATTATCTTAAAAGCATCTCATATTTAAAAATTATTCACTTATTTAACTTAAAGAAATAATATCAACCCACTTCAAAGTATTTCTTTAAACACAATAAAATTTTTAAAGCTTTTCTTCAAACTTACAATGCGTATTAAAGTTTATTGTAATTTAATATTTTTTAAAATGAAATTAAAACAGATTTATTCTAAAAATTACATTTAAAAAACTAAATATTTCATAAATCAAATACAAAAATAAAATTTTGCATTTTTAATTGAAAGATAAATACTAATTTGAAATTTAATATGGCGCCATGAATGTCAAAAATATATAACCACAACAAATTAAAAACAATTTGAAGGGGGGTTCAAAATATAATAATTAAAAATTGTAAAAAAAAAACTTTAAGTTTTAATAATTACAAAATAAAAAAAAAACTAAACTTTATCAAATAACTTTATACTTTAAAAAACATGAATTGCTATTGTTAGCGAATTTCTAACGCTGAATTTATCGCTTGAGGAATTTCTGTCACTTAAGTTAGTCGCTTTCATATAGCATGATGTATTGTAATTAATAAGTCATGTTAAACCTTCATAAATGTTTTTTAAGTGCACACGGTAATTTAACGTTATTTTTTTGTGGTCATATACGTTAATAAGTCTACTACAATTACTTAAAATATGCTCAGCTTTATTTGTTTTTTTTTTATTATAACTTTGCAACAATGTTTAACTTTTAATTAATAACTGGTACACTGAATAAATTAATTATATAATTATTATTTGTTTTTTAGTTTAGTTTTAAAAAATAACTTTTCGATTATAGATTAGCGAAAAATTAATTTATTCTATTGTAGATTTAAAAAACATTTTAAGGAGAGCAATGGATTAGTTTTAATCAACACCTGTACAATATTGGAATATCGCTTTGGAATTCTGTTTATTTTTCTTAGAACTTAAGCTACGAATTGTAAGTGAATCGGTTTGACAAGAGTTCCGGTTACTGTTTATAAAGTTAAGTATAACTTCTATTTTTATTTTTTTATTCCTTTTCCACTCCTTTAAGAAGTATAAGGCATTCACCAAGTTTATTTTAAACTAGGCTTCAGTTTCTTTAATCATAATATTCACTAAGCCGTTGATTACTCGGCTGTAGCTATTGTATAAGGTTATGAAATATGAATGCACAAATGTTATCTTTGTGCGCCTTCTATAATCTAGCACTAGAACTATTTATATATATTTTATTAAATCTATTTTTATATTACGATATAAACTATTACGATATAATTATACAATTTTACGATATTTTTTTATTAGATATGATCTGACCGGGGTTTTAACCCGAGACCTTTCACATGAAAGGCGGTGTCTTTACCACTACGCCATTGGTCAGATCTGCGCCATCTGTATTAAACTCCAGCACTGTACCTATAGAAACTACAAATAGCTCCAAAAAATGGTTTTAGAAGTTTCGACTATCCCTTAAATCCTAGGATTGAAAATTGAATTCCGTGAGCTATATGATATGTCAAACAATTTTTGAATTAAGTTTCGAATTATTCGAATTATCATTTTTGTGTAACTGGTCATACAAAGAAGTTTTCAACCCGCTACCAAACACTATAATAGTTTTGTACAGATATTTGAAAGTTGACAAGAGCTACTATAATCTGTTTTGGCTTTTGTTACAACTAAGGTGAAAACTCGTGAAATGCATACATTGAGTTTTCACTTTTAGAATAAAAGAGTAGTTTATGTTGCAATACTCTTATGAGTGTGTGTTTAAGAGTAGTTAAACTTGTAATAGTTCTCTTGAAAATTTCAAAATAATTTAATAGTATTTTCTTGACCTTTTTGATTAATTCAATTACAAAATCCATTATTCATAAATTGATTTTCGATATTAATTCCAATTACAAATCGTACTTCCAATTAAGGAATTCTGAAAATTTTTTATGAGCTTAAATTTTCGATTTTTTTTTAAATATAATAGTTTCTAATTTGGACCACACATTTAATACATTAATTAAATCATTTTACTTTTAATTCATTAATCAATATATAAATTTAAGAAATGAAACTAAGTGAACTTTAAAATTTATATTCGTGCATGAAAAACGGCTGAATGGATGAAAATGCAATGCCTAAAATAAATCAAAACTAGTAATATACTTACTTTGTAAAATAATAATATTTATATATATACACCTCTTTACAACATACTGATATTTTAAAATGGGTTTGAAATTCATTTCCTCACAATTCATGAATTTCTTTTTATTTCCTTCTACGATTTCTGTATTAACAAAAGTCAAGTAAAATGCACTATAAAATTCCATATTCCATTAAGAACTGAAATTGCTAACAGAAAATACAATTTCTAAGTTTACATACGTTATAAGTTATAAAATTTTAATGAAATTACTAAGGACACCAGAACTTGTTACATTTCACAAGTTCTCATTTATTTTTATTAGTTTTACTTTTCAGTATAAAAACTGAACGAAAGTAAGTTGTAGCAATGTTTATGATGTATAGGTATAATATAATAAAACCTAAACTACACAATATATATATATATATATACAGGTTGTGTTCAACTTGCGAAACTTTCTTCAATAGGAGCCTAAAATTAATATAAAAAAAGCAAATAAAACAAGTCAATTTTTTTTTATTATTTGATTTTGTAGAACTTTTGGTGAAGTTGTAAAATTCAATGTAATCAAGGCAATTTTTTAAAATTCATAAACAAATAAAGACCAAATTTTGTTTTGTTTATTAATTTTTTTTTTTTTATATTTTATATTTTAAATTTCGTTTGAATTCGTTACCACATAAATAACCCCTAATAGTACGATGTATAGGTGGTAATATAAACTTAACAAAATCTTTGGAGGCGATGGGAACTGTGCTATAACTTAAGAAATGGAAAATCAAATGAATACTGCACATATTATATTATGTCCCTAAGCAGTAGCAACTTAGAATACCTTCAAATCAAGTATTATTTTGAGTTTCTTTGAGTTAGTTTGAGTTTGAGTGATGATTGCATCAAGTATTATTTTGAGTGATTATTTGTAATTCGGTGTGCAAGATCATGTTACTGTGATAACATATTCAACTTTAATAAGACCGATCTTGATATATGAATCCCCTAACGGTACAACATTAGTGTTAGCTTAATTATAAGGAAGATATAAGGAAGTTTTAAGAAAGTTGCATTATAATCTGTATTCTATTGATAGAAATTTATTAATATTAGTCTATAATATTATTATTAATAGTCTAATATTAAAAATGAGGAGTATACCCATATTGAGGAGTACGAATAAAAATATTGCTTACATTTAAAGTTCCAGAATTGTATGAAACTACAAATTCTT
This sequence comes from Dolichopus griseipennis, assembly GCA_963082915.1. Taxonomy (NCBI): domain Eukaryota; kingdom Metazoa; phylum Arthropoda; class Insecta; order Diptera; family Dolichopodidae; genus Dolichopus; species Dolichopus griseipennis. The sequence continues at coordinate 11,236,353 of OY720443.1, read as the reverse complement.
GTCCTAATAGTACAAATCACTTGATAACTAGTTTTCAATAATAATAAAATATTAATTCACTAAAACACTACAAGTTTAAACTTAGTTTTTACTATTTGCCCTATTTTGTATTATGTCAGACCTTCTTATAGCTACATTATAAGCTTTGCATCCAATTGAATTTAATATTTTATTTTGTCTCCTTAAATAGATTGAAGCTATATTTTATTTATACAATTATTACAATGGGCTTTTTTCACGAGGCAGTGAAACGCTCGAAAGCCACTCATTGTAATTATGTGCGGTGTTTCTCTGGGTAGTATGCAACTTTAACACACCAAAACCACACCCTTTCTGAATCAAACTTTAGGGACGAATCTGTGACACAAATATACAGTTTGGTTACAGGGATGGGAACATGGAAGGATTTTGAAAGTGTGGGGAGGTTGTTTTGGGAATTTGGGATGCTGGGGGATTGGGAAAACTTGGATTAATATTGAAGAGAAAGATATTAATATTCTTCTCGAAATTCAATTAAATCGTACACATACAAACTACCAACTTTAGGAAACACATTAGGCGGAATATTGTTCCATAATCTAGACAAACAAATTTCCATAAGCCGTGGGCTTAAAAGTTTTTTTTAACAGAGAATAGATAGATTTTGTTTTTTAAGAATATTGTTGTACATTAAGTTGCTTTAGATCTTTAAGTACATTAAGTTGCTTTAGATTTGAATTTCATTTGATAACTTATCCTAAACTTATTATTTATTAAAAGCTAATAATTGGAAAAACGAATTCTTGTAAATTAATGTAGATAAATATTGTATCATAGTATATTAGAGATATTTGATATTGAATTGAAAACAGTTGCCAAGGTTATATTTTACTCTGTCATATCAATTTTAATTTTTTTAATTAATTAGCGATTAAATACACAGTAATTTCGTAGTATTATTTCTTGAAATATATAAAATTCTGGACAAATTTATTCTTTTTATACATGTATATATCATATGTATAATATTATTATATTTAATATGTATTTAGTTATTTAATATAAATCTATTTTTTTTTTTTTTTTAATTAAACTTTATTTATTCCAATTTCTCAAATTTACCTTAACCTAAAAAAGTTTACAAAAATGTTTCTTATCTGTATTTTATTTTTTTTTTAACATCTAAAAATATAATTATTTTTTTATGTTAAGTTATGTCAATATTAATTTAGCTTACTCTAATTTTTAATATACATATATTTATATAATTTCATATCTTTCAAATTTCATTGTAAAAAATGTTGTAAAAAACAATGTTTATTCTTTTAATTTTTCTAAAAACCTAAACTATCTTAACCTAATTTAAAAACTTAGCCTACCTTACACTAGTATACATACTAAAAAATATGTTTTTATATATTTCATGATGTACCTAACCACCAACAGTTTTGCCTAATTAATGTATCCTTATGAGGAATACTCATGTCATACTTAAAGAGATCTCTATTAATGTTACCAGGATCATATTCAATAGTTTTACATGTAGCCCGTCTACTATAGTGATATAGTATAGGGACATGATTCAGGTTTTGAATATAACCATTTTTATCTAGATATATAAAATGCTCTGGTGCTATGAAACCCGAGAGCAGAGTTTTTTTAATGTACTCCTCATTGTGGTAATATATATGAGATATAAGACCATTTTCTGGAGTATTTGTTGCTCTAACATAATGATTTCGAATTAATTTTATCATAAAATTATCGATTCTACTTATGTTTGCTTCTTTGTACAAATATTTATTTGAATAAAAACATTTGTATTCAGATTCTGGTTTATGTGATTTACTTATACATACTCTTATGCACTTTCTTTAAAATTTTCTGATTTTTTCCATGAGACTGCCGCTTATATTATACCATACTGGTATACCATATGATAGAAGTGGTCTGATCAATGTAAGGTATGCAATGATTTTAACTTTATTGATGAGCGCCTTGTTATAAAATAGATTTTTACATGCATAAAATGCTTTGATGCCTTTATCTGTTACACTTTTTACTTGGTGTATATAGTTCAGATTTCTATGTAGGTAAACTCCTAGGTACTTCACCGTTTTTTTGGTAGCTATCTCGATTCTGTTGGGTGCCTTTATAATGAACTTTTTCCAATTTTTCTTATAATTGTAATTAAGGTTACAATAAGTATTTCTAAATAATATGCTTTCGCACTTGCTAAAATTAATTTTTAGTAACCATATTTTACAGAAATCTATAATAATGTTGAACATTTTCTGAACGGATTGTTGAGCTTTATCCACCCTATTACTGGCAGAGTAAATAATTATGTCATCCGCAAAGGCTATAGAATAATTAAATCCTTTCACCAATTCTAACATTTTTAGCATGTCGATGATATAAATCGAAAATAAAATTGGTGAATTTACTGCACCTTGTTGAAGTCCATTACCCAATTGACAAATTTTTGGATAAAGTTCGGTTTCATGTCTTTCTATATAAAATTTATTGTCGCTAATCATATCTTGTATTAAAGCTACTAGATGTTGTGGGAATTTATACTTATATAGCAGTTTATATATTAGGCCATCAATCCAAACAGAGTTGAAGGCTTTTTCAAGATCAATGAGACATGCTCCTACTCCATTCTTTTTATTTATATGCCAACATATGTCGGATGTCAATTTTGTTACTGCATGTATTGTCGAATGTTTGAATCGAAATCCGAATTGATTTTCCGGTAAAATGTTTTTTGTGTTAATATGATTTGTAATCTTACTATTTATTAGGACTTCATAAATTTTACTAATGCTGGGAAGCAAGCTTATAGGCCTGTAATTACTAGGGTTTGTTGGATCTTTACCCGGTTTTTTAAATACCATTACACGAGCTAGTTTCCAAGTTGCAGGATAGTACGAGTGATTTAGCGCGTTATTAAATAATATCACATATTTATTAATTATTTTATCACTCAAATTCTTTATTACCAGATTGGGAATTCCATTTGCACCATGTGAAGTTTTGTTTTTTAAATTCGTCATTATATTTTTTAATTCATCAAAATCTGTGAAATAATTGTTTCTGTTTTTTTGTTGTGAAGCTTTATTGTTAACACTAAATTTACGTATTGTTATATTATTTTGTTTTTTGATTTTGTTTATATTTTTAAATTCGTTTATTTTATTTTTAATGCGATTGTGGAATACGGTATCAGGAATGCTTATTTTATGTGTATCTTCTATATATGAGCTAATAACATTTAGAATATCTTTTTTTTCTTTTAAAATATATTTATTGTCGTTTGTTTTACTGAGATTAGCCTCATCTATATTGTTTTTAGTTAATAGTTCGTTATTATCTATATGCAAACTATTGATATTGAAGTTGGATTTTTTTCTAAAAATTTTGTTTATTTCAGGGAACATATTATTGTTTTTGCTATTAATTTTACTAATTCTATTGTGCCAATATTGATTAATTTCGAATTTAATGCGCTGTTTTATTAAAGAATTAATGTTGTTAAGGAGGCTTTTAAGAAAGTTTATTTGATGAATAGAAAAATTTAGGTTCTGTGAGCGTATTCGATGAAGATCGTTAAGCAAGCTGTTTTTTTTAGCTATTAGTTTTTTAATTATCGGAGAATTTATTTTGTTCATGTTATTAATTTGTTCCTTTTTTGGTACTACTTCATCTATAGTTTTAATAATTATTTTGTCTATTTTAACTAAATGATAATTTATATTTTTTATATTTAAATTGCTGTTATCACAAATCTGATTTACAGAATTTAAATATTCGGTATCAAAGTTTTTATCAAGTTTTTTCTTAAATTTATTCCAGTTGGTGTTTTTGAAAAGAAATTTATGCTGTTCTGTAATATAAATCTATTTTATTTATCTACGGATAAAAAAAAAAATAATATATAAATTTATTGCATACTTACAGGCTAATAATATCCCAATAAAATTTGGATAATAATAAATAAAATTTCCTTTTAACGAAGGAAATTTTTGAAATGGTTTTGACATTTGCTAAAAAGTTTTGTTGAAAAGTTAACTTTTTAACGTTGTTTTTTTTTTTTTAACTTATCCTTTATCAGTATTTACAGTTATCACACGTGCTAAATGCTATTATCAAAGGATTTTTATTTAGTTTTGCAAATATGATTGAAGACACTGATAATTAGTGATGTTGTCAAGTTTTTAGTATTATAAATTAAATATTATTATAATAAAATTATTATAAATAAACAGCATTTTTTTTGTAATTATTTATAGGAAAATTCATAGACTAAAGGAAAAATTTTAAAAATATTCAGGACCCATTATTTAGATATAAAACACAATTAAGCAACTATTTAAGCAAATTGTATGAATTTTTAAATTGAAAATATGCAGTATAACTACATTTCTACATTATTAAGACATAAAATCACAAAAAAAAAACCAAACCTAGCCATTAGAGAAACCTATCAAAGAAAGCAATATTAAATAGTACATACAGTATGTCAAAATCGAATCCGCAAAAAAGAGCTCGCTGCGCAGTTTTAACGATTTTCCCTCGATGAAATTCCTTCGTAGACAATTAAATCTGCAATGGCAACTTTGACATTTGAATTAATTTTTCTTAAATAAAAATATACAATCCGATTCTTGAAGGCATACTATACAATCAGTATCATAAAAGTGAAAAAAATTAATACATTATTTTAGAAGAAGTATAAGAAATAATTCAAGTCCTTTTGAATAACTACACCTTTTATGTAAAAAAAAGGATGTTTATCTATTTAAATTTTTATTATGTACTTTTAATTTTGCAAATTAATATGTTTAATCAATATATTTGTTTTAACCTGAATTTAACATTACAAATAACTGAAATTACAATTTATAAATTTCTTTATTTAAAACATACGAAAATTTGCAGGTACCTAAACAAAAATGTTCATCTATCACTTCATATGCTACGCCTTCAAGAATTGCCAAACTTGATGATTTTGCGAACTCATATGTCTTTTTTTGTAAATTAATTTAAATTTAAATTAACAGGAGTGAAACTGAAAGTGAATCACAAAGTTTGTTGTGGGACACATCCACCTTAAAACTACTAATTTGTACAAGATTAGCGATGGAAACTCATTTCAAAAGTTGAAAACAAAAACGATCTGTTGATTTTAGGTGTGGTCGTAAATGTAAACTTTTTGACGTAAAATATGCCATTTGACATTTATTATGATTTTAAGACCAAACAATTTGCAATCAGTAGACATTCAATTTACAAATAAATTTTTGTGGTCGTAAAAGTTAATTTTTTTAGTTTTGCAATGGATATAAAATCAACAGATTGTTTTTGTTTTCCACTTTTGAAATGAGTTTCCATCACTAATCTTGTACAAATTAGTAGTTTTAAGGTGGATGTATCCCACAACAAACTTTGCGATTCACTTTCAGTTTCACTCCTGTTAATTTAAATTTAAATTAATTTACAAAAAAAGATATAATATTTTCTTACTTACATTATTAATCATAAAAATAAAACAACGCTGAACGCTCAAAAAACTGTACCTTACTACTTGGTAAACTGATTGTAAATAAAAAATTTAGTTTGCATAGTTGACGTTTACTTTACACATATTTCACATTTACGACCAGGTTCAGTTAACAATGATTTTTTACATAATTTTTGGTCGTAAATTCAAAATATGCATATTGACAGCAAATTTACATTTACGACCATAAGAATACCTATCAGAGAGAGCAATATTAAATAGTACATACAGTATATCAAAATCGTATCCGAAAAAAAGAGCTCGCTGCGCAGTTTTAGCGATTTTTCCCTCGATGAAATTTCTTCGTAGACAATTAAATCTGCAATGGCAACTTTGACATTTGAATTAATTTTTCTCAAATAAAAATATACAACCCGATTTGAAGGCGTACTATACGATCAGTATCATAAAAGTGAAAAAAATTAATACATTATTTTAAAAGATGTATAAGAAATAATTCAAGTCCTTTTGAATAACTACACCTTTTATGTAAAAGAAAGGATGTTTATCTATTTAAATTTTTATTATGTACTTATAATTTTGCAAATTAATAAGTTTAATCAACATATTTGTTTTAACCTGGAGTAGAAGCACGGAACTTGTTTCGAATGTGTTGTTTCGAATTTTTCAAAAATTGGTAGCAGGTAAATTTGTTTCGAATACTTTTCATTTGTTTCGAAATTTTTATTTTGTTTCGAAAGTTTTTGGCAACACGTAAGCTTTGTTTCAAATAGTTTTTTTAGTCGTTTCAAAATAATTTGTGCGATAGATATATAGTTAACGCAAAAAAGTACAATAAAGGTAAATTTTTATAAAAATTAATTTTAAACAATATATTTGAAATTTTTGGATTAAATATTAAAAAATTAATATAATTTTAACTACCTGTTTAAAATAAAAATAAAATTTTGGAAAAAATGATATTTTTTGAAACTGAATCTTCATCAGACGAAGAATATATACATAAAAACAAAATTGAAAGGAGATGGTTCAGAGATCAAAGTAACATTTTTGAACTTCCGACAAAGGAGTATGCATAAAGATTAATAAAGAAATACATTTTTTTGCAATTATAATATTTAGTTTTGTACAACAAAAAAAAAACAAATAAAAACCATTTCAATTTTCAAAAGAGGTAAAAAAAGATAATTTGAATTTGAAACGAAACGGAATTTTTTGAAGTAAAACTTTTGTTTCGTTCATTTTTAATTCGAAACAATTTACGTGCTGCCGTTAAAATTTTGTTTCGAATAATTCG
>OY720443.1:11165496-11229350 GCA_963082915.1 Dolichopus griseipennis | reverse complement strand
TCTATTCTATTGTTAAATTTCATCTATTCTATTGTTAAAAATTATTTTATTTTGAATTTTTTAAAAACATATTAACTAATTTTTTTAAAAATTATTTTTATCCAAACATTAAATTTCAAAAAAAAAAATACAAACAAACATTTTTATAAAAATTTCATAAATAATATTTATTTATAAAAATTTTATGAACACTTTTTTGTTTTGTTTTATTTTAAATTAAATTAAACGCTTCGTAAAGTCTTTGCCAATTTTTTTATAGTATATTTTACTATAAATTTTGATAATAAAATATAAATATAAATATTAAAATATCTATTTTGAAATTTTTTTTAATAAAATTAATTCAAATTTCATTTAAAAACATTTAATTTTGTATTTAATATTAATTTTAATTTCGAAAAATGTCTTCTTAATATATAAAACTGTAATAAATATAACTGTATTTTCTGTTAAAAACTGCATTATCAACTTATATTTAAATTTGTATTGTACCTAACGGTTATGATAAACATAACGGATAACTAACAGGTAACGGATCAGAAGGTAAGGGGCGTGTTAAACCATGTTGAACAGATCAAAATTATTAGAGGCGCGCCATCACATTCAATGGATCCTGGTTTGAGTCCAAAATAATTTAATTTAAATTTATAACTCACAGATATACATTTAAATAAAAATTTTACAATATATCACAACTATTGCAATATATAAACACGAAATAGAATTACTATATCAATTAAAATTCAAAATATTCTACAAGTGATAAGGCCCCCCCCCCCCCGTGTATTCATTAAGATTACGTCCGAAATTAATTGGGATTAATTCAAATAAAACTTACTAACAATAACTCTTAATATAAAAAAAATTATATATATAATAAAAGGCAAAAAAAATATCACTTACGAAGTTGGATGTTGTACTTTTCGATGTGCAAATGGATCATATTTTTCATTATCTGGTTGTAAACGTTTTTTAGCTGATACCAATGGTAATGTTGAACCTGCTGCATTTTGTGCTGGTATATCCAAATCACCACTTTCAAATCTGTCCAATTCAAACATAATTTGTTTTTATTTTTTTTTGTATTTATTTTATAATTCACTATTTTGTTTTTATTTATTTTAATTTTTTCTTAATTTTTATTATGCTTAGTTTCATTTATAAATTTAAAAAAAAATATTGAAAATTTCGCAAAATAATTTTTTTTTTATTATTATTATTTTTTTTTCTTAAATTTAATTTTTATATAGAATATAATAAAAAAAAAAATTAAATAAATTTTAAAAAAAATATTCACGTACTTTCCGGCTCCGTTTGTTAATCTCGTTTGATTTTTAGAACCGTTCTGTTTCTCCGGATCATGTTTTCCGATCACTGTTGGGATTCTCTGTTTATAAAAAAAAAAAAAGAAAAACAAAAAAAAAACAAAATTAAAAAACGAAAATTAACGACAAATTATTTAAATAAGAAACATAACTGTAAAATGATGTTTTCTTATTTTTTTTTATATTGAAAAAAAAAAAAACAAAAAACTTAAAAATAAAAAAAAATTTTCAAAATTATACTAAAGGGAAAATAAATGTGTGTATGTATGTGTGTTTAGAATCATAAAGTAATTATTACAAATACATTAAAAATTAAAAAAAAAGCTAAAAAGCTTTCTGCAAGTTTAACGCATTCGTTTCATTCAATTTGTTTTTATATACAATTTAATATAAACATATATATAATTATATATATATATATATATATAAATGTATACATTTAAAAAAAAACAACAACAACAAAAAATTGAAAATTTTGGTAAAAATCCAAAAAAAAAATATATATATATACAAATTTAAAAAAAAAAAAAAACACAAAAATAATAACAACCAGACACAAGTTTTTTTTTGCCAAAAAGTAAAAATACTCAAATTCTTTTATACATCATATGCTCACACTAATCAATATATGATCATGAATGGAAAATTTTCATCGCCATCATTATGTTATTTATAGCGAAAAAATAAAAAAAAAAAAAATTTAAACATTTTCTCATATTTTATTTAAATTTTTTTTTTTTTTTTCAAAATACACCTTCCGTAGTCAGTTTTTTACGGCGTATATTGTATATAATAAAAAAAAAAAAGTAATTGACGTAAAGATTAAAAAAATAATATCTTTAATGAAAAACAAATATGTATATTTTAAATTTTCTCTGGGAAAATTGAAAATTTTTCATAAAATTGAATTTTTTTTCGGAAAATTGAAAATTTTTCAAAAAATTGAATTTTTTTTACAATTTTTAAGTAGAATTCATTTTATTTTTATTTTAAGTATTAAAAGTTATAAGTACCGTGTACTGAAAGTAATTTTCTTTAAATGTAAAATGTCAATTCAAAGTATTTTATTTGAAATGTCAAACACATTTGACATTTCGCAAATCGAAGAATTGCAGAGTATTTATTATATGAAACTTTTATTGTAATTATCTCAAAATTCGAGACATTTTCGCACTCAATTTATTATTTATATTTATAAACAAATAATTAAGCCGCTACCGGCAATTTTGTGACCGATAAGTCGGCTTTATCGCAATATATATGATTATAATAATGATATTATCAATTCAAAGGATTGCATATGAAATGTCAAGTACATTTGACATTTCTCAAATGAAACAATTATAGAGTATATATTTATTTATTTATTTGTAGTACCAGACACTAGTAAACATTGCCTGATAATATTAATCCTTTGCCGATTTGAAATTTGGACTTATTATTAAATTATTGTAATATACACTATATTTTTTCACTAGATATGATCCGACCAGGGTTTGAGCCTAAGGCTTTTCGATTGAAAAACCACCACTGAACTATCGGTCAGATTAATTACAGAGTAATTACAATGAAATTTTTAATAAAATTAGTTATTAGTACATATTATTTATATGATATTAATTAATAAACCAATAAATAGTTATAAGAGTCTTGTAAAATTTATTAAAATCAAACTTTGTTAAAAAGGTATGATGCTTAAACTAAAAATGCATTTTATTAAATTACTAGAAAATTTTTAGAATTAAACACAATTAAGATGAAAACTGTTAGACGCTTTTGTACAGTTTTCAGTTGTCAGTTATATTCTATCAACTTGGATACGAATTCAAACAATTCATTTTTTTTATTTATTAATTTAATTATATGTACGAATCTTTTAAGCATTTTGAAGACGATTCGTTCTGAATTAGTAGTCTCCCATTTTCCGAATCTCCCATTCCAATATATTCTGAGTAAAATGCATTAAATTTCGTTGTACAAAACTAAATCATGCCGCAGTCATTAACCAAAAATTTATTGTAAATATAAAACGCCTATCATTAAATGTTTTCAATGTAAAATTAGGTTAAGAAGACGCATAAATTTTTTCACACGTTTCTGTTTCTTTTTTCAACGATAAAAAAACAGATTTTAATTTAAATTTTCTACAATTCTAAGAATTTAAAATTAATGAGAAAAAATTGCAAAAAAGCAAAGGCAAAAAAAAAAATTATATAAATAATATTTATTTCCCACTTTGCAAAATAGTTGAATTATATTCCAATGGCATTTATTTATAAACAATATTATGTTAGCCAAAAAACACAAAAATTTTGAATTTATTTTTAAAATATTTTCAAAAATAATTTTCAAGTTTTAATCCAGTGATCATCAAAAAAAAAATATTTAAGTTTTTAATTAGTTTTGAAATATTAAGAGAATACTGAAAAAATTTAAATATTAAATTAAATTTAGTCAGTATAACAATTTAAGTTATAGAATTGTCTAATGAGATCTGGAATGACAAATTTATATTTTAATTCAAATTTTTAAATACGTTCCAACGTAATAGAGTATCCACTTAATAATTATTGTATTTAATAAAATTAATTTAGTTTTGCAGTAACCAACCTTTTGAAACCACAACTATACAAGACCTCTATTCAAGTATAACATTCTACATTTAGATTTAGATCACTGATCAAGAGATCAGATTTAAAAATATCTTATATTTAAAAAAAAATCTTTGAAAGATAATATTAAATGTTATTGATCAGATCTTTCAAATATAAATTTTTAGATCAAGTGACCTTTTTTTGATCTGCGATCAAATCCGATTACAAAATTGATTTGTTCTTTTAAAGATCTTTTTTTATTCGAAACGAGCTCTTTTTGATTTTTATAGCACATCAGTTCAAAATGATCTGATCTAAAACAAGTGCAAAAACGCTTTGGCCATTGAAATATATAATAAAAATAATCTAAAAAGGATCTTATTAAAAGATCTTGATCTAAAAATTAATCATTAAAAGATCAGATCACTTTTAAAGATCATTTGAATTAAAAAGTGATCATTAAAAAATCAGATCAATTTTTATGACCTGATTTCGTTTTTTCTTCAGATCAAATATCAAGCTTTATCTTATATTTTTAGAATGTAGATCACTGCTGTCTGTGATCAACTACATAGTTTAAGTCAAATAGTTACGAACGTTTGAATGGATTCCGAATCAATTTTTACATTCATAGATTTTTGAAATAAATATTAAAAAATAATTAGTATCTTGTGAATATTTTACCTTTGAGAAACTCTATTCGATCATATTTATATGCATCGAACTAACTAAACTCAGTTAACAACTGTGGTGGAATCGAGTTTTGATCAACATATAAGCTGATACAACGCAATTTTACTTAAATAGGAACTAAATTAAAAACTGAAGAATACCGAATTTATAAAAATTTAATTAAGTACCTATCTCCTAGAAGAAGCTGAATTCAGTAATGTTTGAAAGAAAATAAGTTTGATAAGGAACCCTTAGCAGAATCACAGATCCAAATGGTTGATAAAAGTCAAAACCCGAAAACAAGTTAATTTACTTATCTACAATTATCTATAATTTCCAAATGAATTTAACATAGAAATCAATATTTTTATATAGACTTTGAGAATCCCTGGAAAATAACAATCTAATTAAATAATTAAATATAGACAACGTACTAGGTATATATGAAGAAATGTAATAAGTGGTTTTTCGATAATCTCATATAAACAAAGAAAATTACAAATAAAGGGTTTATTTTTGTTTATATCTCAACATTTTTGAAATTTTAATAAACGTCTTCTACTTTTCTTATAAAAGTTTTTCTAATAATTACGAATATTTGTTATTTCGCTTTATTCTTCTTTCAGGGAGCACTGCTCCTCCTTTCCTATTCTATAATAGAAGCTTTTATTATTAAAAGAATTAAAGATAAACATTACATAATGTAATAAGTTCGTTGTTCTGTTTAATTTTATAAATAAACTTTATCGAAATGACGTCATCAAGAAAATTTAACATTGTTTTTAAAATGTGAAGCATTTAATGACGTCTTTATATACAATTTCAAACACATACACTAACAAAACAAATAAACATAGAAAGAATTTTTATAAAAATTTTTTCAAGTGTTTTACATTTAATTAATAATAGAATCAAAATTTTTTTTATTTATGTATGTGTGTATGTTTTGATACATGCATATGTATTTATAAAAATTAGTCTTAATTAATTAGACAGATGAGATAAAAATGTCAATTTTTGATTATTTAGTATTGCGTTTTCTTGTTTTTTTTTGTTTTAAAAAGAAATTTTGTCCTCTTTTAATTTTTTCAATAAAATTTGAAGATCAGGGTGGTTGTGTTTTTTTTTATTTATGATATTTATTTTATGTTATATATTAGGCTTTTCCTAATCCATGTGCCAAAAAAAAATAAATAATTATTTTCAACATAATCATTGTCAATAATAGAACATTATATAGGAAACACTATAAATAAATTAAAAACCTTAAGAAATTGAAGAAAAAGTAATTTAAATTATAATTTCAAAAATTCATTTTAATTAATTTGAAAGTGATCTAAGATACATTAGTTTTCTTTAAAAGACAAATACGTAATTTTAAGTTCTTAAATTCTTTTGACAGTAAATATAATACTTGACTTTGATCATAACTCTCAAAGAACGTCAAACGTTATTCAAAAAAATCATTGGCGTGTCTATCCGTACAAGTAGTTGAGATACATGAAAAGTCACATTATTTAATTACTCCAAACGATGTGACACAAAAGACAATCTGTCAAACATGAATCGAAAGTTCGATTTCGATTAAATATTAATTTTTTGCAAGTATTATAGTACAAGGAAGTAAAAATCATGAAAATCTAAAATTTTATAAAATTAATTTGAGATCCGTATGTTAGAGCACAAAATACTCCAAAAAAATGGTTTAATATCAAATATTAAATATTATAAGAAATCTAATATTATTAAAATAAATTACTAAAATAATATTCCGCTATTTTATCACTGAATGATAAAATAAATGTAAATTTTGGTATATAAATACATATACAGATTAAAATCTGGGCAATATTTGTGTATTATTTGAAACACAAATTAATTTGATCATTTGACAGATTTTTTTCCGGTGCTTATTTTTAATTGGAATTTTAAAAAGTTTGGTTACTAGTTTTAATTAATAATAAAAATCTATTAAATAAAATCCTAATATTTAAATGAAAATTAATTAAAAAAAATTGTTTTCAAATTTAATGTATAAGATTTTTTTTTATTAACTTCAATAATGAATTATTAAAATTTTTAAATAGTATAAAAGTCATGATATTTGGCATCATTTAATATTTTTTAAATTGATTTTTTATTTATTAGATTTTTATAATTTAAAAATTTATTTTTCTAAATAAAAATAATTAAAAAAAAAAATTCAAAATTTTAATAAAATTTATTGGAACAAATTAAGTACACGTGCCGTACTATTTTAAATTAAATTAAGTAATAAAATTAATTTAATATATTATAATACTATATTATTATAATAAAAAATATATATATGAATTATATATAACATATATAATAGATATAATTTTTTTAAATTCAGTCAAATTTCATTTAAAAAAAATTAAGTAGAAATATAAAAATATTTGGTACAATAAATTTTAAATTCATTGAACTTAAAAATATTTTATTGAACATTTGATTCTATCAAAAAAATATTAAAAATGTACATATATTGTTATTATTGTAATTTTTATTATTTTTTACTAACTTTGATTATAAGAACTTTAACCAGGTTCTTTAAAAAAATTTTCGTTTAAAATTTTTATCAAAGAATACAGTTTTAATATTCTATAGAAGAATTTCTTGCACCTCAAAATATGCAATGGAGGGAAATTAAAATTTAAAAGCTTGTATAATATCATCTTATTGAAAAAGGACTTGGCTGTTGGACAATATATATATATAATATCAAAATGATTTATAACCTAAAGAACAAGTCGATTCGCCATTGAGTTCAAATTAATGGTTTAATCAATAATTAATAATCATATATTTTTAATAATAAATTCATTAATATAAGAATATAAAGAAATAAAAAATATAAACAAATAATTTAATTGAATAATATAATTCACAGATATAGAATACCATATAACTTTAATACAAAATGATTACAATATAAACAAAATGGAACTGTATTTATTGAAAATCTAAAAGATTTCTACATGTCATAAAGCGTAGTACTATCTCATGTTTAAATTATATGTGGAATTCATTTGATCCCTTCTAATAATATGAATATAATATTTCCCTCTATTCTGACATGCACTAAGGCAGGTATGTATATACTAAGGCAGGTAAGCCTATTACACTGAACAGTTAAAACTAGAGGTGCCAGTAAAATCAAACAAAAAAAAAAAAGCTGTTTTTGACAGATATATCTTACGATTCAAATCACATGTTTATTATTACAATGATTGATTGGCATGAAAAAATGATTGTAATTTTAAATCGTCTTTAAAGCATTGATACATTTTAGTATATTATATACAATAAACGAGGAATACTCCAAATCGTACATAGTGAAAAATCAACAAAAAAAAAAACTTTTCAAAAAATCAAATCTCTTCTAATCGCGCAAGATACGCACATACACACACACTACTTTTGTGATGATAATAATAACCTTATCCGATTCAATATTGTTATCCATTTGTGATATAGTTGTACTATTCAATTGTAATTCTATTGGTGCAATTACTGACATTTTTAAACTGTTATATAATAATTGTTACTTTGTTTAAATTTTACACCAAATTGTTTTTTTTTTATTTAAAATAACTGCTTATTTACGTTATAAACTATAACAATTCTTATATAATTTCTAATATCCTTCAGGAACATTTAAAAATAAATACTGTATCATTATAACTATATAATTAATTAATTTGTTTATTTATTTTTTTTTTTTTTTTAATTTTCTTTACTTTTAAATTTAATTAAATATTTCATTTAGTTTTTACAAAAAAAAACAAAAAACAATTAAAAATTTTTAAATCACATTGAAAAATCGCATTAAAAATCGCCTTTAAAAATAGTATGCCTTTTTTTTTTTATTCGACAAACTATTCTTCCGGAAATCCTGACCTCAACTAAAAAATTTTTTTAAAATACTAAAATCAAAAACTAACAAATTTTTGAATTAACTTCGCCAAATTATTTTACATACAACATAAAATAACCAGAAAAAAAAAAAACATAAAAAATAAAATAAAAATTCAATTTAAAATTAAATAAAACTAAATTTGAAATTTAAAATAAAAATGCATATAAAAAAAAACTCAAACAAAGTTACAATAAATTGTTTGTCTGTTTTTTTTTTTGATGTCAATCATGAAAATCCCTCTTTGGCGTTATCAACATATTATAAAAACATCTTTTAATACCTATATGTATATATGTATATATATATATGCATATATATATTTTTGGCAATTTATTCTATTCAGTTGGCGTTTAATATTATATTTGGCGAACATTTTCTTATTTCATTGCGATTCTCAAATTTAAATTAAAAAAAAAAAAAAAAAAAAAATTATAATAATAACTAAAATGTTTCTAAATTAAATAATTCATTTTCCAAATGATCTGTTCAAATTTATTTAAATTATTTTTAATAATATTTTTCTATGACATTTATTCATGTATTTTCTATGATTGCTAACAGACTATGCTTTCATTTTTATTTTTACTAACCTGTTGTATGTATATAAAATGGATCTTTTACTTAAACGTAATTTCCTTTTCAATTCAAATTTAAATTTATTTTATCAATTATTTTAAGTACACTCAATGACATTAAAATTAGCGGAAACATTTGTTTGGAATTGATAATTTTAATTTTTATATTCCTATTATTCAAGGTTCTTAAAAAAATTGTATGCCTTCAGATACACATGACATGATTTTTGATATATTGAGCACAGCCATCAAACTTTTTTGATAGGCCTCGGTAGGCCTAGACGCAGACAACGAGCAATTGATTTTTTGGAAACATTTTAATTATCTTGCTTTTCATATGCTGGCCATATAGAAGAGCGACAAATGAGTGCAATATTATATAGCCATGTGGTTGCAAAATACACGCTCGCTCGCCCGCTGGCTGCATGTTTAAGGCCAAATAAAAATCTTTTGTAATTAATTGACAAAAACCGCACGCAAGAAAATAATTTTTTTAAAGTTAAAATTATCATATATGATTTATTTGAATTCAGTTAAAAATTATTAAAATTCTTCACAATTTAAGCTTTACTAACGCAGATATAAATAAAAACAAATCTTAAGTTGTAGTTCTGATACAGAATTCGATTGATTTGATTTAGATTAATAAAACAAACTATTGCCTTGCACATTAATAAAAGTCCTTTAAATTATTACATTCCAATCCAATATGCACTTTTTCGATTCTACTAAATAAATTAAATGAATAATACAAAAAAATTCAAATTTACATTAGAATTTTTGTCCTTAACTGTTTCATTTTGCAAAAATTTTTCTAAACCAAAAATAAATTGAATTTTAAATTGAATTCAAGGTAAATATGACAAATTTTTTGTTTCAATTTCTTTTGTAATATTATTTAATTGTTATAAATTGTATATAAAATAATATAAAATAAAAATAAATAATATCACCCACTGTTTTGGTGATGCTATAAAATTATTTGCCAATGGTGAACATAAATTTAAAAGATCATTGCAATAAAAAAAAAAAAAAAAAAAAACAATTTTTTGTTCCAGTCTTTTAATCAAAAATATGAATGACGATCATTCTAAATTGTGATGATCTTGTTAAAATACTTGAGCATGAAATGAACACAATAAAATAAAAAATTGTATTGGTTTTAAATAGAATAATTGGGATTTGTAAATTACATTTAACATGTAAAATTATACACGGTTTATTTTTAATAAAAATGTGTACTAAAAAGACACATATAAAGCCTTGAAAAATTTTAAGAATTTATTAATTTAAAAAAGTTTTTTTTTGAAATAAAATTGAGCAATATCTTAATTGAATTCAATGATTTAAAGAAAAGGTAATGTTGGTAATTTAATTTAAAATTATAGAAAATGATAAGAATTGAATTTTTTCAAGTAATTCGGCGAATGATTCGATTCTAATACAAAACATTATTTCTGAATTTAATTAGATTCGTTTTGCAAGGAATTAAGATATTCCTCATGAGAGTTCTTCAGTCTTTTCTATTAGAATAGATTCTGAGAAATTAAATCTAGAAAGATGAGGAAACTTCTGTTACATCCATTAAGAAAAATTCTAACCATACCAGAATATTAGGAAATGAATGGTGTGCGTTTATTAAAACTACATTCCAAACAAACGTCTGGGTTGCACAATGACTACAGCGCCAGCCAACTATTCATTCGAGTGTTGACCTTTTCTTCGAGAGGTCCGGGTTCAAATCCCACTAAAAGTGAGATCTTAATTAAATATACAATAATATATTAATATACACAAATACATATTGTAAACAAATAATTTAATTGAATAATACGACTCGAAGATACAGAAATACCTTATAATTCAATTAAAAAATGATTACAAACAATATATATTATAAAAATAGAATTGTATCTATATTGAAAATTTAAGATGTTTCTACTTATTATAAAGTTAAGAACTAAATCAAGTTTTAATTGTATGTTAAATTAATTAAGATCAATTCTAACAACAAGAACACAATAAGTCACTCCTGTTCTAATATGTATCTGATATATCTCACAGTTAAACAGTTAAGCACTATATTCTTAATTCTGAATTGGACATTTCAATGAAATATAATGAAATTAATTAGTTCTTTATTTAACATAGAAAATACATGATAATTATACTTTTACTTTTTAAATTTCTAAAAATAATTCGTATAAATAAGGAAAGTGTAAACAATGCAAAAAAATTAATACAATAAGATTTTAAAATATATATCTGATATAAAAAATATATAATGAATTATATTTTACAATTAATGTAAATTTATTTTCAAATTACTAATTTAAATAGGTATTTTTTTTGAATTACAAATCTTTAAAATAACAACTAATTTTTCAAAAAAACATTGAATTAGATTTATTTGCTTTACTTTTGATCAGTATTAATATTCCAAAAACTCAATTTATGAGTTAAAATTTATGAGTAGTTATAGAATGAAATATATATCTAAGTTATTATAACAGCCTATCTACAATGAACGCTCTCGTTTCGTTCTGTACACGTTAGCTATCTGTCAAACTAAATTAAATGTATTAAATTATATGAAAATGTCTACAATAGACGCAGCCATGTCGCAGCCATTACGCAGTCATTAAAAAAGTTGTTTAACTTTTTCGCTTTCTCTACGTATTCAAATGTCAAAATTTTTTTTCTATCTTGTGTTAAATAATACCATAAACCATTATTCAAAATAGCTATACAATAAACTTTAAACTATTGAATATTTTTTAATTCATGAAATTTGTAAACAAAACAATGTCAAAAAACGCTGTCATGTACATTTCATTGTGGACACAACCTTTGTTGACTAGGTAATGAGAGCGAAACGAGAGCGTCATTGTAGATGGGCTATAAGAAAGATAAATAAAAAAAAATCAAATTTAGATTATATTTAATAATTTTATCATAAGATCATAATTAAATTTAAATTTAACTCTCTCTTAAATTAAATCTAAAATATATTTTTAAAAACATTAAATATCCTTTTATAGTCCTAACACTGTTTTTCAATTTCAATTTTTGTAAGAACATTTACGGTTATACAAAACTTTTTAAAAATGACAGTTCTCAAAAACAGTTACAATAACTTTGATTTAAAAGACCAATTCTTTAACACATTTACTATACTAGAACACTAAACTGGCAGCTAGTGCTTGTAAAACTATCGTTAATTGTAATTTTAATTGTAATTAATAAAAAATAATAATAATAGAACACTAAAACAAATGAATTATTAAAAATATTGTTAATATTCAAAATTTAAAAATACGCCATATTTAATTATTTTAAATATGATAATATCTGATATACGTCATATTTAAATTAATTAAAATTAAAATGTATATTAAATTTGCAATAAAAATTTAATTAATAAAAAAAAAAGTTCAATTATTTGAAGTTAATTATAAACAAAATATCAACAACTGTTTTTTACACATAAAAAAAAAACTTGGCTTCTTTACAGTTCAAATATTGTTTGAAAACTATTTTCAAGTTTAAAAAGACAAAAAGAGAAAACCAAATATAAACATAGGTTTTTATTTTAACATAGTTCCTATAGCAAATCTTTAAAATACTCTTTAATTTTAGCTTTTTACCTTTATACACTTTTTTTGCAATTAGAAAATAAAAAAAAAACTAAAAAAACAGTTTTTGCCAAAAAATTTTTGTACCCGTAAGCTCATTAAAAAAACAAAAATGTGCCTAATATTGAGTTAATGAAAAGGAAGAAAAGAAAATAGAAAATTAAACCATCGTTATGTGACTTGCCAACAAAATTACTCTCTTTTGAATTATATTAGGTATTTTTTTTTTTAAATATTAATTTCAACTCAGGTGCAAACAATTACACACGTGAATTTGATAATATTCCAATAAACTTTATTAATCTTTTGTTTCTCTTTTGTTTACTATTTGATTTCCAAAACAACATATGTACTATGATTTGATTAGTAATTGTTAATCAAATGATTTATATTTATTTTGATTGATTTTAAATTTAGATTTTCAATTCAAGTGTTTGTTATTGTTTTTGTTAGATTAAGTTAAAGATAAAAATGAAGCGGATCTGATTATTATTAATATTGAAACGTACTTTTAGAAGTGACTACAGTAAGTCTAAAAAAATATCAATTGTATTTTAAAAAACAAATTTAATATCTCAATGATTAATAATACAGTAAACTCCCTTTTATATGAACCAACAAATGAAATCCATTTTTTCTAAATGATAAAATATTTAAGATCTAGTCTAGTTAGTGCTCATTAAAATTATATAAATCTGAATGATAAATACATTAATAATCTGGAGCTTTGCTCTGCAAAAAAATTTCATGAAATGAACTAACTCTAAATTTAAAAAATCTAAATTCGAGCCTAAGGGCTTGGGTTCAAACCCTGGTCAGATCATATACCTGGTCATAGATCATTAAAAAAAATGTAATTTATAATTAATATCGTAATAGTTTATATCATAATATAAAATAAAGTTAGCTGCCACATCTGAAAAGAAAAGGCAGAATCAATCACTCATAACATTGTATGTCATAGTGAACTGTTCATAAATAAATTAATATAATAATCTGAATACATATATCCTAAGACATACTGTCAAAATAGGTTAAGAAAAATTTAACTTAAAATTAAAATTTAGAATTTATAATACTACATATATGCATTAATATGCTGATCAATATTATAAATTTTTAAATTAATAATTAATACAACAAAAACGTCATTAATGTTAAATGTAAATGCCAAAATCAAATGTCATAAGATTTGTACAACTTAATACACACCGAGAGTTGACAGAAGATTCATTAAGATAACGAAAGATTGTATAAGACTATTACAGTTGTCTGACATGACATAAATGACATTAAGATTGGCTTTGAATGAAATTTTGAATTAAAAATATAACAATTCACAATAATATGTAACAATTCATATTAATTTATTTATTTATTTGTAGTACAAGAAAATAGTAAATATTGCCTGATAATATTAATCCTTTGCCGATTTGGACTTATTATTAAATTATTGTAATATACACTATATTTTTTTATTAGATATGATCCGTCCAGGGTTTGAACCCGAGACTATTCAGCTGAAAAGCCACCATTTTACCACTGAGCTATCGGTCAAATTTCAAATTAATGTAAACACTACCAAACAAAAAAATCATAAAACAGACAGACAACCGTCTGTCAAAATCAATCTCAAAACACAGTTAAAAATTGTTATCCCTCTATATATTACTCAGTTTAATTACTGATTTTATTCTATATACATTTTAAAATTTTTGTAAAAAAAAAAACTGGTTTTTCAAATATTTTCTAACTTCAAAAAAAAAAAAAACAAATATAAAAATTAGCTGTTCGCATCAAAGCGTTTTTTTTTTTTTTAATTTTAAGTAAGATGAAAATTTTACAATTAAATGAAACCCTAAATCATACGATGTTTATGAATAAACATAATATATAATGTCTATTCCCGTACAATGAAGGAAATGTGTTAGTTTTTTAGTGTATATATAAACTTTTTATGTTTGATTTAAATTTGTATATATACTTTATATATACATACTTTTATATTAACTTGACAGTGTCTGTTTATTTATTTTTTTCCTCTTCTCATTGTTTTGTTTTCAGCTTTTTTTTTTCATTTTTTTAATAGAAAGACCCATGACATTGAATTTTTTGTCAAAAATTCATCATCATCATTATTATTTTGTGTATATATATGTATGTATGTAATTCTAAAAAGCTTTTTAAAAATTGTTTGCTTTCTAAGCTAACAATTTTAGTTTTCTCAAACAAAAGGTAAAATTGTATGTTCCTGTCATACACCGGTCACTGTTAATTCACGATTTTTGGTGAGGAAGGGAATGAAAATTATGATAGAGGGGTGGGGATAAAAAAAGAAACCTCAATTTAGATAATTAAAATAAGAACAAAGAAAAATAAACAAAAAAAAACTATTAACCCTTTCAGTTT
Source organism: Dolichopus griseipennis (assembly GCA_963082915.1). Taxonomy (NCBI): domain Eukaryota; kingdom Metazoa; phylum Arthropoda; class Insecta; order Diptera; family Dolichopodidae; genus Dolichopus; species Dolichopus griseipennis. The sequence goes on along the minus strand of OY720443.1, from coordinate 11,214,197 downwards.
AATTAACTTTAATTGAGATTTGAAGTTATCTGAAAGTTAATTTTGTTGTTAACAAATTTTAAATGGATAAATTTTTAGTAGAATTATTTTTTTTAGAAACTGTTATTTGTATTTTTTTATACCAATTACAAAAAACTGGACGATTTTTAGGATTTTGTACCGGATGAACTTGAAATAATATAATTTAATTTATATAAAGCATTTTTAAATTAATTTTAACTATTTTTGAATTAAATGTAACAATATACAAGTACAATATTAAAGTTGTATTATTTAGCATTTAGACGAGCAATTGGAGTAATTGTATTTATAGACAGTTGAAAGTTAAGGGAAAATTAAAGCTTTAAAATAGTTTGAAATTCAAAGGTCAATGACACTTTATTAGAAAAAATTTCGAACAATTTAAAATCTGGAAAAAAAAACCTTATAATAACAATCCTCAAAATCCTAACAATCTCGAAATCCCACAAACTTATTTTAGAAATGATTTTGAAACTAGCTCTAAAATCTCACTGAATTATTTTTTCTCTGAAAAATATAATCTGGAAAAAGCGCATAATCCGGTTTTGTATCATATTCAAAAATCCTTTTTTGCACCCAAAATTCAAGTGTCTGCTCATTTATTAAATTTTCAATTTTCTACTATATGTATACCTTCCGTTTTCTTCCAACATTGGAACTTGTATTACAAACGAATCCAATCCCATTAGCTAATAAGAATTCTATAAAGTCAACAGAGGTATAAATTATGTTATAAGATAAGTGTATTATGCTTTATATTTAATCACACTCAGAACATTCCTTATGACAATTTTTAAACTACAGAGTAATTTTTGACATTTTATTATACACATTGTTTTTGAGTTTTTGAAAATAGTATATATTGAGATTAAAACATCCTGGTTCCAAGTTTAAGGGGTAGATTATAGTAAATATATTTGTCACCTTAAAACAATTCGGTATTATAACGGTAAATATAATAAAAAAAACTCAATTTAAAATCGAATTAAATTTAAGAAAATTATTTTATTTAATTTAAAACAAAAGGAATTTTTAATTAAATTTAAAATTCTTAAGAAAAACAATTTAGAGGCGTTTTAAATATTTAACAAAACAATTGCATCATTGTGATCCTTTTGTTTTGTTTTTAAGCTCCAAAAAAGATTCTCTGACGTTTGAAAACAAAGGCGTCTAAAAAAATTTGTCACAAACAAAAATTTAATATAAGAAAAATCAAAAACAAAATAAATGTGGCAATAATCCAAAAATCGCTGATCACCAATATTTGAAAAACATCCAATTGGTGTCAAAGTCACTAAATTTAGTCGAAAAAGATTTTTATATTAATTTTTTTTTTTTTTTGCATTTTTTAAATTAATTTTTCCATTTTTATACACCTCATTTAGATACAAAATAAATTAAGAAAAATTAAATACTGTACATATTTAAAGTTCTTTTCAATATAATTTACATGAGGAAATTTAGACAGGAGAATATAGAAATAAAATTTTTAAATATATATACAATAATATATACTCTTTTCATCTGAACTTGGTACTTTTTTACATATGATATTTGTATATTTTCAAATGAATTCTTTTTTTAATCAGCCTCCGATTCTTGGGAACTAGTAGTCGAATCAACTTATTTGAAAAAATGGAACTCATCAATTTTATAGTAGAACCTTTAAAGATATCAAGAGAAATTAAAAAAGTTGCCCATTTTATTCACAGCCCTTAAAACAGCTTCCAAAAACTTAGGTTCCATTTTTTGGAACTAATCTTAACTTTTTTTTCCTTTTTTAGTTTCTATTACAGAATTGGGGACTCGTTTTTTAAATCTTGTCAGTTCGTTTTCTGAGTCCCGAGAAACTGAACCATTTTTAAAAGAAGGCCCAAATTAATTTGAAATAAGATCAATTTAATTTGAAAAAGGATCAAATTCATTTGAAAAAGTATCAAATTCATTTGAATAAGTATCAAATTCATTTGAAAATAAAAAATTTTGATACAAAAAGGGGACCAAGTTTATGGGAAAAGAGCACACATACTTTATAATATATAAATATAAAATAAATATAACACAATATAAACATACATACATTAAAGAAATATTAATTAAAATATTAATTTTTTTTTTTAATAATTTCTAAAGTGATTATATAAATTAATTATATTTAATAAGTGTAATTTTTGTAGTTGTTGTTTTTATTTTTTTAAGAACGTAATTATTAATTTCAAGGTGACCTTTTATATTCATATATGCAATAAAATATGAAATATTTCTTTTTTTTTAAATTCTTAAATTATTCATAAATTTTTCTTATTAACATTTTTTAAAAAAAATTTTTTTATAAAAAAATTCAAAATTTTTAATTTTTTTTTTAATTCCAATTGGATTTGTAATTCACATAAATAACAAAAAATTTCCATGCTATAATTCAAATTAAGTTCAATGTACAACAATAGAATTTTCTTGATATTGAAAGTCAAGGAATTCGTCAATAATGAGTAATGAGTAATACTAAAAAAATACTTAAAAAAATTAAAAACACTATTTATAGTAACATTGAGACTTTTTAATAAAAAAAAAAAATTCTAACCACCAATTCATTCGAACAATGAAAAAAAATTATTTTAATTAATTAAATATTTGCAAAAAAAATTGCGTTATTATTTAATATGAGTAAGATTTTACTGAACTGGAACAGTTCTGAACTAAATTCAACATCAAAAACAAAAAATAGATTTTTAATATGCATGGTTGCGATTATCAACCCTATTCTAAATTAGCTAAGGTGTAAGAATGTTTTTTGTTATTATTAACAAAAGTAAACTATGCTAAAAATTATTCCAAAGGAATTCCATTGTATGACCCAGTAATATTATATAACAATATGTTATCTATCATATTATTTATTTATTTATTTATTAACTTATTTAATGACTAAAATTACGTATAACTACTAGCACTGGCATCTGAGGCTTCGGCTAATATCTATCTAATTAATTCAATTACATATTTTAATATCTTTTACAATACGGTTTTTTTTTAATTTCTGACTTTTACAGCCTAACTCAAACTTGTAACAAAAATTCCATTTACAAGGTTTTTTTTACTTATCCTTAGAATTATAACGGATACAATACTTAATTCATTAGATTAAATATTCATTTGACTTTCACCTTGTTTAATTGAAACCATGTCCTTTTATATTCTTATAGGAATCAGACTTATTTTAAAAATTGTCAAAGATCTTATTAAAAATTTTTAACAGATGTTGCAAAATCATATTCAATAACAATAACAAGTTAAGGAACAAATTTAATAACCCATAGTTGTAATGTAGATATATTTAAAAAAATTGAATTGAATTGCCAAAGTTTTTACGAATTTTCCAAAAATTGAACTGATTGATATTAAATAATTTATTATTTAAATGCTCTATCTTTTAATATAAGTTTTAAATTTAAAAAAAAAAAATTTAACTATTAAATTTCATATTAATTATTTTATTAATTTATTTTATAGTAATAATTGTATTTAAAAACTTATAAAAAAAAATGTTATCAATTTATTTATTTATTCGAACATTACGCATTACAGGGCTGCCAGGGCCATTGTGGGCTGATTCTAATTTATCTTTCAATTTTAACATCTTTTTAAATTATAAATTATCTTAATTAATCAATATGTTTATTTAAAGTTATATTACCTTTTTTCAAGTTTACAATTTTGAAAATACTTTTTTGATTTTTTAACTAATTATAATTTAATTTAAATATTTAAAAATTTTTAATTTTGTAATTCATGTTTACTTTTTTATGTTGTTTAAGTTTTCCAATTTCCATTTAACTTGATTTGAAATAAAGCTTAAAGTTCACAGTTTTTGCATACTTTTAGGAGAATTTTTTTTTTATCAAACTTAGATAAATCTACTCTTAATCGACACTTAATATTGAATATCGGAATGTAATGACTAATGATAATTTAAATATGAAAATTTTTCACAATTAATTTAAGAAATTTTTTAAATTATATTTTATTTGTTAATATACTAGGTAAAAGTATATATTTCTTGAGATAATAGTCCTTTATTTCAGCATTTGGACTTCTTATACATTAAATACTTTTTATTAATTTATAATCACAATACTATTTATTTTGTTTATATTGTATAAAATTAAATTTTAAAATTAAATATTTATAAAATTTTTTTTATTTATCACAAATTTTACTAATTTTACAAATTTTTTAAATAATTAACTAAATAAAAATTTATATTAAATTGAAGGTGCAAAAATATGTCAAATTATTATCAGTTATACGTGATTAATTAAAATTTATTTTGCTATATTCTATGTAATTAATTCGTTATATATGTATACAAAATATAGTATAAGTAAATTAAATAAAGTATTAGTTATTACATTTTTAAAATACTTTATAATAATTATTCACTTATATCATATAAAACATACAAGTTTGGTCATTACGAATTTTTACCGGATATGTGCAATTACAGTTATCTGCAGTTATGTCGAATAATCTTATTTGCAATGAATGTTACTTATTACTTATTAGGTTCCTCATATTAAATTTAACCATGAATTTATTATTTTCTATAGGATATATACCTTTATAAAACTAAAATAAATTTTAATAATTTTTGCAATTACAATTACCGGAAACTTTTTTTTGTGCAAGAATTTTAAAAATTTAGTATAGTTCTTAGCTTTTGTCACATAAAATAGATTAAATGCAACTGTTTTTTACTTCCTACATAGTTTCCGCATTCAATATAATAATTCACATATTATTATGAACTCATAATTCATAACTACCTAATTGCTAGGAAGTATAACAACCAAATTTAAATAACAATTTTCTAAATTTATGTTTTATTCATTAAATTCAGAATTTTTCATCTACATATTTATAAAAAAATGTAATTTAAAAAATTTTAAGAATTTTAATTTTTTTGCATTAGAAAAAAAATGAGATAAAAAACTAAAAAACTGGAAGTGCAGCCAAGTACCAATTAAAATTTTAATATAATCATAGAAATCAGTAGAGGAATATATTACAATAATTTAATAATGTAGATTATATTAAATGAATATTCTAAATTTGAAGGACTTCAAATACTTTACTTCTCCCCCTTCTAATCATATTTTCTTAAAAAAGATTCCAAAAATGGGAAAATCCTTCAACTTTCTTTATTTTATTCTACAAAAAGAAGTACATGAACTGCATTACAATGAAGTGCAAATAAGTACATTTCAATCAAAAGCAATAAGAAGTATTTGTATTGTAATAATTAATAATGCCAATACCCCATCCTCTTTAATTCTAATAATAATTACTTTAACTTGGGACCGATTTATAATTAAAAGAATTTTTAAAATTTTCAATCAAAATATTTCAAAAAAGTCATAATTAATCTTCCAAAAAGTGTTACCAGATGCATAAAAGGTAATACACAAGTTGGTCACTTTTATCTAAAATTTTCATCATCGAACTTTTATCAAAGGAATGTCGCTTTTAATAAAATTATAATAAAAAAAGCTTTTATTTTTTTCGACCTTTGACTAATAATTTTACCTGGTATATATACACATTTATTTATATATAACATCGGTAAATAAATACATACATATATATATACAAAAAAATCAAATCTTATAACGAAAAAAAAATGTAAACAAATTCTTTTAAAATATCGTGATTCAAAATCTGTTGACTTTTTTAATTCACGTGCTATACAATATATTAAATAAGTTCAACACATTAATGCAAAGCTTTTTTTTTTTATTTACAATCATTTTTTTTTTGTTTTTTTTTGTTTTTTTTTTGACTTTTAATTGAATATTTTATTTATAGTACAATATTCGTTTCAAAAATGTGTTAAAGCTTTAGAACTTTAAGCTTATATTTAATGATTCACACAAATGTTATACTCATAGTATACAGATTGTTATAATCATATTTAATTTTGGATATTTGATGAGTGATGACTGAGTGATGATCATTTAAAGCAGTTATTCAACTAAAAAGCTAATGAAATCATTCTATTCTTCTTTTGGTAAAATTTATTGAATAGGTCATAAATTTTTTTGGTGTAATTACATACTTATATAAAAGAAAAGTTTTTTGAAATTATTATGTAATCATAGACTCGTTTATAACACCTACGATTTATGGAAATTTTTTTCAAAAAATCAAAAATATACCATATTTGATTTATTAAAATGGGCATAGAGTACTTAAATGATCTTAGTAGTAGTAGTAGTAATAGTAGTAGTAGTATTTAAATGATCTCACTAAAATAATGAAAACATTGAGTTAACAAACGTTTAATTATGTATAAAAAAAATTATATTTTTAATTTGAAACTTAAATTTGAATAAAAATGTTTGCAAATTTTTTTTTTAAAATATGCATTTTAGAACTTATTCACCCCAATTAAAAAAAAAAGTGTTTATTTCTTAAAAGTCTTTTTCCTTAAAAATTACCATAAAAAAATAATTTGCGAACTTAAAATTGTCACTGACCTTGAGCTTTTTTTTTTTGTATAAATGAATATATACGCTTGAATGACGTTCGTTATTAAAACGTTTTTATGATCATATTTTCCACTACAATTGTTTTTTTCAGTTTTTTCTTTCTAAATTCCTTTTTTTTCATTTCTAGATATTTTCATAAAATATATATAATATTTACATAATCAATTATATTCAGTTTTCAGTACATTAGATTTATATTGTATATAAAATAACAAAAGAAAAAATGTATTTGTGTACTCGTAAAATAGAAATATTTTTTTTAAATGAAAAATTATGCGTTATACAAACAGTATATTTTAAATTTTTATAACATTTTAAAAAGCAATTAAAAATAAATATCATAAATAAAAAAAAAAGCTGTAAAATGTTTTAACGAGAATATTTAAAAAAAATAATTTTAAAAATTTATTAAAAACTTGATATAACAATTTAAATTTGATAAATTGAAAAAAAAATCAATTTTAGATATTTACACGATGTGAAACATTGAAACATTGCCGCGTTTACATCGTATAAGGCCTCGAACACGCAAACATGGACCTAGCGATTTTTTTGCGAGCTATATAATTTTACGTTCACTGTCATTTGTCATTCTTCTATATAGACACTTATAAAAAATTCAATATGTTTTAATTTAAATAGCTCGCAGAAAAAGCGCTCACTCACTATCTGCGCATTCAAGGCCTTATAAGGTGTAAGCACGGCAATGCTTCATGACAAAATCAGAATCAAATAAAATGAATAGTGGCATGATTAGAAAAAATGAAAATTGGATTGCATAACAATTTAGCCATGTAAATCGAGAGATCAGTACAAGCTACTTCACATTTCACACAAAAGATTTTCTAAAAAAAACTTTTTAGAAAATCCTCAGTCTGAAAAATTAAAATTATTAGTTTAATTGATTATTTGAAGTTCATTCCTAAATTATTAAAACTCCATTTATAAAATTAATTATAAATATAGATTTATAATAAATATATATTATTATAAATATAATTATAAAATAGTCAAATAAAACACATAAAAAAAAACACAATTTTTAAAAAAAATGATATAAAAAACATTAAAAATAAAACTAACAACAGGAAATTCAAAATATTGTGTAAAAAAAAAAGTGCAAAAACAAACACTATTTTTTATAACAATAAGTTTATATTTTAATGCGCAATTTAAAGTAATGGAAATTTCCATTCACTAACAATGTTTTAAATATATATGTCACTTAGAAAATATTATATTAAGCATTTTTTTTAATTTTTTTTTTATTACAGAGTCGAATCAATAAATTAAATATTGTGAGTCATGCCTTTAACATAACGTTGCAAATAATAGTTATTTTTAAAATAAAGATATTTGGACCGGAACAGCCTTTCAAACTGAATTAATTTCAGTCGCATGCATACGGCATTAAAAAAAATAAAAAAGTCCAATCACCATGGAAATTCCAGCTCATCATTGAAAATTAGCGTTAAGGGATAATCAAAACTTATTCTATGTAGATGAATAGAACAAGAATATCGTACTAGAATACTCTTCTAAGACTCACTACGTCAAAAAAGTTTATTATACCATAAAATACCACAAGGGGACTACTCAACTTCAGAGAAATGTTATTAGAACTTTTGAAGGTATTACCACCAGGGGCGTATATTGCTATAACGTACAACTTAAATAAAATGTGACAGCTGAAAATGAGGGTGACGCCTCTATGTCTAAATGACATAGAAACAACAGAGCATCTGCTCAAGGCTCAATCATAGGAAAGTGATTTCTTATTATACATCAAGTCAAAATTTTGCTGGAAAGCACTTAATTTTTTATTAATTTTTTAAACTGTTTTAAGCAAAAGACACTATAAATTCAAAAAAGATCTAAAGAGCACGATGTTCTCATGTGTTCCCCTTACAAAAAACTTCATCTCCTTATACAATACATAACAACGACTTTATACATGGCAGTCTTAAAACTAATAGCAACTATTTTCCAAAAAAAAACGTTTACCATTATAAAAACTTGAAATACACTCCAGAACAAAAAACTTGACTACATATCTGTTCTGAACTTAAAAAAAAACCTATACCTAATATTGGAACTATACATAATACTTTAAAAACCTCGTGCATTTTTAAAGTAAACCTTAAACAAATAATTATTTTAATTTTTGCATAATCCCTGCAAATAAACATTTGTTTATGCACATGTTAATGTATGTATATATTTTTAGAATTTTGTAAAAATCTATAGAATATGAATATTATCACACCTAATTATATAACAAACGTTATCTAATGTATTTTATCATGTATTTATCTATTTGTCAGCAAAAATTTTCACATTTTTGTTGTTTTTATTGTTTTTTTTTTTAATTTCACTTAACAATTTGTAAATATATTCATGTGGCAGACTTAAATGCAAATAATAAGCGCCACATTTCAAAAAAATGAAAATTCTTTACTTTTTTTATGAAAAATATTGTAAATTATAGTTATCGAATTATATTTACTTTTTAAGCGCTTAAAAGCTCTTTAGTAAGAATGTTAAAACGTATATGAGATCTATATAACTAGAAAATAAGGTTAATTAATAAATAATTATAAAATTTACGATATTTATGTAAACATGTGTCAAATGCCATCAATTGCAACACGAGTTTCAATTAAATTTCCACACCAGGAAGGAAGAATCTAAACCATATGATTTAATAAATATTTTCAACTGTATTTCAACTGTCAAAATGTAATAAAATTTTTTTTTGGAAAATAATCTAAAAATATAAAAATTAACCTTTTTTCTAATTATTAATTATTTTGATTGCAATAATAATTTTTGATCTTATATTTATTTTGATAATATTTAATTTGTTCGAACTTATATGACTTATAGATTTTAAAAATAAATTAATTGCATAGTAATTATTAATTAATTATACATTTGTTTTAAATTACATTTTTTTAATATAAAAAGTATGTATTAAATTTTTATATTTTTAGAACTTTTAATCTTTGGACATGAAAATATGAGACATGTTGATATTATCTTATCAAATTTAATTGAATAAAAAATTCCATAATACCTGTGTACATTCATTACCTCATAAACTGAGAACTTGAAATCATATACTTGTCACTTTTATCGAAAAATAATAAGCTTTATCTAGAACTTTGAAATATAGTCATTAAAGTATTTTTTCTTTATGTAAACGTCATTTCTTAGAAAAACTCCAAAGTACAATTGAGTCATTTGCAAAAATTTTGAATTTAAAAAGAAAAGAAGGTGTTAATTAGCGTAATAAAATTTTATATTTAAGGTTATTCATTATTATAATATAAATATGAATATATAATAAATGAATTAATATTGAATAATTTTTCGAATTAGAATTATTTATTTTTAATGCCTATAGTAATAATAAATTATTAATAAGTTGAACTTTGGAGTTTTAAATTAAAAGAAAGGGATTATTTAATTTCATATTACAACTTTAATGGATTTTATATACATATAGGAAAAGAGTTTACACAAATATAATGCATTATAAAATATATTTTAATCTAAAAATATATATAATTTAAATAATATAATTTATTACTTCTAATTTTAATTTTATATTACTTATTAAAATAAATTATTATAAAATCTACAAAGAATTGAAATAATATTTATTTTTTCAAAATATTAACCCTTATGCGGCAATATGCATATTTTATGATGTTTTATAATCAAGTAAAACTGTTTTAAAAAAAACTTATTATAGTTTTTTAATATTATGGTATACAGTCATTTTTTATTAGGTACCAGACCAGGTTGATACTCCCTGCATTTAACTTATTTTCTAAATTAAATAATGAACAATGCAGTTTTTAGGTAAAATAATAATAGAGTTATTCGATTGAGTTTGATGTGTTTGATTTGAGTTTGGTGTCTTTGTATTTCCCGAATTAATCTCGACAGTACTGTCATTTAATATTAAGAAGTGTTTCTTGCAATTGCACGACTGAACTCAACAGTTGTTATTCTATATAGTTAATATAAGGTATTATATATAGTGTTTAAAAATATAGTGTGTAGTATAAAATTAAAATACTTCGAGTGATTGATTTTTGATTGATTCTTATAACTCACAGCTGATATTCGAATTTTATACTACAAATAAGATCAAAAAAAACTTTAAACCAAGAGTTTTCAAGATAAAATAATCAAACCTTACTCTCCTACTGATAAGTCTAGTAATCCTATAGGGCCAAATATTCTTTCAACATTTTTTGATCTAAATATAACTGACGAATGGATTCAATAAAAAACTAAAGTTACACATGGGTTTAAAAAATAAATTTAACACTATATTAGTTATAATGTTATCTACATAAACTTCAAATAAAAAGATTATGCACTTAATGATTTTAAAAATAATAACGATTTTACTAGAAAAAAAAAACCGCCAATCCCTAAAAAAATAGCATTAAAACTTTTTATATTCGATTCCGCTGTTATTCTTAGATTGTAAATAGAAAAAATAGAAAAAAGATAAGTATAAAAATGAAAACTAAGTATGTATGGCGCTAAAATGAATATTCATAATGGAAAATTTCCAATTCTATAATTAACTATTACTTTAAAATTTTTTTCAAATTACTAAATGTGAAATAACGCCAACTCAAATAAAATGACAATAAATGCATATTCTACTTGTAACTAATATTACTTAAATATAACTACTGTATTGATTATTTAAGTAATTATCAATAAAACTTTATTTACAATTAGAAAAAAAAATGTTATAAAATTATAAGATTCAAGTTAAAAAAAAAAAGTGATGTGATAATAATTATTATTACATAGCTATTAAATATATTTCCAAGATTTAATAAAAATTTTCAATTGAAAAAATTTTGAACTAAGTAGGTATATTAACTTAAATTAAAATTCTATTTTATATTTTTTTTGAAATTCAAATGAAAAATTATAACATACAATTACAATTATCTTCAGAAAATATGGTGCAATAATAATGATTTATAAAATAATCTTAATTTGTTTTTTCTAATTGAGATCACGTGTTAATCAAGCGCATGTCTAATTATTCTCTTCATTTATTTTATTATAACTATTATATTGTTTTAAAATTAACTAACTAACCTTCATCACTAAATATTTTTTTTAGAATATATAAAATATAAATATTTATTTTTCAGTAAGTAATTAATAAATCAATGAATGACGGGAATTTCCGTAAATATTTGATTTGAAAAATTTTATTGTTATTAATTACTATGATGATTACATTATAATTAGAAATTAATATATATGTATTATAGATTGTGATACATTTACCTATTGTTATATATTTGAAAATAAGATTATATAAAATGTTAGTTTTTTTTTTTTTAATTAATTTCCATTAATAAAAATTAAATAAAATTTAACAGAGTCGCAATACAAAAAAAGGGTATCATTAGTCTTGTATATTTTGTCATATCCCATTTACAATCCGATTCAGCAAGTTTTCTCCCGCAATCCTTCGTCATGGATTTAAGATTCTTTATAGTACATTTATAAACTCCAAAAATGTCTTGATTATCAAGTACAAAATTAACTATCTGACCTATCTTTTAGCTCAGTGATAAAATGTCGGCTTTTCAATCGAAAAGTCTCTGGTTCAAACCCTGGTCGGATTATAGCTAATAAAAAATATAATGTATATTATAATAATTTAATAATTTAAGTCCAAATGTTAAATCGGCAAAGGATTAATATTATCAGGCAATATTTACTATTGGGTGGTACTACAAATAAATAAATAAATAAATTAATTGAAATTTCAAGTGTTCAAAAAACTTTCTAAAAATCAAGTACGTAAGGGTTACACACTTTTAAAGGTTGAAGGAGGTGGGTTTGCTGAATTTCAACAATAATCAGAGCTCAAACATAGCTTAACTGAATTCGGAGACTTTTTCACACACACCCTGTTTCGTTTTCACACACACCCTTGTATGAAAAAAAACCACAGTTATTTAAACTTAATAAATAACGTGTAAGAGCTAAATCTTTAATAAATAAATAATTGTAAAATTTAATAAAGTACGCTGCCCAATTAAAAATTGATAATAATATTAAATGTCATATTTTTGACAAATTTATTTGACAAGCAATTTATGACAAATAAATAAGTACATACTTGAAATTACTTGAAAATTGATTTAAAAGTATTCTTTTTAAAAAAAAGAAGGCAACGGTGTTGCCAACTAACTATTGAAATCAAAACTACTGAATTTCTATTTAAAGTACTTTGATTGAAATAATTTGACAGTTAACTTAACAGTGTTGGAAAAAAATATAAAAGCAGTTAAAAAAAAAAAACTGAAATTCTTTTTGAAGTATTTCGATAGAAAAGCAAATCACAAGTAATAATGTTAAGAATTAATATAATTTATTAAAGATCAATATCAATTTACAATTGTACTAATATCAAGTACTTACACAAGCACATATTAATACATCGAATACTGACAATGAAAATAATTTTCAAAATTTAATTACATATGCCATATGCCATATACAAAATCTTAGATAATTAAGTTAAGAATAAAAATCTTAATTCACATCTATTTAAAGTTAAAGTGAAATTATAAGAGGAAACCTCAAAAAATTTCTTTCTATATTTTTTAATTGTTTGCGTAATTACTATTTATTTTGTTTATGTTTATAAGTTCATTTGTTTATAAGACCAAAGAGAACAATGTTCAAGTTCAAAAATTTTTAAAAAAAATTAAAAAGATCACAAAGTCAATTAAATTTAGTAAAATTAATTATTAAAAGTTATCTAAATTAATCAAAATATTAAAATTAATATACATGTAGGTACACAAAAGTACTCATAATTCTCTTTCAACTTATTTAAAAACTATGTTTAGTTAAAAAATCTGTTTTTATATTCTGAAATAAAAACTAATTAAACTGTTATATACATATTTGTTATATACTGTAATTCATACATGCAAACACATTTATATTTAATATATATACTATATATATGCAATAGAGGTTTTAATTGAAAATTATATAAAATAAAGTCTGATGTAAGACTGTTAAAATATATAAAAGTATATATATATAGATATATATAAAGATAGATGGATAAAACAAATGACAACAAAAAACTTTCTAATTACTGATGATACAATTCTGTTAAAATTTTTCTTTAATTATACTTAATTATTTAAGATTGTAGAATTTAATTTTTTTTTTATTTTTTTTGTTTAATAATATTGTCATATTTTCAAAAATTAAAAGATACTATCATACATACATTCATACATATATATATAAATATATACATACAGTTTTAACTAAACATAAATACAAATTTATATTGTAAGTAAATAATCTACAACCAAAATTTAATTAATTGAAAACTTTAACAAAAATTAGCATTAACCTTCCAGACAAAATAAAAAAATTTAAAATTAATTAAATTTTAAATTCTCATAATGAATATATTTGCAAATCATTATGATGAAAATGTGCGCAAATTTATTGCTTAATATTTAAAAAAAAAATAAATCGCTTAATTTGCAAAAAAAAATTGAATTGAATTGTAAATTAGAATTTTAATTCAAAAAATTAAAAACTTTAAACAATTTAAGTTGAGCACGTGTTTTATATGAGACATTAACACTGTTTACACATACATAACATACATTATTACTTATAATATACATAATATGTGTCAATGTGTTTAAGGTATTGCTGACGAATGTACAAATATACAAACATAAAGCTTAAAAAAAAGGTATTCAGCAAATTTTATTAGTTCAGAAAACTGTGATTAAAATTAATAAAGCATAGGTAATAAAATGTTGACATTTTTGATATTTAATATTTATATAATAAGAAATTTTAAACCTTTTTATTTCAAATTCCAATAGACAAGTTGGCGGTTATAATACAATTCTATTTAGTTGAATGTCCCGCCATCTGTCCGCACAAGAAATTAATAAAATGAAAGGACTACGATTCCAAAATTTTGATAAATTCATTTAAATACAAAAGCCGTTTTTGTTATTAAAATCGAACTAATGTGTTCAGTGTGTTCAATTAGCTGTCATATGTAACTTATTTTTTTTTAAAGCACATGACTCTATATTTATTAAAGCCGGGATTCTAAAATTCGTATTAACGACTTTTTAAATGAAACTTTAAAGAATCGAAATAAAGTATACTTTAAAGTTCAAAATCAGTTTTGAATTTATTTTTTAAAGTATCACGTTCAACGTTCATGCTAACGATCCCGAGTTTAAAAACTAACAAAGCCTAAGTAAGTCCATAATAATTAAATCTATAATGCGCTTCGGATATTAAAATAGCAGTTGCGTTTTAAAAAAGTACAAAAGAAAATAAATAAGTACATATAATAAGTTTTTATTAACTATATACTTATTATATTTCTAGTTAATTAAAACGATCCTGCTTATTATTAATAAATAATTTAATATTAATAATAAAATTTAATTATATACAGTTTTCTATTGTTAATTTTTATTACTTTACTTATTTTAATTAAAATTATTTTTCAGAACTGATTAATTATTTTTTGATATTAATTAATTTATATACACATACATATGCATTTATATAAAGGGTGTTTCAGAACATTCGTATTAGATTTTAAAGCAGAGAATGAATTGTCATCGAGGCTGCACTATCGATAGGTAATGTTTTATGTTTTCATAACTCGGAGGATCCGCTTTAATCTTTAATTCCGATTTTTAAATTGAAATACAAGAATTAAATAAGATAGATATTCTTCCCATTAGTTCTAACTGATTCCAATTCAGCTAAACATTTCGTTTAGAAGTCGATTGCGGAAAATATGGCTCGATCAATAGTAATTCGCACGCAGAATAAGTTAATAAAAAAAAGACTTATTTCCGATTAAAAAACTGATACAAATGATCTGATACACCCGGTATATTATTTAATTATTGAATATAGTAACTGAAAACTATAATAAATTTTATATTCATCTATTATTTTTTTATTTACATTTATAATATATATATAAAATTATTAATTAACCGTTAAAGGTTAAAACAAATTTAATTTAATAACCATTTAACTGGATTTGTGCAATTTTTTTTTATAATAAAAGTAAAAGTTATTTAAAAAAAATGTAATATTTTTTATAATCGTTTAAAAAGTTCAATTAATTAATGAGTTATATATTCAAAATAAAATAATTTCAGGGCTTTCTTTAAATATTAGTAACTTGATCAATTTCTTGAATCATACATTTTTCGAAAAAATTTTTGTTGCCATTAAATATATTTCTTTGATTGTATTCAAAAAAATTCATTAAATTACATAATCATCAAGTTGAAAACACAAAAATCCCAAAATATAAAATTTTCAATAAATTGATGACAAAAAAATCGTTTAAAATGAATTTAGGGTTGGTTTTAAAATCAATGTTTTAAAAATGTGTTCATTAAAGCCTTAAGCACTTTCAATTATGTTGTACCCATTATTCTAAAACCTTTGTTGTTGAGAAATGTGTATGTTGGAAATTAAGTAATACCAGGGCTTTATTTAAGTTAGAAAATATTAATATATATGAGCGAATGTGTATATAATATTATTACAAGAGTAAATATATATAATTTCATTTATAAAGTTTACACATTATTTTCTAAATAGAATAAGGATCCACTAATACTATCAAAAGATTGAAGAAATTTGATTTTTCTCAAAAAAAAAGTTGTATCTTTACTCTATGGTTATACAATTTTTAGCGAAATATTTTTAAGAAAGATCATAAATTAAAAGAAATTTTTAAAAAATTTGAAAAACCGTGTTTTTTTTTTAGATTCTCCTGAATAATATTTTAGCGATCGAGAAAGAAGCTGCAAAATTTGGATTTTGTAATTTGGAAAAACCAAAAATTTTCAGATTTTAGGAAAACCAAATCCCGAATTCAATCCAAGATCTGTACCTGATATTATAAAAGACAAACCCAAAGCCCAATAAAAAAAAATTTTACAAAAAACTAAATTTTTAAAATTTTTAAAAAAAAAACTAAACAGAAAAATTTTTAAAATAAATTTTAATTTAAAGTAAATTAAATCAAAAAAGTTTTTCAAAAATATTAAAAATGCAAAATTTTTAAAAATTTCATCATTATTTTGTTTATTTCCTCAATATACATATAAATGTATGTATATTATGCATTATATATACATGTATATATAATACATATCTTATCAGACAAAAATAAAATTTTCCAAAACCGCAAATTAATAAAGCGACACATTCTCATATCTATGTTTTTATTATTATATAATACAGTAATTCTCAAATAGATTAAATATACTTACTCTATAAAATAAATATGTGACAATATGTAATATTGTAAAATTTTAATTTCTATACACATTTGTTTATGTATATTTTATACACATGACATTATATATTCTATGTTACAAAAGAGTTCAATATTTCTGAACTGCACTGTACATGTATATTGATACATTTTATTTCAAAAAAATTATATTTTGATTGAAAATTTTAATATCTGTACTATACTGAAATAGGTCAAGAATTTTTCCGCGTAAAATTCTTTTTTTTTTTTTGGAAAAACATGCTTTTATATAAAAGAAAATTTATTATAATTTCCATAATAAAAAAGATACTAGATACAAAAATTGCTTGGAAAATCCAAAAAAAAAAAATTATATAAAAATTATGTTTGAAAAATTTAATTTTTGAGTTAAAAATAAATATTTATACTAAAAATTCTGTTTTTTTTATCATTTATATTTAAAAAATTTAAAAATAGAAAAAAAAATTTGCAAACATTTTTATAAAACATGAAACATTTACAAAAAAATTTTTTATTTATAATCAATAAAATTTTTAAATATTTAATAAAAAAAATAAATTAAATTTTTGAATTAGAATATATAAGTGGGAAAATTTAAATCTCATCTCAAATATTTTTCGGAAATAATTTTGATAATATTTACATTTAAATTTAAAAAGAACAATTACTTAGTACCGACTAAGTACCGATTAACAATAGAAACTAATATTAAATTAAATAAATCTTTTAATTTAAAATAACTTTTAAAACTTTTAAGATTCTCCCTTCATGTGAACTTAAGTCATATCCTCTAAGTGTAACAACGGTTAATACTAAGAAGGCTGACTTAAGCCTTACACCATATAAATATAATAAAAGTTAAAACTGAGGAATTCTCCTTTCAACAAGTTAAATACTAGCTTATTATTAACTCTATTTAATTCAATTGTTTAATTAAATAATAATTTTCACATACATACATACTTACATAAATTTATTTATTTATTTTATCCATTTTATTTTATTTAAATTTTTTAATTTTTTTTTTTTTACAAATTCATTATAAATTTATTTTATTAATTAATTTAAATGAATTGCAAATTATTCCAAACTTGATTTTTTTTTTTTCGAATTAAATTAAATTTACTTACACAATATTCGGGGTGAGCTAACGGTGTACGAGAATCACTCTTATGAAAACTCATTATAATACAATTAAAAATTAATTAAAAAAAGTCTTTAATTAAATAAAAAAAAATTAAAATTTTAAATTTTTTTTTTAAAAGCACTTATTCAACTTTGGTTTTTTTTTTAAATATTATATTAAAATAATAATTAAAAAAAACTTTTTTTTAATTTAAAATGTCCTTAAATTAAAATAAAATTAAAATTTATTTTAAAAATTTATAATATGATTTATTTATTTTTTTTTTCTGATTTAATATTTATTAAAATTTTTTCCAAGATTTTTAAATTAATTCTTATAGTGTAAAGAAAACAAAATGTCTATTTTTTTATTTAAATTTATAAATTGTTTTTTAAAATGTAACAGTAAAGTTAAAAAATATTACATCCGTTCTGTTTGAAGTTTAAATCAAGAATGCCAACATTAACAGCAAGCTTTAATATAGTGTAGTGAAGGCTGTTATAAACACTGATTGCTGAACAAATTTTGTTGTTCTTGTTTTTTTTTTTTTTGTAGTTTTATTTTTTTTTTTTTGTTTATCTTTTTTTTTTTGTTTTTGTTTTTTATTTATGTTAAGATATTTTGTATGAGTAATAGAATAGAATTAATACATGTATAAAAAGTGTAAATGTATAAGTCAATAACGGCTTTTTTAATTCAAAATTATAAAAATTTTTAAAAAAATTTCCTGTCAACTGTTAAAATACATATATACACATATATATATTTATATATATAAACAACTTTTTTTCTATTTTTAGAAACTTCAATACTAATTTTAAAATATATATATATACATATTAATAAATATATATAAACCCTTTATAAATCAAATGTATATACTTATATATATAATTATATTATATTATAAAAGGTATTAAATTAATCATAAAAAATCAATCATAATCATAAATCATAGTATAAGCTTAGCATTTATTTTTAGAACTTTTAAACAATTCCTAGAATATAAATATATCTATATATACATACATATGTAGAGGTATATTTGTTTTATAATAGATCATAAATTATAATATTAAGTTTTTTAAATATTAAATAATATTGATAAAATTTACATTCTTAATATATAATGTTTATTAGACTTTGACAATTCTGACATTTAGATTACAATTTTTTGAAACAATTGACAATCACTGATACATAAAATACTTAAGAAATAAAATTTGATTACATAATCAAAGTAATTGTAATTTTATTAATGTAATAGTTAATAATTGAAGTATTAATGTGTCAAATTTACATAACTGATAGTAATTTTACAGATTTTTAATTACATATTAATTTTTTTCAATTAAATGCATTTTAATACGTTTTAAAAATAAAATTATATTTATTTGTAAATAAAAGATTAAATAATTTTTATATAAATGAAAATAAACAAATACCTATGTACGTATAATTATTATACTAAATAAAATTTTCATTCATCTGTCAAAAATATTAAATGAGTAATAACTGTCTCTGATGAAAAGTTTTTTAAAAAATTTTGAAAAAAATATAATTGTAAATACAGAAAATATGACAGATAATTCCTTCAAGTCAAAATTATATTGCCCAGAAGGACAATTACTCAGATGAATTTTAATTATGACGTTTAATTGAAATTTCTGCCTAATTAAAATTTATCGGGTTTTTTTTTTATTAAATTATTATATTTTTATTAATTATTTTAAATAAATTATAATAAATGATTATATAGATATTATAATATCAATATCTAAAAATACATTTTCAACTCTTACTTCAGATTTTCACACGTGTTCGGCGCAATTAGAAGTTTTTAAATAAAAAAAATAAAAATTTTTGCCAAAATATTTTGCGTATATTAAAGTGATTGAATTTCAATTAACTTAATAAAACAAAAATTATATATTTTTTTTTATATTGTCAATTAAAATGTAATTCATAAGAACAACCAACTAACAATAAAAAATGAATCTTCAAAAAATTCGAGTTCAAACGGTCAATTGGAAAAATTAAATATTTTCAAATTTTTATAATGAAAGTTGTTAAAATCAATTGAATTGTTTAACCACATCCAAAAAAAAAAAAATGAAATTATTGTGAAATGTTGAATTGCGTCTCATATAATTAACTTTTGTTATTTATAAATTTTTTTAAAACAGACGGAATCAATTTTAAAATTATTTTAGGTTTTGAATATAGCTGTGGTTTATGTAAATGAGCCAAATAGAATATAGAAAATATGGAGATGAATAATCAGACTCTGGTGAATTAATGAGCTGAGTGGCATAGTGATTAGCGTGGAACTTTTCATTTGAGAGGCCACGATTTGAATTTTAGTTAAAGGGTGAAGGGTAAATTCGACTCAGCTACCGTCCAATTTATAAAAAATATATTAATATAAAGAAAAAAATACATAATATAAACAAATAATTTAATTTAATAATCTAACTCACAGATATAGAAATACAGAAAATTATTATAATATACATATAAGAAATAGAATTGTATCTATCGAAAATCTAAGACGTTGGTACATGTTATAAGGGCCAGTACTATCTTGTGTTCAAATTGTGAATTCTACACTTAGATAAATTCTAAAAGTAAGAATATAATATGTCGCTCTTACTCCATGCTTATTAGACTTATTAGCCTAACTGTTTAATAATAAGCATTTAAAAAAAGAGGTTGACAACATAACCAGAATGCCCCTAGAACAGAGCTTTCAAGTTAGTCGAACAAGAGACCTACCGAAACAGTCGTGGCGTCGAACAGCAATCGAAAAACTGTCTA
Source organism: Dolichopus griseipennis (assembly GCA_963082915.1). Classification (NCBI taxonomy): domain Eukaryota; kingdom Metazoa; phylum Arthropoda; class Insecta; order Diptera; family Dolichopodidae; genus Dolichopus; species Dolichopus griseipennis. The sequence continues at coordinate 11,193,310 of OY720443.1, read as the reverse complement.
GAATCGCACAAACATAAGAGATAATTTTGATAATTAATGGCAAAAAATTGACACTTATAGATGAGGCAGGTTGATGTCCTACGCTCACACTAGGAGTTACAAATGTTTTATAGAATCATATTCATTTAGCATAAAATGTTCGGTTATCCTATAAAGCTCTAATTCTTAAAAATATAAAGCGTTCCTGAATAACCTGTACATATGTATATATATAAAAAAAATCCCTGCAACTTTTGATTAATTAAATGCATTATCAATTCTTTAAAAATGCTGATTGAACGCTTCATTTTAGACGCAAAAAAATATTATAAATAAAACAAAATACTTTTATAATACTTTAATTTTTATTTTTTATTACCTAGAATATTCCGTTATTACCTAATGTATATTATACATAGGTAAATCAAACACCCCCTTAAATTATTGCATATTTTAAGTCGAAATTGTTAAAATATTAGATAAAAAAAAATCAATAATAATTTTAAATGGCATCAATTTATTTATAATAATTATTATTATGTGGTTGTTTTTATTACACTATTGTAGACCTACACACAAAGCTAATAATTCGCAGATTTAAAAAAAAAAAATTCCATTTATAATGTCTTTTATAATAAATCAGTTTAGGTTTCTTCATATACTTAACCTATACTAAACAATATTTTATTACTCAGAAGTTTTAATATGAAAAAAGAAAATAAATATTTCACAATTTCGTTTTTTTTTTTTTAAATATTTGTTTAATTTAAAAATTTACAATTTTTCTTATTATTAAATACAATAATTATTATTCAAACTCGTTAATCATAATAAAATTAATCGTAATTCATAACTTTGTGTTATAACAACTCTAATTTAACCGCAGATTAATATTTAACAAATTTTTTTTTTTTTTTTTTTTGGAAAATTTACATGCGAAATTAAGGTGCTAAAAGTATTCTAATTTATTAAATCAATTAAACTTAATCGATTTAGGAAGCTTAAATATAAATTATTAAAGTTTTTAAATTGTTATATGACCTAGGTATACATGTAGAACTTAAGCACTATTTAAAAACTTGAATACTCAACTTGTATGGAGTTTAAAATAAAATTTAAACCAAATTCTATAAGTACTAATTTAGGACTTCAAAAGCTTTAAAAGACCACTCAAAAATACTCAATACACTTAATTAGAACAACATGAACCTGATTGCTAATAAATTGGGTAAATCCCCAAAAACAAAATTGTTTCAAAAAAAGAACTACTTTAAAGAACGTCATGTTTATAACACACTTCACAAAAAAAATACACTTAAAAGTGATCAAATAACAATATATTAAATGACTAATTTTTGTCAATCCATGTGATCAGAGCGGCAAAGAGTGTTAATAACGTGTTCAAAATAACAAATTTAAAAAAACAACAAATAACAATTTTTTTCCATCACTTAAAAAATAAGTGAGATTAAAAATTATCTTTTTGACTTTTTCATTAGAATATACACAAATATAAGTCATACAATGTTATAATCTACTGTTTACATAATATTACTCACGTGAATTAAAAACTTTCACACATACGTTCAGAATTAAAAAAAACAATTAAAAATACTTGTATGTTTGTATGTTTTTGAATAAATTTTAATAAACAAATTAGATTTTAATAGATAAGAGATTATGATTATCTAAAGCCGTCTGAGTTGAATAATTTGCATTATACATTATACTTTGTTATTGCTAACTATAAGATTTTATCTGTGTGTTTATAGTATAAGTAAACAATAATATTTTTTTTTTGACTATTTAATGGAATTTTTCGATAAATTTTTGGATAAAGAAGATAAAATAACTCAAATTAGAATTGGAAAGCTCCAGAAAATATGAATTGTAAATTTAAAAGTATAATGTATCGTTTGTCTAACCACTGAAAGCTCAATAAAATGACAAGGTATTAAGGAATTTTATAAATATTCAATTATAGGTACTATGTTATTAATTTGCATACAATACTTTTCCTAAATAACGGAAGATCATAAAATTTTTTTTGAAATAAGGTATCTACGTAACTAATTTTTAATTTCGCGTTCTGTCTGTGACTCCATGCATCATATTCCACGAGTTAGGGTGTTCATTTCTTTAGCCTACCTATTGAGGAAATTAATTACTCTGAATATGTCGATCATGCAGGTTTTACTGTTATGTTTTGTAGAATATACCGTATTTGTATAATGTGCCTCTCATAGACAACATGACAGTCCGCTGAAATAACATTTGATTTACATTATATAAATTGAAATAATAACTAACCGAAAGAAGTCTGTGGTTGTTTGGTTTAGAAATTTTAATTAAAGAGAACTTCTAAAAGCCATTGGACTTTTAACCACAGTACAAAATTACCTAAAAAATGACAACCCAAATCGTCATATACCTATGTACATATATTAACCGCCTTATTTGCTAACAAAAATTGCAAGTTGCGGCTCAAATACAGGGTGGCGCAAAACGACCGATATGGTTTGAGTGCATTATAACTTTTTAAATTTGTTTATATTTTTTATTTTTATTTCAGAATTTTGTGAAGAAAACTTGCGGCATTGGAAATGGAACGGTACACAACAGAACAGCGATGTGCGAAGCCGAAAATGGTCACCACTTGCGGGATATAATTTTTCTACTTAAGTTAAAAATATTCCCGATTAATGTACTGTATAACAAATAAATAATAATAATTAACCATTAAATAAAAAAGTTATTAAACATTCGAACCATATATATGGTCGTTTTGCGCCATCCTGTATTTGTTTATAAATATAAATAAAAATTTGAGTTCGAAAAACACTCAAATTTTTAAGGGCTTGCCGACACTTAACAGATTAATTAAAAAGCGGAATCAAAATTTGAAAAATCTAGATTTTTATAAATTAAACCATGTACCTATTATGTGAATCCAATCAAAAGTGGGTATACTAAATCTATTGTGGTTTAATTTATATTAACAACACTACACTGCACGTGGAGTTATTAACATCAGAATTGTCTATGTACCTATTAAATTTTATTAAATTCGTAAATTACTATCTGCGATATATAAATACAAATTAAAATTCCGCCTAAATTTTTAATATTTATTTTGATTTTTTATCAAATAGGTAGGTATATATTTTAAAATTTTCTTTAGTTACTGACTATTATAAGTTACGTTTAACGATTTAACATAAATATATACAAATTCTATGTCGAATTCATGAATAAACATGCCAGAAACTTAACCCTTTAATAAAATTTTAGTACATGTGTCCGTATATATAACTCTTATATCTAAAAAATGCTAGTGTTATTTGATATTTTTATGCTGTTCAGTTAATCTATACATTTATACATATCACATGTGCTTATATCCATATATAGCACATATCCAAAAACAATATATGATTACAGACTTACAAATATTATCATATTTTATGCGTCTAAATTTTTTTTTTATTTTTTTATCTTTATTTTTTTTTTTTTACTTTTGCTCTCAGAGTCAAATTTTTTTAATTATTTGGAAATTTTCCGTTCACTGTAAGCAAAAAAAAAAAAAATTAAATCACTTCATTTTGCTTTTAAATCATTTAATGATTGCTGACGAACGCTATTGTTCAAAGTACAAATTTTTTTCAAATATCCAAAAAAAAATTAAAAAACAAAAAAAAATATTTTATCTATTGTTAAAAAAATTTTTATTAGTTTTTCTTGTCCGTCCATTATGTCAATTACATAATGTACTTTAATTTTTGAAATAATTGATATTTGTATTGGATTGATATTCACTACGAATGGCTACAGCTATTACTCATTTGTTAGTTGGACTTGCATTTGTTGAATTTGAACTTGTCTATTCATTAGTATAGGTAAATAATGTTGTATACTAATTAACTAGCGGCTCAAAACGCTCAAACCTAAAGCGATTTTCGCACTCAAATATTTATTAAAATTTATAAACAAAGAATGGAGCAACAACCGGCTTTTTTGTGACTGAACTAGCCGGTTCATATATATCTTCGTTGAATTAGGACTTGTATGTTCATTAGTAAAGTTAAATAATGTTGTATAGTAATTAACTAGTGTCTCGAAGTGCTTAAAATTCGAACGACGCACTCAAATAATTATTTAAATTTATAAACAAGAAATCGAGCCGCAACCGGCTGTTTTGTGACTGAATTAGCAGATTAATTTACAATAAGATATTTTGTAATGACTATATACACTATGGGTTTCGGGTTAAGGTGTGTAATGTTAGTTAGTACGCATAATTTTTTTTATAGGTTTCAGTAATAATAAGTTACCAACAATGTGGTTCTAAATAAATACAAATAGTGAAGGTTTCGACTACCAAAAGCCACTCTAAGTACGGCTTAGGATGCAAAGAATAAACTTTTATTTAAGACTACATTAAAAAAATCCTAATATATAACATATACACTCGACATTCATAAGTACATCTACATATATACAATTGCACAATGTATTATTTAATCATTGGGCAAAGTACCGACCTTTTATACAAAATGCCCGGCTTCGAATCTCAGTGAAAGAAATATCACCAATATAATATGACAACCTGTTTCAACATACACCTATGATATAGAGAGGCTTATTAGCCCAACATGTACCTACTAAATTCAATATTTAATAATATTATTTAGGCAATCCAACATATCTTAGATATTTAGTTAGTCTGAATTTATTTTTTGCAACATAATGATTTTTATCGATAAATGTTGAGGACGCCGTTTAATATTGAATAAAAACAAAAGTGTAAAAAAAACTATATAAAGCCTTAAAGGCAATTTTTTTTTTAAATTCTGATCGGTCATATAAATACCCATATATGTATATATAGCTGGTGTATATATAAATATATATGTGCAGATGTATATATAAATGAAAATGAAACAAATGATTCTAGAAAAACGAAAATTTTAATAAACGAAGAACAATAGAGTTGGACTTGTAAACTCTCTGATAAATCGTGCAAATCAATCATAGGGTTTAAAATTCAATAAACCATTACGTTGTCGTTAATATTATTTTTATCTTAGAGTTCAAAATGGGTTAAACAAACTACATAAAAACTTGTTCAAAACTTATATAATAGGTATCATATATGGTAGGTGTTGATAACTTTAACCCATGCGAAAACGCTTATTATGTAACTTGTTGACAGAGTTTTATATGGCAGGTATCCGAAAACATGGACCAAATATATTATTGCCTTCTAAAATATTTTGCCCTTACGGAGTTAGTTTTACCTTCCTGCTGATTTAACTCATCCATCTGCAAAACGCTTGCCTGATTCCATGTTTTTAATTGGTAATAGCCATATGCACATCTAGGCCTTGCGAGAAATTCGAGGCCTTAAATCTTAAATTTGGCTGAAGGACTTGTCTATTTTTCATGCCAATGTCATAGCTTAAATAGTTTATGTGGAGTTTATAAGGCAACCAAATCCAAAAGAATGGTCTGACTTCAACCAAAGGAATTGTTGCAAAAGGCCAACTTCATGACTCTGAAATTCTTGAGTTATCAACTAAACTTACTGCAAATGGACGAAGATCAAAGTCGATAGACGCACATAGTTAAATTTTTTTACTTTTCTAAGCTGATTCTATTCAATGACTTAAATTCATATCGAGCATGTCCAATTCAATGCATTATGAACGGAGAAACAATTTTAATATGACCTCAACTAGCGATCACATGCGTATACAAAAAATGGGTTATATTGTATTCATTGAAAACTGAAAACAAAAAAAACATCTTCCCAATAAATAAGTAAGCAGCTATTGTATACAAACATTGTATTTTTAATATTTTAAATGGTAAACCTCAATTAGATTTTTTTTTTTTCATATATATATATAATAAGTATAAGATTTTTGGGAAATTTCCATTCACGTGACATGCTTTAACATGTTCTTCGCCTGAATTACTAACGATATTTTGAATTTCATAACAAGATTTTTTATTCAACACTGGAAAGATTTTTGATGATCCTATTTTATGCACCTAAAATTTGTTTTTTTTTGTTTGAATTGAATACAAACATAATTAATTGCATATGTGTTAGTTTTGGGTTTTAGAGAATTATCCCAAAAAAAAGGTCAAAATTTCGAACAATTTCGTTTTTTTTTCGAAATTAATTCGAATTTATATTACTTATATACAAACTCATACATAGGTATAGCAACATGAGTATAGCAACTTATGTATCTTTATTTCTAATAACAGGTATATTTGTTTGCATCATTCAGGTATGCTTTTTTATCTCGTACATGACTCAAGAGAATTGTTACAAAAGAGGTAGGAAAGAAATTAAAAAAGTTTCCATGAATTAGTTTTGTTTTAGAAATGTTTTCAATAAGAATATTTTAATATTAAAGCACGTTTTTATATTTGACTTCTTTTACGATCGTTATGTGGTGCACTAACACCATCAAAGTTTTAAAAAAAAATTGAGCAAATATTTGAAAATGTTTTAGAATTTCTTTTGTATCTATGTACTTCCTTCCTTTCATTTTTCAATCCAGATTAAAATGCGTATCCGATAAACTACCATAATTTTAGTTACTGTTTCCCTTGTCCTCTTAAAGAGTGTATTGAATTTAAGATTCGGGTACCTCTCACGTACCTTCCAAAATCTACAAATCATATCTTATAAATTAATAAAGATATTGTTGATAGAGATAATTTGTAGTTCTGTCCTGTTTATATTATGTCATTAAGCCTTGTAATGAATTGCAGTACTGCTACAGGTACTTCATACGAAAGAAACTTTAAATTTGGTACAAGAGTGTTTCCAGCTATATTTTCATTATGTCCCTAACATTGGAGATCAATTGCAATGGTTTTCAGGGTATCTATCATATGCCTCCCAATACCGAATAAGCATATCCAAATTAATAAAGATACTAAATTTATATTTGAGGAATGGGTGTCCCGCCGTGTTACATTATGCCACTAAGACTTGTAATGAATTGGAGTGCTGGTTCAGGTACCTTCCACGCACATAGTAAGATTTAACAAGCATATCTTCGATATTAAAAAAGATAGAAACTTTAAATTTGGTACAAGAGTGTTTTGATCTATTTCGATCATGTCCCTAACATTGGAGATCAATTGGAGTTGTTGTCAGGGTATTTATCACATGCCTCCCAAGATCGAATAAGCATATCTTCGAAATTAATAAAGATAGAAACTTCAAATTTAGTGCAAGAGGATTCTTTCCTGATATTATTTTCCCAATAATAATGCCCGACCTACCTACACCTAATTAACATATCTTTGAAATTAATAAAGTTACAAAATTGAAATTTGGTAAAGGCAGTTTTGACTTGTTGGCTTAATGTTCCTGAATTCTGAGATAACTTGAAGTGTGAGTTCGTGTAACCTTCAGTTAATTTTTTATGAAGTATAGGGTAATTTCTAAGTCGGTTGCATTCACTTACCAATGTTTCTTTTCCTATTTTAATATAATAAAGCATGTTTTATGAATTTTAATATATATAAAATTCGAAAATAGAATGCAAACTTCATTTAAAATTAACAGAACCCTTCGAAATTTATCATATAACAAAACACAGAGCATTAAAACTCAAATTAGTTTGCCCTTAATTGAAAAACTCATAAATTATGGGACAAGAAAAATTCTTCAAAATTTTGTATAGTAGCCTTGAAATTGACCTTCAAATTCTTATATGAAAAATTTATAAAATAAAAGATCTAATTTTTGAAAAATATTTATATAACATTCATATTTCCAACTATCACTAAAGATATTAATATGCACATACATACGATATAATTTCTTTTGCGTTTTAATTTTTTATTGATTAAATTTTGAATTTTTCATAATTTTTGTTATATTTTCGATTTTAATTTATTTTTTTTTTGTAAATATTTAAAGTGTGACAGGAATTGGTGTATTAATTGGTCAATTAATTTGTTATATGGTTTTTACTTTCAGTTTTATGAAAAGAAAATGGAAACTATAGTAACCAAAAAAAAAAAAAAAATAATATCAAATGACAAAGACTGACAGGAGTTCAGTAAGTGTTCACAGTTCTTTTTATCATGAGTAATAGTCATGCAAAATTAATAAGCGCCAAGCTTAATTTAAAATATATGACTACTTATACATTTTCTGAAATTTTAATACTCAATTAATTTCCAAATTTTTATATGCTTCCTGTTAATTGATAAATGAAGTGTAAAAAGAATAACAACTTATTAATAATCATTTAATGATCCAGTTTAAATCATACCTAATGAAAATAATATCTCTTCAAGTCTACAGCAATTTATTTTGTTTTTAAGCTTTTATCAATGAAAATTGAATTTAGGTAACATGGGAGCTCTTAAAATATTAAAAAAACATCACAATGAATCGCTAATTTTTATTACTATATAGAAAAAACTGAACTTTAGTAAATAATTCCAATAGAATAATTCGAACCGATTTCTCTAATATTTTTTCTGAAATTATTTTCTGACTTAGAAAATTAACATGCGCTAATGAATTGCGCAAGTGGAGATTTCAGTTTATTTGCTTAATTGATGGATCAAGTGGATCTCCAGCCAAATCGCGTTAAAAGAGTTCCCTATCTTAATTTTTTTTTATTCAGAGGATTGGATCTGGCCATCACATCATTGTAAAATCTTCTGATCATTTTTCAAACTACGTCTATCGCCAGACGCCGATTAATAGATAGGAAAATGGCCAAACTAAGTTTACGATTATATCCATCCATGCAACAGCTCCGTGAACATAATTAGAAGAAGTCATTATTCATTTTACTTATTCCCAGCGCCGAATGGTACTTAAAGAATAGCTCCGAATTAAAAACAAACAATTTAGCGGTTAAGCAACCCGTGGACATTGTAAGGTTAACGCAATTAAATGTACCTAAAGTAAAACTTAAGTAACTTAAATATGAGTTTTGTGATCGCGAAAGTGGAGCGAAAATACTGTGAATAGGCTACTTATAGGCGCAAACACGCTGCATTATTTACTATGTCATGATCAACGAGTTCAGCAGCTCATACTAACATCAAGATGTCATCTGACACTACTGGATAAAGTTCACATATTTTAATTCTTCCAATAATATTAAAACCTATAGTGCAAAAAATTTTTAAAGGTAAATAATCTTGTAGAGCTTTTCACAGCCAAATATCCATGGAAACATGCATATACTTAATGTATAACATGAATTTTTAAACTTTCTTATTTATCGACTTAGTCAATTTGAGAAAATGCCAAAAATTTTGTGGAAACCTACGTACATTTGTTTGCACAATTAATATAAAATTTAAAATTAAAGTGATTTTTTTTAAGAAATTATTAATTTTTATTTTGCTTACTACGCAGTTTCAATTGGTATTTGGTACATTAGCACTAATAGTTTAAGAATAGATCGGAACAACATGAAAAGAATAAAATATTTTTAATGATTTGCTAATGTAATAATGTGATTTTAAATTCTACTTTTAAATTTGTATCATTTTGCCAATTTATTTCAACATTTTATTTCATTATCATTATATTTAAGAATTGAAGTAAACACTTCCGATTCAATTTAGTAAATTTAAGATTTTTATTTTTTTTTGTAGATAATGTAAAGGTCAATTCTTAAATTTAAATTGCAATGACTTTGGTAGAAGCACTTTTAATATTCGCAATCACCAAATTTATTAAATAAAAAGTACTTATTTTCAATTAAAAGAATTTTATAATAAAAAAAAATTGTGTTAATAATTCTGAGAAAAATTATGATATAAAAAATTTATTTGAAAAAAAAAAATCTATTGACTATCTATTCACTCTTTTAAAATTGTATTATATTTATTAAGCATGTAGATGTTTATTGAAATATTTTATCAATTAGAGCATAATACATTTATTTAAGATATTTTTAATTTAAGTGCGACATGTTCAATTATAAGTCTAATAAGCCTGTCTATATACCATTGTTAAATGTTGAAAAAGTGGGGACATATTATATTCTTATTATTAGTATTGATCTTAATTAATTCCATATTAGGCTATATTTTGTTTTAAAATTAGCATAGATTCGAGCTAGTTCTGAACAAAATCAGCACGTTCTGAGCGGAGCATGAACAGAGTACGTTCAGATTTAATAAAAAAACGCGATTTGAAAAAAGTTTTATTTTAGTAACGTTTTAAAAAAACGTCAAAAAAAAAGTTAAAAATATCTTAAATGTCAAAATGTCTTTTTATTTTAGTTTGCTCAACCGTGCTCGATATATTTCCACTGAGCACGTTGAGCACATTCTGTGCGCTCTTATGTAAAACAAAACACGAATCACGAGCTCTCAGCGCTCAGAGATAAAAAAAAAATACGATTTTTTTTTTTTTGACAGTTCATGCTCAGACTTCAAAACTACCTTTAGATTTAAAAATTCGAATATCAAATGTCAGAACATCACTTTATGTTTCTTTATGGAAGTTTTTGTTTGTTAAAAAAGTGAAATTTTTAATTTATTTATATATAATTATATTTTATTTATATTAAAAACTATGTTTGCGCCATCTTTTGCAATTATATGTAAAATTTTATATACAGATCAAATAAGCTGTTGTTGTTTTTACGTGTTATAAATCAAATTTTTATCCTGAACCAAATGAAAAAAACATAGCTATTGTTATATTAATGCATTTTTTAATAAAGATGTACCTATAATTATTAATTATTGGTTATGCTATTAATTTTAACCCAACGGCGAAAGGTAACTGAGTCGAGTGGAAAGCAAAGTTTTTCACATTGAGTGAGATTCGAACCTGAACTTCACGAGCGAAATGTTGGCACTCTCTCACAGTGCCAGTCATTAATACCTCTTGTATTTAATTAAAACTAATGACTCATTAGTTATTCTCACAACTAAGATTAAGTCTGAGTGAAAGAAATCGCTCAGACTCAATTTTAAAAGGATAACTAAACTTTTGAAGGGCAAAAACGAATTGGATTCGTTTCTAAATTCTTTAGATTGAATGTGACACAATATAGTAACGCAAGTCACATGAATTCATCCTATGAAAAATGTCGTTAACTAAATCTAATTGCGTATAGTCACCACCATTCCTGCCATACCTATAATACAAGTATTTCTCATTTTTAATTTTAATGATCTTTAACGCGGAATTCAGAAATACATTATAACATATTTTTAAATAATAATTTTTTTTTTTTGAAAACAATCAAAACACTTTTGATTATCAGTAGAGCATAACATGTTTATGTTTTCCATTAAAGGAAATATTTCACAAAAATTTGATTTTCAAATATAAATTTTATTTTAATTCTAATTTTTCATCACAAATGCGTAAAATATCGATGATAAATTAATTTGATGCGCATTTAAATAATTTTCTAATTGACTGAATGTAAAAATAACTTAAGCATTCTGTTTTCCATTAAAAAATTTCAAAAAAAAAAATAAAACTAAAAATATTAACATTTTTCTTTTTGTGTTCATTTTCAAAAAAATTCCGCTTCATTTTTTTTTTTAACTTCCTCTGACAATGCAAATATTTGAATACCTATGTATTTCGCAATCAGGGCAATCATATTAAATTACGTAAAGGTTTTAAAATTTCAATAAAAATCGAATCATAAACATTAATTATTTTTTTATAGATATTATTCGATATTATGATATTTCTTTTTTCTTTGAATTTTGACCCCATTTTCGGACACCATTAAAACGTTTATAAAAACAGGAAGAAAACTTGGGTTTTAAATAAATCGATATTTAAATTAAAATAGTTCTAACAATAACTGTGCGGAACTTCTTTAGGTGCTGTGCGACATTGAAGCACTAACTCTTATTTAATCAAGGATGGGACCCGCCTTACAAATGTACAGTATGACTTCGAGGATAAGGATGTGAAAGAGATTTTTGAGAGATTTAGGAAATTTATAGGATTATGGAGGATATTTAGAATTAAATAAAATGTTAACGATTTTCATAAATTGTTTGTCATTGGGAAATTTTAAGTGCAGAATGACAATTATCATATTATAAGGTAAGATAAAGTCAAGTTGAAGTCATGATCAGCGATCAATATGAAATGCAACACAGATTAATAACATAAACTTTAGGAGCAAAGGCATAAATGTGAGGCAAACTAAGGAATTCCTGTTAGTTGAAACAAAGAGTTTCAATAAAGTATTAATTTAAATATTTCTGAGCACTGTATGGATTTATTAGCAAACAGATTATGCTCTGATCATGGCATTCTAAGAACACTCTAATTTAATTAATAGACAACATAAAACCAAATATGTAGTAAAAGTCATGTCACTATTATAATTTCATTAATATTTAATGAATAATGAATTAATAGTATATAGACTTTAAAAAAAATTTATAAATTTAATCAACTTTATCTCATTAAAACTAAAAAGTTATTATTTTAAGTATTATAGTTCTCTTTAAATAATTTTCTTATGACTTCACCTGTGTGCCATCATCCATTAATATTGAAATAAATTTTAAAATAATTTTTGTTCAATATGACATTTCTTTTACATTGACAGATAGCAATTTACAGTTAATAATCAGAAATTTTATAACGAGCATTAGAGATCGTTCACTGTGAGCGCAATTTAATTTAAAAATAATTCCACAATTTTCTCTCTCAAGTTAAAAAATTAAAGGAAAATATTTTTGACAGATTGTGCTCTGTTTTGATTTATTTATTAAAACGCCCATCATTTTATTATTCAATAAATTGCAAATATTCCATTTATTGAATAACTGTGAAAAAATATATGTATAAGTACATAATGAAATTCTGGCAAAATAAAAAATTTTTCCATTTTAATTGAATTCTAAAAATAGTTTTTCATTATCATTTAAATTGTCCGCGATAAATATTCCATTATTAAATTGTCCATTAAATTTTTATTTGTAAATAAATAAGATCTATCAAAATTTAAATAATCAATAATTTCGGTTCAGTCAATAGAGTTTTTTTTTGTTTACATTTACTTGAACTCGGTTTAAAAAAATAAAATCGGTTATATCATAAATCAAAAAATTTGATATTTTATTAATTAGATAAATTGATACTTTTGATTACATTAAAAACATAAAGATAAATATAAACATATAAATTATATACTAAAAATTATAATATGTATATAATATTGCTTATTTTAAAAAATTGCGTTTAATTAAGTTTATCATATTTCTACTGTATAATATAGCATAATTACTTTGAATTTACGATTGAAATATAAGAAATAAAAAAACTGTAAAAAATTCAAACAGTTTATAACAAGTTTTTTAATACAGTTTAAGTTAAATTTCAGGATTGAGTACGTTTACCCAAAATAAACTCAATGCATTTAATTTAGAACAAAGCTATATTCAAATTGTTATAAATAATGTTTTAGGGTTTGTTAGGATTTGTACTGAAAGCCCATATTAATTGTTTTTGTTAAAATCAATATAAAATTATGAAAAAAATAAGTCTGCATGTCGTAGACGAAATACTGGTATTTGTAGAAATAAATAATTTTAGTGAAATTAAAAGGAAACTACTCGTTTACAATTTCTAAAATCAAAATTGATATCAAACATCATTATAAACTTTTATATTTACTGATTATAAGTTTCAAAAATTTATTGTTTCTCTTCCACCACTTGTATGCAACTAATGACATTTGTCAGTTTTCGCCATCTTTATTTTTCTTCAGTTTAAACTGACTGTATAAGTTAATACCTGTCAGTTTTTCAATTAAATATTGACTTGTAATAAAAGGCTTTTTTTAAAAATACACGATTCTAAGTGATTCTAAGGTGACACACGATTAAGTGCATACGATACTCGAATTATGTATTTCGAATTATATTCTTAGGAAAATTAAAAAATCAGAACAGTTGACATATTTTTAAAATGACTATTATTTTCTTTTTGAAAAAGTGCGCTATCAAAAATTTTTTATATTGTACTTGTACACCTACTTGTTATTCTTATCTTGTAACTATATTTTATCTTAACTGCAAATTTGCGTCAATATTATCTCATCACCGCCTTTTAAATAATTGGGTTTTTTTATAAAAAAAAAGTTCCATTACTCTGAGAAACATAACGTCATTCAAAAGTAAATGTACTTAAATTTTCTCGTGATTTTCCCGTGATTTAATTGCAAGTGTAAACAAATATTAATGGAAAGTACTTATCTTTATTAAAATACTAGGCACTATATATTATACAAAAACCAACAAACGTTTTAAATTTCTGTCACTCAGATAAATTTAAGTAGGTACCTTACTTAATTGGTTTACCGTTTAGTTTAAAAAGTTTCATATACAATTTGTACACATAGTGACGTATAAAAGCTTTTTGATTAAAGTTTGCATTGATTTATATTTTGTATTTCATTATAATTTCTGAAATCTGATTTTATAGTGTAAGTACAATAAAAACGTATTTTTGTATAATTTTTAATTCGAATTTATAATTAATTAAAGAATCGTACAAGTGCATAATAACTAAAAGTCCCAACTAGCAGAGGGCTGTCTAGATCGCCCTACTAAAAAACCAATATTTTCACAGTACTTACGCACATTTAATTAGCGGAACTTGAATAGGCTTAAATAAACACCTTTTGTAATTCTAAAGCTATCTAAGCCGTTTTTGACTATTTTCTAACTAAAGAATCTATTTTTAATTTAAGTTGGTTTAAATTTAACCTTAGGTTTCAATTTAAAAAATGGAGCTCATAATTCATAACACACAGGTTGTTTTGCCAGTAATCTGCCAAAGCACTGGAGGCTCAAATCAAACAATAAAATTCTTTTGAGGGTGAGGACGCTTCTCATCCATATTTGGGAGACATGCCCCTAAAAAAAATTTTTTTAAATTTTATGTCTATAAATTCATTACTATGGAAGATAAAGTAAGCTCATTTATAAAATTTAAGAACTTGGTAAATAGCGTTCATAAAACTTTGTTAATCAAATTTCTATGTTTATTGGAACTGAATTTACCAGAGGTGTAAATTATTAACTATTTACAAACAAAATATAAATTTTAATCAAAAAATAACGGTATTTACATAACGATTTTTTTAGTGTCAATTACTCTTCTTTTATTCGCCTGCATTTTTTAAATTATAGATGTAACCCAAAAAATTACAAAAATTGTAGGAGAAGCTCCAAAATAGTTCTATGGCAGGTTATAGGTGGAACACCCTGTATATTTAATTTTTCTAACGATAAATACTGGATATTACTAGTATATGTATATATGATTCAATTATTTAATTATTATTAGTTTCTATATTGATACTTTTTAAATCAGATAATGCAATGATTTTATAAACAATGACAAGTATTTATTTATTTATACTTTATCTATGCTTGATTTATTTCATTATCTCTACAAATTATATTATTTGATTTTGAAAATTTTACGTAAGCGGGATCACGTTTTTACTGTCTCTTATTTAAAATATCATTAAAAAAATAAGTTTAAAATAATCTATAAAAACTGCCCTATAAGTAGTCTAATTTTTTTTTGATTTTAGTTTTTTTTTTCGTAACTTAAGCCCCGAATCCGTTAAATAATGGCAATTTAATTCTGTAAATTCAATACGTTATTACTCCTACTATTAAGAAACTATTTTATATTGTGTGGCAAAACACTTTAACATTATGTCATCATTAATTTGGTCATTTTTTTTGGAAATATTTCATAGTAATTTGAATCTTCCGAATTATAAAAGAGCTAATTCATATTTAACCCTTTAATGTTCATCAGATTCATAATTAACCCTTTAAAGTTCATCGGACTGACTCTATTTAACAAAAAAAGTTGGATTATTCAATAGTACATGTACAATAATTTGTAGCGTGTGCTGGTTATATAATTGAAATAATTAATGTAATTATCATATTAATTGATAAGAAATAATGCGGAAATTGTAAAGTCATTAAATTGTTACGTAGTACTCGGGTCATGTTAAATTTAAATTAACTGATTCATTTTTAATGATAAGAAACACAGTGTTCATGACAATGAAAATATTTTATAAATTTTATTTTTTTTTTTATCACTATTAATACAATATTGTTTATAAAAATTCCAGTTCAATAACTCGATTACTTTTATTTTATATATGTATTAAGAGTGTCAGAAATTGATTTATAATAACTATTAATTGCATTAATTACTTTTAATAAATTTTACTGGCAAATCATAATTTTTAAGCTACTAGTTTCTTAAACATTTATACTATTACTATGAAATATTTTTGACCTACTGTATTTTAATTAATTAATTATTTAATAAAGAAAAGAGAACGTATTTTTAATATTCGTTAAATATTTTAATGCTATTGTTACAGAATAAGTCAAATATGATGAAAATCATTGTATATTCTCACGCTATTTATAATCGTCCCTTTTTTTTTTTTTTTTAAACGCTAACTGTTCAACTGCTAGGCTAATAAGCCTGTCTATAACATAAGTACATATAGGAACAGAGGGTCGTATTATATTCGTGTTATAAGAATTGATCTTAATGAATTCCAAATACAACACATACAATGGTAGCTGAGTCGAGTCGAAAACCAGAAAAGTCTTTCACTTTTACTGGGATTCGAACCCGGGCCTTTCACATCAAAGGTCAGCACATAACCACTGTGCCACCCAGCCGTTAAAATCTTATTGGAGGATAGTTTTTAATAATTTATTTTGTTACTTTATTATGGCTAAAGGGTATTAAATATTTGATTGATTCTCGTAGAGGCCGATAAATGTCTTGATTCATAAAATGTTTAAAATTATAAAAAAAAGTAAATATTTACTTTTAATTGATTTGATTACAGCAATATTTGTACGTTGCAGCAATAGGGGCCTCGGATTTATAGAACTACGTATGTCTTTAACTAACTCTAAAACTTTAAAAAATTGTTATAGAAACCTTAAAATCTAGTTGATAATGAATCATGAGGAGTAATAGACTAATAATCTTCGAACTCGCTACAAGTGTGGTCCTTGAACTTTGATTACTCTTTGATTACTTTGATTACTCATAAATCTCTTAGTATTTCACAAATTCAAATACAAATAACATACAAATTATATAGTTATTTCTGATACAATTAACATTTACCAAGCAAATAATTTTGAATATAAACAAAAGTTCCTATAAAACTACCTGTAAACTATTCTAATTTATAATAAATTTCAATTAAAACTAGCGACCTTGACCTACCTGTTCAAAAAAATTGATAAGATAATTTTTTTTTTTATTTCACCATTAATTAAATTTTAAGTGGTAACGGAAATTACAAAATGAGCTTTTACTAAAACAAAAATTTTAAGCTTTTACAATAAAAAAAATAAGACATCTGGCGGAATAATTTTAAAGCTATTAAATTTTTATAACGACATCTAATATCATAATTTAGAACAAAATCCGTTATAAAAGAAATAACTTTTGTTTTAATATATAAGCTTTAAAAACTTGATCGTTAGCCAATTGGTTGGTATTGGTTTATTGGTTCTTTTTAAACTTTCAATAGTATAAAGCTTTAAAAGCATTTATAATAATAGTTTAAATTTAAAGTTAATTACGTCATGATTTTTTTTTATTATCTCATAATTTTTTAATAGTTTAAGAATTAAGAAATTTTGCTATAATAACTAATTTTTTTGCAAAATATTTTATTAATTTTTATTTCTGTGCATAAATTGGCTTTTAAATTGAATTTTTCTTTTTTTTTTAAAAAAAAATCACTTTCTTTATTTATTTTTTATTAACAATTTTAATTAAAAAGATTTTTTAGTTAAAAATTTGTTTATTACATTTTAAAAGTAAAGTTGCCTCCTTTTTATATTCAAGATAAATTTACTAACATTTTATAAAAATTTCAACCAAAGATTTTGATCGAGTGTATCCAGTTATAGGGGTTTCAATTTTTAACAGTAAACAAATTTGATATAACTCGCCATAGCCCTTAAAAGTCGTTGATATTTAATTAACCTAAAGCAAACGCTATAGTCGAATTAAATTAAATATTATATTTATTGAACTAGTGATTCATTTGTGTATCAAATCTCTAATGTGAGGAGCTCCGATTCAAAACGTGCAATGTCCATATTCTGACAAATTGACTTTATGATAGATTTTTGCAAGAAATTAGAAATTCTTTCTTTTTTTATCATTTTGCGATTCAAAAGCTTAAAGTGGGGTTTCTATACTAAAAATAATCTTACTTTTCTTTTTGGGATCTTGTTAATATTTACAGGCATCTCAAACTTTCTTAAATACTGACAAAATTTTCTTATATGGACATTTCATGGTTTGAATCTGAGCTCCGCATGTGGTAAAAATCGTTTAGAGTCTACATGTTAGTAAGTTCGAAAATATTATTCATCTAAGTTGAATTTGTATTTAATTTATTACAAAATACCTATGCAATTCCACAGTTTTAAAAGACGTTGCGTCAAATCAAAGCTTGTAAATCTAAGGCTTCTTATAAAGGGTCCCCTATCCAATAAACCTATACGTTGACCTCAAAAAGATGATATGTATAATAAATTAAAGCCCAAAGTTACAATGCATTTCAAGATCTTTTAATAGGTTCTTTTAAAATTAAACAAATATAGATTAACTACTTTTTAAAATTAAAGTATGGCAACACTATTTTCAAAACATTCTTCTTCAAAAGAATTTAAATAAAAATAAAATATTTTAATAATCTCATAAATTTTAAATAAAAGTTTCCGGATTAAATTCAATAAAACAAGGTATCACATATGTATAAATAAATTAAAATATATAAACCTATAGATATATGTAGTACTAGGTATACAAAAGGTACGTGCATAAATACTTTCATCATAGAGCTTTTTTTTATGTAAAAATATTTTAAAATATTATAAATAAATGAAAGAAAATGAAAGCTTACAAACAATATACCGTTTATAAACTTTTAAAAAACTTTTTTTTTTTTTATTTGAATTGATGAGAAAATTAAATGATTATTTTTAATTGTAGGTAGGTTTTTTTTGTTTTTTTTTTTCATTATTACAAATGCAGGGGAGTTTAAAATTAGAAACGGTAATTATACATTTAAAACAATTTAACTTTTTTTTTTTTAATCAGAACGCTTGAAATTATTTATTTTGTTTCTTTTTTTTAACAAATCATTAGAAAAAATGCAAAAAAATTTTAAATGTAAAAATGTGTTCCTGTTTGCAAATAAAAGTTCCCACGTAAATTTTGTTTTTTTGTTTTTTTTTTTGTAATAAATTTCAAAGTCAAGTATAAAAAATTCTAATTAGAATTTTTCAACAATTTCTAATAGGTTTCTATTAATTCATTTAAAATATTTAAAAATTTTAAGCATTTCCTCATATTTGGGATGTGTCTAATTATTTAAGAAATAATAATTGATATTTTAATAAATGCAAGTTTGATATTAAAATATTATTTAAGAAACAAAAAACGACACACCCTCGAAAATGTCATTAAATCGATTTAATTCTGAACATGATATCGAATATTAATTCCGCAAAATATTTATTATTCTAAAATATTTATTATATTGAATATGTAATATAAAAATATTATATATATATATATATATATAATATATCTATTATTCTTTAATATTCATAGCACCCAAAATTCAAAACCCAACAGTAGACTTGTTAATAAATCATTAAATTTGTGACTTTATTTAAAGCGGTAAGTTTATTTTTGACACTTTCCAAAATATTTTTGTACATCCCTAGAATAAAATGACTTGTCAAATTTTACTTCTTTATATGATTCAAATATTAATCAAACCAATTTTTTGAAGAAATAATGTTAAAAATGGATTTAATTAAAATTTAATTTAATAAATTTAATTTAAAGACTTTCATAAATATATAAAGTAAGTACTAAGAAAAAGTAGATACAAAACCACTTAAGTAAAATCATTATTTTTTTCTTTTCTTAGTATCGTATTCTTGAATCATGTTACATGTACGAAAATATCAATATTGATGACATTTATAATATGTAAAAAGTTTAGACAGAATTTGAAAAAATATGCGAATAAAATTTCATAGAAATTTTTAACATGAAAATGTTTATCTATATATAATTCTTAATCAATGGTAAAATATATATTGTCAAAATAAAAGTTTAAAACTATATGTACGAATCTAAATTCTTATAAAATAAATCAGAAACTGTACAATTGCCTTAATATACGAAGAAGATCTAAAACAATATTGATTTTACCAAATATAAGTTTATTAACTTTAATTTATACTAATAAACATAATTTACGCAAATTATAAAAACCCTTAAAAAAATACAAAAGATATTTCAAGATCATTTTGTAGCTATAGCTACTTAAAAAGGTAAAAATTTAAAATAATTGCCCTGACACCTTAAGTATCTAACCTGAGACTTAAAAGATACTTGATAATATTATTGAAGCAGAACTACTGTAAATAAATAATAAATATCAAGAGGAATGTACATACAGTTTAACATTTAATTAATACCACAATATATCACAACATATACCAAAAAATTATGTTGAAGTACTGTAAGATTATGTTAATTGTATTATTGTCTCAATGTCAATCATTAAAAAAATATTTTGAATTGATTTTAAAAAAGTTATCTAGGTCATTAACTTAATTTTATGCTAAAATTTACGAAAATAACTTTATTTAATTTTTGCAACGCTAATATACATGGGGATGTAGCTCAGATGGTAGAGCGCTCGCTTAGCATGTGAGAGGTACGGGGATCGATGCCCCGCATCTCCAATAAAAAAATTTTTTTCTTTTTTTTTAATTATAATACTAATTATTTTAAATTTTAATTGATCAATTTTGTATTAACTGTCAATTTTTTTAATTTATTTATTTTTGAAAAATTAAAAAATTCCGTTATTCGTGACTTTTATGAATTAATAAAAATTCCGTTGTTCTGATAATTTAAATGTTAGGTTATATAGTTAATATCGATCTTTGGGAAGCCTTAATTGATAGAAATATGTTTGCGATTCGCTTTTAATTTGATCATTCTACAAATAAGTGCAATTGGACCAGCTCTAGTCTAATATTCAAGACAATCATTGACTGATAACGCTATTTCATATATGTATGATAATATTATATCTTTTATTTCTCTTTTATGCATTAAGGTGGAAAATAACGGTATATTTATTCTAATAACACGAATATAATATGACTCCCTGTTCCAACATGTACCAATGGTATAGACAGGCTTATTAGTACAGTTGAACAGTAAGCGCTTAAAAAAAAAAAATTCGAATAATTTATTTAAATTCTAAAACTAAATTATTTGTTTGGTCATCAGGGTAAAGTTTTAAAGTTAGACTTAAATACTTTTGTAAAGTTTAATGGTCTCTCGATATAAAAGATTATTTATAAAAAATTTGGAATTTTTTATTCAAAAGAAGAACAGTTATATAAAAACAAGACATTTATATTCCAAGTCTTTGACATTTATGCTTTAAGTCTCAGCATATGTACTCGTATATGCATATGTGTAAACGTAGGATGGGAACTCAAACTATGTATATATATAAATTAAAATCTTTATTAAATACGTTGTTTCTTATTTCATATTTAAGTTTTAATAATTATAGTGTATAAATACAAACTTATTTAAATATTGAAAAAATTTCATAATTCAAAAATTACTATATGCCATTATGATGCATATCATTTAATTTTATCAATGACTCTATATTACAACATTTTATAATTATTTAAATTCCATAAAATATTTCTAATTAATATTTTTTTTTTAAATAATAACCTTTTTCATATATTCATATAACATAGAAATTAATTAAATGTATTTTTAAATTGTTTTTCATTATATTATGAAATGACATAATCGAATAATTTAATAATTAAAAATAAATGTGTAAAATTAATTAATGATAAAAAGAAAATAACATTTTCGAGTTGAATTCTACAACTTATTTCTTTTTTGCAATATGTGGGAGCTTATAAGACCTTTTTCTAAATAGAAGGTTAGAAGATATGCTATTAATATTGGGTTAAAAAGAGGTATATTAATTTGACAAACTCAAAATGATGCTCACTTTGTTTTGAGCGATTAAAAGCGCTCACAGGTTGATTCAAATGACTCATTGATCAGCAAACCATCATTTTAAGTTGAGGATTTTCTGACTTTAGTGATGAGTTACAATTCAAAAATTAAAGATTTTTGAAAAAGTTTACTATATCTTGTGTCTGGGCTCAGGAGCTCTTGTCTCTGTATACCATATATTATATTTAATATATTTTTATATTTAATATTTATTTTATATTTAATTTTCCTTTAATAATTTTCCCATACTCTTTTTTATTGCGAATATTATTATCAGACTCTTATATTAAAATCAAGTCTTAGAATAAGTTATAGCTACTAATAATATTGTGGATTTATTATTTGATTCTAGAAAATGAAGTTATGTGATTGATATTACATTATTAAAAATAATACGTAATTATCTAAAATTCACGATTTTTAACTGAAACTAAATATTAAATTGAATAATAAAATGGTCTCGCCTTTTATTTGAGTTCAATAAAAAAAAAACACCTGAATTTTCATTTGTACTAACTAAGGCAATCATTGCAAAGTTCTTTGTATTATTTAATAAAAAAAAACACGTAGAATTTGCCTCTGATTTGATTTGGTAAGCTATATATCTAAAATGTTATGAGGTGATGAATCATTAATTCATTTGACAGTTAAAACAATAAGCTGCCAATTTTAACAAATAGATTTCAAATACTAAGGACACGGATTGTGGAAAGGAATGTCTTAATAATCTTTTGAATTGGATCTATAAATCAAATATTCAGTTTTATTACAAATAAGTCTTAAAAACAAAAAATTGCAAAGGCTTATAATATGTTTACATAAAAGTAATAAATTTTTAATAAAACTTTTAATCTTTGATATTGTGGATCTGTCATAATTGGTCCGAACAAACCCTTTTTATAATACATATATTATATAATATATAAAAGACAATAGTGTAGTGTCTCACTTTTTGACTTTTGCGTAATACAATGATTACAGCAAAAATTACTAAACAATATGTTTATTAAATATTATAATATACTTTCCGCCTCGCTAATTTTCATTTGTTTTCTTTATTTTAATTACCTACCTGTTTTTTTTTTTTAATTTTGTCTAAAAGAGTTTTTTCTTTTTGCTTTATTATTATTTGCTTTAATATTTTTGCAAACTTTCAATAAATATTATATTATTTAATAGTTTTTTAAAATTTTTACGAAATTTTTGTTGGACATTTGATTTATTAACTTATTTTGTTTTTAATCGTTAGTCTTTTCTTTATTTTTTTTGAATGCTTACAGTTCAACAGTTTGAATATCTCTACATACCATTTTGGAACCATTGGAAAGGTACTAGACAAATTATTATAATTAAAATTGATCTTATTGAATTTCTCATACTATTAATACATGATAAATGTCCTAGGTCTTATATATAACAGTGTAGAAAAGTCTAATTTTCCAATAAACAAATACAATTCAAAACTACCCTTCTGAGTTCCAATTTCAACTCAATATTAAAAGTTATTAATTATAATATTATTTTTACTTAGTATGTATAACAATTTTATATTTAAATTCAATAAAGTAATTAAAGATTTATTATTTAAATTTTACCAGAGAAGTAAGTATGTAATTAACAAAAAAATATTATCATTTATTGGCAACAGTTTTACCAACTGTTATACAATTGTTAAAAAAATTAAAAAAAAAAATTAATTAACAAAAAAAAATTATAAATTAAACAATTGGAAACAATTAACATTTTAATTTATTAATTGAATTTAATTTTTGATTTTAATTAATCAATAATATACAACTTGAATTAAAGATAAAAAAATATAAGTACCCACTTTTAAAACTTTATTGTTTAGTTAAAGCATTTTTTTAAAATAATTTTTTGGAGGCTTATAAAAATTGAAATATTGCATTAAAAATTTTTGTAAAATTTCTTTAAGCCTAAATTATTTTATCATTTTAAAATATTAGAATATGTACAATTATTTAAATACAGGGTGGCGCAAAACGACCGATATGGTTTGAATTTATTTTATTTAAATTTTTTTTTTTTATTTCAGAATTTTGTGAAGAAAACTTGGGACAGCGATCAACAGAACAGAACAGCGATCAAAAATTACGAAAAGTTATGAAAAATATAAAAAATCTAAAACGTTTCTACATGTTATTCAGGGTGGCGCAAAACATCCGATATGGTTTGAATTTTTAATAACAACAAGAAGAACACTTGGAGAATTGGAAATGGAAACAACAGAACAACGATCAAAAATTACCAAAAGTTATGGAAAATATACTGGAAAGAGCACGAATGTGCGAAGCCGAAAATGGTCACCATTTTCGGGATATAATTTTTCTACTTAAGCAAAAAAAATATTCCCCATTAATATAGTGTATAACAAAAAAATAATAATAATAATTAACCATTAAATAAAAAAGTTATTAAACATTCAAACCATATCGGTCGTTTTGTGCCACCCTGTATTTTGGTATATAGTAGATAATTTTTGACATAATCTATATACTTGATTAAATATAACTTCGAAAATTGATAAGAAAGATTATAAAAAAATGCAAGAATCTTAAATACCTCCCCTATTGTTAATTTTTCAGGTATTAAGAAGGTATTTGGGGTATTAAGAAATTTTTATACATATATAGTAATTTTATAGCATAATCGCAATTAGTGTTTTAAACTGCTTCACATAAATCAAGTCAAGGAAAACTTATACGATTAGATTAACAGTATACTTTTTGAAAATTTATCAATAAATTTTTAAATTTATTGTTTTAATGTAAAGATACTTGAAAATTAATTGAAAAGCCATAAATATCATTAGTTACATTGAAAAAAATATATCTTATATACATTATATTTCAAGCTACTCTTAATCATTAATTAAATATTAAATTATACTTAATAGAACTAAATAATATTATTGAAAATATTTGATTTTTCATGTAAACAATCAATAAGTTGTCCTTATCAAAAGAAAAACTACTTTAAAATTTTAAAAAATATTTAAATATAAATTATATATAAATATTATTTATTATGTAATTATTCTATTAAGTTTATTGACTCAATCCAGAACTAAATATTTATATTGCAAAACAAAACAACCATATTCGTCCAATTTGTTTTTCACATAAACAATTTTATACGCTTTTAAATTAGCATGAATTAGAAAAACAAATTTTATTGATTTTCATTTAAAACTTATCAGACCAAATCAAAAATAAAAACTCTTATAAAGTGAATAAAGTAAATATATATATACATATGATTTGGCAAATTTAGAATCTTAAGTGTTCTTATGACAAATCTTTAGCTTCAAGTCGTAAGATTTTCAAAGCAATTCAAAGCTATAACCAACTAAAGAAGATTGAAAGTAAAAGAGTAAGAAAAGTAAGAAAAGAGTAAAAACAGCGATGCCATCATAGCACTAAAGTGCCAAATTTTGGTTCTTTAATGCTATGACAAAATAGGTTTTAACGCATAACATTAAATTTTTAATCTAGCCTATTACCCTATTAAATTTTACCCATTCATATCAATATATATATATATGTACACAAATAACGCAAGTTTTTAAATGCTATGTCTTTTGGTTAGCATAATGGCATGTGGAATATATAAATACGTCAATAAATCTTTTTTGTAAGCTGACATTCTGATAATCAATTTATCAACTGACACTATGCCTTCTTTCAATAGGGCTGTTGAAGTAAGCTGAAAATCTTTTCTTTTTGGTATGCAGACCTGATTTCGTGCTCTTATAGCAAACTAAGCTCAGATTAAAGTGTTATTCGAACTCTGAACGCACTGAGTTGAAATAGAAACCGCACAGAATTGGGATTGTCTAATATCATATGGTATTTTATCCAAAATATTTTAAATAAAGTCAAATGTCAATTTTTTAGCAATGTAAAATCAAGAGTAATATTTTAATGACTTTGCCCTGATTATAAAAAAAACGCCCTCTGTGATTATAGTAGGTTCAGATTTCAGATGTGTCAAAAATTCTATAAAATTCCTGAAAATATTATACATTTATAATTGACTAGAATAAATTTGATCTATATTTATTTTCAATACAAAAATGAGATAATCCAATGCTTAATTTTGACTTTAGAAAATTTTGCATTTAAAAAAAAATGCATAAAAAATATCTAGTAGTTCCAGCGCTGATCTCAAACTTCAGTTGACAAAGAAAAATGTCACATATTTTTATAAATTTTAATGTTTGGGATTTAAAATAATATAGTTTAATTAATTATCAAATTAAATTAATTATTATATTTAAATTAGGTATTAAAAATTAGTTTAATTAGCCATTAAAAATTAATTTAATATTATAATGTAATTAATTGAAATTTCCTTTAATGCAATAATAGATAAAAATATGAAAAATATTTTTAGAAGTATAATGTACTTTAAAAGTTAGAGTATGTACTTCAAACACTTATTTAAGTAAGAAAGCCACTTTGTAATTCACCTATTATCTTCTTGTTTTAAATTAAAATAGATTGAAAACAAAAATTAAAAACAATGTTAACTTTTATTAATTTATCTATTAACAGTTTTTTTATTTTTTACAAATATTTAATTAATAATTAAATGGAATCAAGATAGGTGGTAATAAAATGATAACGTTTAAAGAAACCTGGATAAGATGTTCGGTGACAAAACACTTCAAAATTAAATTGAAAGTAAAACAATAGCTATTAGATTTTACAGAATTGTAGAATATTAAAAAAAATAAATTTAACACATTAACTGCCATAATGTTTAAATTTATTTGAGTTGTTAAGCTATGGCTGTGTATTCTACTCAAAAAGGGTCATAATAAAAATTATTTAAAAAATAACTACAATTAATAACCAAACATTTATTTAAAAACAAACAGTATTTATCAAAGAGTCATGAAATAAGACCCTGGGAAATATTATTTCTCATAGTAATTTTTAAATAAACATCCTGGGTTACATCCAAGACTTCTATTTCAATTTAATCTTCGACGTTTTCAGAAATAAACGCTCGGGGTGTTATTTCACTTCTAATACTATCTAATATCCGATCTTTAGCAACTTCAAAACCTCTCCTAATTCAAAATCTAATCTACACACATATCACTAATCTGCATAAGAGAAATACAATTCTAAATTCAAACAAAGGTATTTATACAAAGGACTCCGATGTGGTATTTCTCTTTCAGTTCAATCTTCAAATTCTTAAGAAACTCATTGAATTTTTATTAAATTAAAAATAACACCCCTAGGTCTTTATTTCGCAAAGCCTTTTTTCATAGCTCCTTTTTTTTCAATATAATTCATTATTAATTTTTTACAGATCTGGTTTTTAGCAAACTTTCAAAAGAATTTGTAAACATGTGCCTATATAGTTTCACTCTGGCTGTCCGTCCGTCCGTATGTTTACAAAAACTTTTACATCGGTAGCCACTGTAGGTAACCACGGGTAGGTATTGCAAAAAAAATAATTTCATAGAAAGCTTTTTCTGTAGCCCTATCCTTAAAAGAGCTACAGCCTCCCAAAGTCGTAAAAAGTTTTTACAAACTTTTTATTATTTTAAAAGGCAAATGTATAGGGTAATCATACGGAGCCAATTTGGGAGAAGTGAGATCCTTAAAAATTAGTAGG